>RYFJ01000932.1:0-263468 GCA_003991445.1 Oryza meyeriana var. granulata | reverse complement strand
ACGTATATGACAGGCAGCCCGACCACTACTCGTGACAAGCGGCGAGTGAGTCAGGAAAAACTGATACACATTGGAAAATTAAAACTCAGATAGAAAGGATAGCTTTCTATATTCCATATTGTGATGGAGGACGCGTCTTTGGTCTCAGTTGGTAGGCGCCTGGCGGTGACTCGGCCTAAGGACGGACCCTCAATGGGATATTTGTGCCTGTCTGGTGGTTTGTATTTCCTTAAACCGAGATCCCGACCAAAAAGCCGCGCATGGACATTGCGATTGTGTAGGCGCAGGCTTGAAGATACTTCGACTGGATGTTGGGCGTCTCTTGTTTCCAAGAATCAATTCGATCAGTCGGGTGCTGTTGGAGTCGTCTTCGGAGTAGCCGGACTCGCGGAGAGCCGAACTGTATCTCTGTCGGTAGCCATGGCCTCTGGTTACCCGTAGACCAGAAGAACCAGGATTCGCCCTGTTGCCGACTAACGTGGTCTGAGAGACCAGAGAACGGATGGGTAGTTCTTGTACCACCGAACGCAAGGTTGTAGTCGGTCGTATATCCTGGCCTGATGCCTTGTAAGACATGCCGTTGGGCTCGCTGAACCTGCCGTTGCTCCGTGGGTGTGCCACAGATCGCATAGCAAGATCTTGATGCGAAGTCCCGTCGCAGAATCTGGAATAGGCCGCCGACGAACTGAGTCGTTGTCGGTCTATCGGAGCGGTTAGGGCGACCCAAACTGTATAAGTATAACTCAGGATGAAGTCCTTTGCTCGCGCGCTGTGATGTGCGCGGGTTTAGCCTCACATCAATTGTGAAGTTATTCCACTGCGACGAATAAATCGTGAACCCTCCTGGGCGCTTCTTGAACTGGCCCGACATGTGAGCCCACTAGCGAATGGCCAGGAAATAGGGTGGTCTGGAGTCATGGGCGGGGAGATTGTCTGTCTTGCGAAGAACTGGCAACCTCGCACCTTGCGCAACGATGTGTCTTGGGCTCTGTGAACGGGGTGGCGCCAGAAGATCCTGCCGGTACCTTTCCGACTATACGTTCCTTGAATGCAGCGTGGTTGCCACATATGCCGATGGATTGAATGAGGATCGCTGCCTTAGGTGGTGACACAGCGATGAGAACCGGATCGCTCCTTCGGTCACGGTCTTCTCCGACTAGCCAGGAACTTTTTGCTTCGACGCTGATCTGGCTCGCTGACTGCGATCTTTGTGGAGTTCATCATCGTCCAGGAGGAATTTGAGGAAAGGACGCCCTCCAGTTGACTATTGCAGCACTTGTCGTGGTCGGGGGTAGGCTCGCCTCCAACTGCTCTTGTGCGGTTTCTTCTTGACTGATGGTCCATAAGTGCTCGACAAAATCCAGTCGAACCGCTCTCGCTTGGATCCCATGTTTGCCCAGCTCATCGTCGCGTCGTTGTATTGAGCATGGGACGTGGTGATTTTGTACGTCGAACTGTTTTCCACAACATTGCGGCACCTCGCTGGGCAGTATGCCACATCTTCTGTCGTCGAGACAGGTTCAGTCTTTCAATTGGTTAGCACGATTGGGAGTCTCCGCCAACAACAGCTCGACGTAGCTGCCGAGTGATATGGCGCATGCGGAGCCCGTTGAACAACGACCCCGTACTCGGAGATCGTGTGGGAAGCCGGGAAGTGGAATTTGTAGTACTTCACTTTCGCGCAGTGGGAATGCTCAGTATGACTCAGCACCGGAAACCGCCGATCCGTAGGGAACGCAATAACTTGTCAGTACTCTAGCTTTGGTTGTTGGGTTGGATGGAACTCCTGTCCCTCGCACGAAAGTCGGCTAGAGTGAAGATCTGATAAGCTGTCCGTGGCGAAAGGTGAGTCAACGCCATCGACCTCGAGTGCCATTAGGCGCATCTGGCGGTGGCCTCGCGATTATGAAGGACATACGAGTGGAAGACGCTTAAACGACCGTGACGACCTGATTGGTGCTTGAACAGTAGTGCACCAGTTTCGGACTGTGAATGCAGTAGGCGTATGCAGCTTCTGACTGGGGTATCTTGGTTTTGGGCGAGTGGCAGGACTCGCGACAAAAAGATTGGCCGTCTGTATTTCTGAAGATGACCCTGTTGCATCGCTCCACACAGCAAGTGCTGAACTACCTTGTGTTGTTTGCGCCAGATAAAGCATTATGGTTCCTGGGGCAGGGGACGCCAGCACGGGGGTGATGTGAGGAATTCTTTGAAGCTTCGACAGGCATCGCTGGGCTCCGGGGTCTATTGAAAGGTGTCGCCTTTTGAGGGAGCTTGAAGAAAAGGCATCTCGTTCGCTGTGGCCAGTCGGGAAATAAACGACGAGTGCCGCCATGCGCGCCTGTAGCTTCTGGAATCTTAGCGTTGGTCGGGGCGCCATGATTCTTGATGGCGTTGACTTTCTCCGGTTACGCCTCGATCGGGGTGCGAGACGATGAAGCCGAGTAACTTCCCACGACGGCAACGAAGGCGCACTTGCTCCGGGTTCCAACTCAATCTGATCTTCGAAGGTTTTGGAACGGTTTTCTTCCAGTCGGCAATGAGGTCTTTTCTGGGGGACTGGACTTGATCACCACATGTCGACGAGGCTTCCACGTTGCGCCCGATCTGAGTGTGCAACCGCTGAACTAGCCTTTGTAGGTTGCGCATGCGTTTTTCAGACGAACGGCAATTGTGATATAGCAACACGGCCCAAACGGCATGATGAAAGATGTTTTTAATAACAGTCTTGTTCACCTCAAGCTAATTTTGATGATCATCCGAGTAACAGTCGAGAAAACTGAGTAGGTGCACCGGGGGGGGCCGCCGTGGAGTCACACTGATCTATCGCTGGGAAGACCAAATGGGTCTTGGGGCACGCTTTGGTTGAGGTCGTGTGTAGTCGACGACACATTGCGGCCATGCGGGGGGGAGGGTATGGTACATTCTTTGGGGGCGCGGACCAGGACTGGATTGGCCAGCCAGTCGCGGTGGTAGACTTCCTTGATGAAGCCGGCTGCGAGGAGCTTGGTGATTTCCTCCCGGATAGCATCCTTGGCGGTCCTTGAGCGAAGCGCCGCAGCGTTGCTTGACCGGCTTGGCGTCTGTGCCTTTACGTGTAGGGCGTGCTCGATCACCTCCCTTGGTACGCCCGGCATGTCGGACGGTTTCCACGCGAAAATTATCTTTGTTGGCTTGGAGGAAGGTGACGAGCGCGTCTTCCTATTTTTTGTGGGTCGAGTCCGGTCCGACTAAGGCAGCTCTGGAGGGGTCGGGAAGGGTCAGGGGGATTTCTTCAGTGTACAGAGTCCGCTGAAATCCCTGGGACTTCGCTGCTTTTTTCGCCGGAACTGGATGTTGATCGACTTCAGATGTAGGGGCTTGCGATGCTGTCGCGCGCGACTGCCTGGCGATTCTTGTGTTGAGCCAGCTCGCAGCTCTCCTTGTCGCAGGTGAAGGCTTGCTTAGGCGTCGCTGGCGAGGGAAGGGACCGCTGGCCGAGGCATCTTCAGCACCATGTACGTGTAGTGCGGTAATCGCCATGAATTGGCGAGGCCGGCGCCGAGTATCGCGATGTTACGCGTCGGAAGTCGCGACCTCGAAGGAGATGTTTTCTGTACGGAAGTTGTCCCGCAGGCCGAAGGTCACCGGCAAGGTTATCTGCCCGATTCGTTGGGGTTGATGACAAGCCGGGGATATCCCATGGAAGGGGCGGTGCTCCCGTAGCTCTGAACGAGGAAATTCTCATCTCGTCCAAAAGTCTTAAGGCGAACAGGTGTGGAGCGCACTGCCTCCGTCGATGAGGGTTTTCTTCAGCTTGATATTTCATGACGACGGGTCTAGGACGAGTGGGTATCGTCCCGGGTGGGAAACCGATCAAGGTGACTGTCGCGGTTGAAGGTGATGGCCATTCTGACCACGCGCAGTTTAAATTTGTATTCAAGGGGTATCCGTTGTGGAGACCGCGTTAATGTCCGCGATGATAGCTTCTGCTTGCGCTTGGATTCGTACGCGAGTGGCCCCGAATATGGTTGAGTTCAGCTTGCGGGGTCCTGAAATCATCAGCCGGACCCGAGTCTGGCTTGTCCTTGTCCTTGTCGGCGCCAGACGATGAGCTGCTCGGAGGCAACTTCTGAGCATGTGGCAGTCCTTGGCCGCGTGCCGGCCCTTGGGTGAAAGGGGGCAAGGCTCGCTCATGACTTTCTGATAGTCGTGTCCGCTGGCCTGCTGGAAGAGGCGATCGACGCGCCTCCAGTTGGCACCTCGTTGTCCGACTTCCGCTTAGCGGCTGCCAGGCTGTTCTGAGGCGGCTCGTTGTCGCTTCGCCCTGTTTCTTTTTGTCGGGGCTCCTTCTTCTTCGTCGAAGGGCTCTGCGACGGCTTCAGCGAGTCGGCGTATTTGTTGGCATGTCAAGAGAGTCGGACAGTGGATGGTGGCTTCCTAGTGAACTTCGCGATGAGCGGGGCGTCTTTACTCCTGCGGAAGGCGCGTGACGACCTCGTCTTGATGCTTGGGATTTGGTTGCGGCTTCTCGGAAAAACTTTTGATGAATTTCACGTAGAGACTCGTTCTTTTTTCTGATGCAGCTGGTAAAGGTCGTGCTCGGAGCCGGTCTCACTCGTAGGTCCCTGGAAGTTAGCGATGAACCGCCTGAGTTGTACCCAGGAACCGATCGATTTTCCACCTTGGGAGGCCTGTCAGCCATGTCCTCGCCGAGCTCGGATAATGCGACTGGGAGGTAGTTAGCCATGGCTCTGCTGTCGCCCCAGCAGCTTGAACTGCTAGGACGTAAACGTGAGCCACGACTCCTGGGTTGGTCTTGCGTCGTACTTTTTCGATCCGGTCGCTTAAAAGCCACTGGCAGCGGACGTCCTGTAACTCCCGAGTAAACGGCCTGAATGCCTTCATTATCGTGAGGTACTTGGGCTTCGGTTTTGGCGGTGTAGCCTCTCGTAGTGGAGACGAAGCGCTCGTGTTCATCCTCCAGTCGGCGGCGTCATCCTCTTCGTGTTCCGCGCTGGCCCTTAGGGTGTGGCGAAGATCGCATTGTAATCGCAATGGCGGGGTCTTGATTGGTCGGCGGTCGTATTGGTGACACGCCGGTCGTCGTTGGTATTGCCGAGGGTTTTGTTTGGCGGGACTCTTTCGTGTTGCCGGGTAGAGCCGCCGCCCGACGTCGTGCTGATGCAGATGACTCGCCGCTGGAGAGCCCGTTCGATGGGTCGGTATGTGAGTGTTGCCTGACTGTTCTTGCTGCTGGCAGGCGGCAGCAGTAATCATCGCCTTGATCTGGCGATAGTTGGTGTGGCCTGATGATGGCCCAAGCTGGAGCGTGTCCAGCAGAGTTGCGGCGGCCACGACGTTCTGTTGTGGCGTGACGAAGACATCGGGTCGCCGACTTTGGTTTGGAGGATCTGCTGCTGGGGTCGGGCTCGCCAGCCTGTCGAAGCCCGTCATTGCGAGCTTGTCGGTTGGCCTCTCTTGTTGTTGTAGTCGGCGTGACCCTCCTCTTGCTGCTCCTCTTGCAGTCGGCGCACCTCGAAGGTGGCGTTGAAGCCATGAAGATCTCGCGGGGGGAGGAGGAAGCTTGCCAAGGTGAAGTCCGAGTTTGATGCTCGAACCACCATCTGACTTAGTGTCGGACTCCGAGTAGTTTATCGGAGTTAGACGACTCCGACCTCCTAGATCAATCTGAAACGGTGCATGACCGTGTCAAACTAATCGCTGGAGGTCGGGTCTGCTGCGTGGGTTGTAGATGCACGCATCGCGAACTCCGTACGGGAGATTGACGATCTCTTCCCCCTCTCAGCCTAACCCGCGCTGGCTTCAAGGCTAGCGCGAGTCGGACGCCGAAGGAGAGAGTTGTCCCGATGTCCGGCGATGTGAGGGACTGTCGTAGTAGATCTCGGAAGGAATGGCGACGTCCTGGGGACGACTGGCGCAACGCCGGCTAGCTCCTCAGCTGGCAAGATCGGATCTGCCTCAGCCAAGAAAGGTTGCCGAGTTGATCGGCGACGAAAATCAAGGCTCCCGAAGGTGATGGTGTCTCCATTGGAGAACTTCGCCCTTGACTCCGTTGATGGGATCCATCGAATCTGTTGATGAAGAATTCGCCGGGCCCTACCTGGCGCGCCAACTGTCGATGCTTTGCACCGGCAATAATACTATGGGGCTACTCGGCGACTGGAATTCGGTGGATTGCAGAGGAACACGGAGAATTATACTGGTTCAGGCCTCGACTGTGAGGTAATACCTACGTCCAGTTGAGGTGTTATTCCCTCTGAGGTGGATTTGTGATCATGATCTGGTGGTGCCCTCATGGGCGCCTGCCTCCTTTATATACTAGGGGGACAGGGGTACATGGTAAGGATCCAGTCGGATACGGACCAGGGATTTTCTTATTAGAGATAGAATCCTATCCGACTAAGGCTATGTTTCCTTATGTACAAGGCACACCTGCCGGGTGCTATCTTATCTCTAATTACATGATCTGGCCATCCTCTATCCGAGTGGCCATGTGCTTGTAGTGAGGTACCCGGGCCCATGGCTCCACAGTTGGTGTACGGCTGTTGGGCTTTCTGTCCATTTTCGGCCACGAAGTCGGCTAGACTTGTGACTTGATTGTTGCCCGTGGCTGGAAGGTGATGTCGAACGCCATCAACTCGAGTGCCATTTAGCGATTTCGGCCAGTGGCCTCGCGATTATGAAGGATATCCCCGGTGGAACGCTGTGACACCATGACTTGGTGTGCTTGAAATAATGCACCAGCTTCCGGACTGTGATAAGTAGGCCATATATGCACTTCTGGACCTGCGGATATCTATTGGTTTGGAGTCGGCAAGGACCTCGCTGAAAAGTAGACCTGGCTTGTTGTATTTTTTGAATATGACCGCCTGTTCGGATCGCTCACCACCATCACGTGCTGACTACCGTTTGTGTTGTTGCCACCAATATAGCATTAGCGGTTCCTGGGGTAGAGGTGACCCAACACCGGGGGGTGATGTGAGGAATTGTTTTGAAGTTCAAAGGCTCGCTGGGCTTCCGGAGTCTATTGGAAATTGTCGTCTTTTTGAGTAGCTTGAAGAAGGGCATGCCCCGCTCGCCCCAGTCGGAATAAATGCTGAGTGCCGCCATGCAGCTGTCAGCTTCTGGACGTCTTTGAGGTTAGTCGGGGGTGCCATGTGCCTGATGGCGTTGACGTTTCTCTGGGTTGGCTCGATGCGGCGATGCGAGACGATGAAGCGAGTAACTTTCCGGATGGCACACCGAAGGGCTTTTTTTCCGGGTTAACTTCATCTTGAATCTTCGAAGGTTTTGGAAGGTTTCTTCCAGTCAGGCGATGAGGTCTTCTTTGGACTTGGTCTTGATCACCACGTCGTCGACGTAGGCTTCACGTACGCCGCTCTGAGTATGCAGACACCGCTGAATGGCCCTTTGATAGGTTGCGCCGCGTTCTTTCACGAACGGCATTGTGATATAGCAATACGCCCGAACGGTGTTGATGAAAGATGTCTTCAAGCAGTCTTCTTCCTCAGGCTGATTGATGGTATCCCGAGTAGAAGTCGAGAAACTGAGTAGGTCGGCACCCTGCCGTGGAGTCACACTGGTCTATCCGAGGAAGACCAAATGGGTCCTTGGGGCATGCTTTGTTGAGGTCGGTTGTAGTCGACGCACATGCGCCATTTACCGTTTTTCTTCCATACCAGAACTGGTTTGCGAACCAGTCCGGGTGGTAGACCTCTTTGATGAACCCGACTACGAGAGTTTGGTAATTTCCTCCCGGATACATCCTTTGCGGTCTTGAGTGAGCGCCGCAGCCGTTGCTTGACTGGCTTGGCGTCTGTCTTCACGTTTAGGGTGTCTCGATCACCTCCCCAAGGTACGCCCGCATGTCGGACGGTTTCCACGCGGAAGATATCCTTGTTGGCTTGGAAAGGTGAGAGCGCGTCTTCCTCGAATTTGGGGTCGAGTCCGGTCCGACTAGAGCAGTCTTGGAGGGGTCAGAAGGGTCCAGGGGGATCTTCTTCGTGTCAGAGTCCGCTGAAATTTCCGACTTTGCTGCTTTTTCGTCGGAACTTGATCTTGCTTGACTTTTGTTGTGAGGCTTGCCGAATGCTATCACGCCGACTGCCGCTCTTGTGATTGAGCCAGTTCGCAGCTCTCCTTGTCGCAGGTGAAGGCTTGCTTGACGTCGCTGCGGAGGGAGAGGAGTCTGCTGGTCCAGGCATCTTCAGCCCATGTATGTATAGTGCGGTATCGCCATAAATTTGGCGAGTGCCGGTCATCCGAGTATCGCGTGGTACGCGGTCCTCGAAGTCGGCGACCTCGAAGCAGAAGTTTCTGTGTGGAAATTATCCGTGTGCCAAAGGTTACCGGCAAAGTTATCTGCCCGAGTGGAGTTGATGACGGCCAGGAATTATCCCGTGGAAGGGCGCAGTGCTCGGCCGTAGTTCTGAACGAGGGATTTTCATCTCGTCCAAAGCTTGCGAATAGGATATTGAGCGCGTCTGCCTCTGTCGATGAGGTTTCTTTAGCCTGATGTTTTCTGACGACCGGGTCAGGACGAGTGGATAGCGTCCGGGTGGGAACCGATCTGGGTGATCTGCGCTATTGAAGGTGATGGCCATCTGACCAGCGCAGGTATTGGGGGGTGTCGGTCGTGGAGACCGTGTTGATGTCGCGCGCTGAAAGCTTCTGTTTGCGCTTGGACTCGTATGCGAGTGGTCCCCCGAAGATATGGTTGAGCTCGGCTTGAGGATCTTGGAAGTCGTCAGCCGGACCGAGTCTGGCTTTGTCTTTGTCCATGTCGGGCGCCAGACGATGAAGTCTGCTCGGAGGCGACTTTTTGAGTAATATAGCAGTCTTGGCGCGTGCTTTCCCTTGGGGTGAAAGGGGCATGGCCCACCTCATGCCTTTGGTAGTTGTTGTTGCCCTGGGGCCCCGCGACCGGCTGCGCTCCATTGGTTGGCCACCTCGTTGTCCGACTTCCGTTTACGGTTGCGACTTGGTTTGAGATGGCTCTTGTCGGCTTTCGTCTTCTGTTCTTTCCTGTCAGGGGCCCTTCTTCTCGTCGAGGGCTCGGCGACCGCTTCGGCGAGTCGGCGTAATTTATTGGCCATTTCGAAAGCGCCCGACTGTGGATGGTGGCTTCCGAGTGAATTTTGCAATAAGCGGAGCGTTTTTACCCTTTCGCGAAGGGGCGATGAAGACTGCTCTTTGACAGTCGGGATTTGGTTGCGCTTCTCGGAAAACTTTTGAATGAATTCGCGGCAAGACTCGTTACTTTCTTCTGGTGCAGTTGATAAAGATCATGCCTCGAAGCGGGCCTGTCGTAGGTCCCCTGGAAATTTAGCGTGAACCGGTCCCGAGTTGTCCCCAGGAATCGATCGACCGCCTCGGGAGACCTGTCAGCCATGTCCTCAGCCGAGTCGGCTAGCGCGACTGGGAGGTAGTTTTAGCCCATGACTCTGCTGCCGCCCCAGCAGCTCGACTACCAGGTGTAAACGGTAAACCAGGACTTTGGGGTTGTCTTGCGTCGTACTTTTCGATCCCGGTGGGCTTAAAGCAGTCGCCACAAGACGTCTTGTAGCTCCCGAGTGAAGGCTGGAATGCCTTCGTCTTCGTGAGGGCTCCGACTCCGATCTTGGCGATGTAGTCGCTCGTGGTGGATGCCGAAGTGCTCGTTTTCGTCTTCCAGTCAGCGGCGTTCATCTCTTCGGCGTTCTTCGCGGCGGGCGTTTATGGTGTGACGGAGGTCTCGTGCAGTCGAACTCGGAGGTCCTGATTGGGTCGGCGATCGTACTGGCGACGCCGCCGGTTGTCATTATTGTTATTGCCGAGCGTTGTTTGCCGGGACTCTTCGCGTTGCCGACTGGAGCTGGCCTCCCAGCGTCGTGCTGATGCAGATGAGCCTGCCGCCGGAGAACCCGACCGGTTGGTTGGTATAGCTGTGTCGCCCGACTACTGTTGCTGTTGACAGGCGGCAGCTGTGATCATCGCCTTGATCTTGGCGATAGTCGGGGTGGCCTGGTGATCGGCCCCGAGCTGGAGTGTGTCCAGCAGAGTCGCTGCGGCTACAACGTTCTGTTGTGACGTGACAAAGACGTCGTGGTCGCCAACCTTGGTTTGGAGGATCTGTTGCTGAGCGACTCGCCCAGCCTGGCACAGCTCGTTGTTGCGGGCTTCGCGGTTGGCCTCCTCTTGTTGTAATCGGCGCGCCTCCTCTTATCGCTCCTCTTGTAGTCAGCGTCCCTCAGAAGGTGGTGTTGAAGCCATGAAGATCTCGCGGGAGAGGGGGAAGCTTGCCAAATTGAAGTCCGAGCTAGCGCTCGAACCGCTGTCCGACTTGGTGTCGGACTCCGAATAGTTTATCGGAGTGAGAACGACTCCGACCTCTCTAGATCCAATCTGAAACGGCGCTTGGCCATGTCCAAACTGAATCGCTGGAGATCGGGTCTGCTGCGTGAGGTAAAGGTGCGCAGCGTCGCCGGAGTTATACGGGAAATTGACGACCTCTTCCCTTCTCGGCCCAACTCGGGCTGGCTCAAGGCCTAGCGCAAGCCGGACGCCGAAGGAGAGGGTTGTCCTGATGTTCGGCGATGTGAAGGACTGCCGCAGGAAGTCGCTAAAGGAGACGGCGGTGTCCTGTGTGCCGACTGGTGCAACGTCGGCTGGTTCCCCGGCTGGCGAGATTGGATCCGCCTCAGCCAGGGTGAGATCGCCGAATTGATCGGCAATGAGGTATAAGCTTCCGAATGTAATTGCATCTCCGGGGAAGAGCTTGTTGCTGTCGACTCCGTTGATTGAATCCATCGAATCTTCAGATGAGGAATTTGCCAACGCCCCCTACCTGGCGCGCCAACTGTCGATGCTTTGCACCGGCAATAAAACTATGGGGTTATTCGGCGAGGGTGAATTCGGTGGATTGCAGAGGAACACAAAAGAATTATGCTGGTTCGGCCCTCAGGTGAGGTAATACCCTACATCCAGTTGAGGTGTTATTCCTCTGAAGTATATGGGGATCGATGATCCGGTTGCTCTTGTTGTGCTTGCCTGAGGGCGCTGCCTCCCTTTATATACTAGGGGACAGGGGTACATGATAAGGATCCCAGTCGATACAACTAAGGATTTCCTTCTTAGAGATAGAATCCTATCCGACTAAGACTTTGTTTTCCTTCTTATCCAAGTACAGCCTGCCGGGTGCTATCTTATCTCTAATTACATGGTCCGGCCCATCCTCTATCCGAGTGGCCCATGTACTGGTAATGAGGTACCCGGGGCCTATGGCCTCCACAGTAGGTTCGCCTCCCGACTGCTCTGGCGCCGGTTTCTTCTTGACTGATGGCTCCATGAGTTGCTCGACAAAGATTCTAGTCGTGTCGATGTTTTACACCGGCAATAAATATATGGGGCTACTCGGCGGATGGAAACTCGGTGGATTGCAAAGGAACACAGAAGATTTTATACTGGTTCAGGCCCTCAATGCGAGGTAATACCCTACGTCCAGTTGTGGTGTTATTCCTTTGAGGATTTGTGGTGGTGATTCTGGTGAACCAACTCAACCTGCCCTCATGGGGCGCCCTGCCTCCCCTTATATACTGGGGGACAGGGTTATAAGGTAGGAGTCCCCATCGGATTACGACTAGGAGATCTCCCCTTAGAGATATAACGCACCCGACTAGGACTGTATATTCCTTCTATACAAGGCGAAGCTGCCGAATCTAGCTATATCTCTAATTACAAGGCTAGGCCCATCCTCTATCCGAGTGGCCCATATGCTTGTCATGAGGTACCCGGGGCCATGGCACCACAGTAGCCCCCAAGGCCTTCATAGTTGAGTCACAGCTGATGCCGAGTGCTCATCCTCCACGGTGAAGTCTTCCCGAGTGCATTGCTCCCGAGTACTCTTTGTCTGAGTGCTGCTTCTCCCGAGTCCTGCTTCATGTCAGCTGGCAGTGAGGCTATGAAGGGCTTCATGTAGATGTAGGAATAGTGTGCGCCGAATAGGCGCACCTATTATGTGTAGCCCCTGACTTTGTGCTTAATTGTGAAGACAATTAAACATAAAGTCAAAGATCTTTAACCTTGTAGTCTTTCCCGAGTAGTACACTACTGGTATATGAGACTCTTCGGTATCATGTCAACCGGAATATGATTTATAGTCTTGCCGAGCAGGGAACTACTCGTATGTAGGACTCTTCGACTTCATGTCAGTCGGAATGTGTGTTTATAGTCTTGCCGAGTAGGATGCTACTCGTATATGGGACTCTTCAGCTTCATGTCAGCTGGAATAAGGGGTTTATAGTCTTTCCCGAGTAGTATATTACTCGAAAATCAGACTCGTCGGCATCATGTTAGCCAGGATGATTATTTATAGTCTTTCCCAAGTAATATATTACTCGAAAATTAGACTCGTCAGCTTCATGTCAGCTGGAAAAGGTGTTTATAGTCTTTCCCGAGCGGCGTCCCTTTCGGAAGTTAGACTCTTCAGCTCGTCAGCTGGAAGAATGTTTATAGTCTTTCCCGAGTAGTATACTACTCGAAAGTTAGACTCCCCCACATCATGTCAGCGGGAATGAGAAATTTATAGTCTCTCCCGAGTAGTGCACTACTCGAAAGTTAGACTCTTCCACATCATGTCAGTGGGAATAATGTTTCTCATGGCAACTGATGGCCACGCATGTAGGCCGAGTACCACTTTATGAAAATAAATCCACGGCGTGGTCAGGTGTACCCGAGAAAGATACCTGCATCCCCAATTTTAATGAAGACCAGCTTGTCATCCTTGTAAGGATATATCCTCGAGACCTGGTGGATAAAACAGATACCCAAACATATATGTTTAGCAATGAGGCTCTCATGAAGCATATCTGTTTACCTCATCGGCTCCTGTTGGTAGCACCAGTGCTATAATTTCAACTCAGCCTGCGGGTAGCCCACATGGAGCATGCTACTATAGGAACTCATATCTTGGTAGCCCGTTACCGAGTACGCCGGTCTAAACTGACCCACCCGATGTAGGCTCTATAAAATCACCATCCCTCGCATGTCAGGATGAGTTTTTGGTGTCGCTAACCGCAATCAGCTAGAGAAATCCTTATTCGCAAGCCTTTCCGACTTACGTTCCGAATGCAACCTGGTTGCCATAGAAGTCTGAGTAGGTATATTGCAGGATCTACTTGCCCTCCTCAAGTGTGATGCGGTGCATGAGAACTCCGGATGCGCTTTGATGATGTAAGTCTTCTCTGACTTCAGGAGAGCCGAGCAGGTACCTGAACCTTGCATTAGCATAGGATTCGGTCTAGCGACCCTCATGGGCATACCTACCCAACAGAGTTATAGCCAAGCGAGGTACCCGAACCTTGCATTAGCATAAGATTTGGCTAGTGACCCTCATGGGGCGTACTCACCAGCCGAGTGATATACGACCCCGACTAGTGCCGGAAGTCGGTTGTCAGCTCACATGGAGCGTAGCGAGGAAGATGACGTCCCGACTGGCGCAAGTACTCGGTAAGTAGCCCTCATGGAGCATCCTGAGTGTATTTTGGCAGACTTGTCCAGCCCCCGAGCGTAGGAGATAGGCTCGCAGCCCTGAGTTCCTGTCACGCGTATCCGGAGCTGGGCCTGCAATATAAAGATATCGGATGAGTAGCATCTGATGATGGAAATAATCACCCGAATAAAATGTATTTTACAATATATGTAAATACGAGTTTTTCCTCTTTTTGATATTAATTTCCCCGAGTAGTTGACCCCTTACGTTTAAACACTCTACCCGACTAGTCATAGCCCCCTAGCGTCGGGAGTTGGCTCATGGCTCTTTCCTAGACACGCGTTTTGGGTGACTTGAGTTCGTTTTTCATGGAGCAAAGTTTCACGGATCAGGGTTTATGCTACTCAAGTACTTTTGCAATCATTTAAGAGCAAAAACAGAGAAGAGTGCAGCTTGTGCACCTATTAGGTGTAAGCGGCATTGGCAAGGCCGAGTGAAGAAATATTTATCAGGAAGCGACTTAGCTGTTTGGTATTTCGGAGTGGGGATGCCATCCTTGCGTTTGAGCTTGTGAGCCCCCGAGCATGTCACTTGTTGTTCTGATAATCTTCAGTTGTTGAAAGTCGAAGACGATTGTAACCGACTGCCACAATGAAGCTGTCTGACTTGCGTTTGCGATTCCCGGCTTTAGTCGGGACCGCGTCGTTGGTGCCCTCCCGCTTCTTCTGTCAGGATGCCTTTTTATCTTCAAGGGCCTCAGCGACAGCGTGGGCTGAGTCGGCGTATTTGTTCGCCATGTCGAATAAAGCCTTGACAGAGTTGGGAGGCTTCCGTGTGAATTTGTCGATGAACGAGGTGTCTTTGACTCCTTTTCGAAAGGCGGCGATGACGACCTCATCCTTGACGTTAGGGATTGAGTTCTTCTTCTCAGAAAACCTCTTAATGAAGTCACGAAGAGACTCGTTCTTCCTTTGATGCAACTGATATAAGTCGTACTCGGAAGATGGCCTCTCGTATGTCCCCTGGAAGTTGGCGATGAAGCGTTCTCGGAGTTCTCCCCAGGAGCTGATTGATTGCTTGGGAAGTCCTATTAACCATGTCCTCGCTGAGTCGGCTAAAGCGACCGGGAGGTAGTTAGCCATGACTTTGTGATTTCCTCCAGCTGCTCGGATCGCCAGAGTGTAGACCGTGAGCCAGGACTCGGGATTGGTCTTGCCGTCGTATTTGTCGATGCCTGTAGGCTTGAAACCTGATGGCCAGTCGACCTGTTGTAGCTCCTGGGTGAAGGCCGGTACTCCATCTTCATGAGGACTCCGACCCCGACTACGGCGGCGAAACCGCTCGTGGTGGAAGCCGAAGCGCTCGTTCTTGTCTTCCAGTTGGCGTTGCTCATCATCTTCTCGTTTGCGGTGTCGAGCGTTGATGTCCTGCCGAAGATCACATCGTTGTCGGCCTCGAAGGTCCTGATCATCCCGACGGTTGCTTTGACGTCGCCGGTTGTCGTTGGGGCTGCCGAGTGACGCCTGACGTGCCTCCGTATGCAGCTGACTGGAGCCAGCCGCTCGGCGTCGCTTTGAGGTAGATGAGGTTGCCGTTGGGAATGTCGACCGGTTGGTCGGTATGAGGGTATCACCCGACTGTTGGTGCTGCTGACATGCAGCAGCGGTAAGCAGGGCTTTTATCCTTGCGATCGTCGGGATGGCCTGGTGATCAGGCCCAAGTTGGACCGTGTCCAGTAGGGTCGCGGTGGCCACGACGTTCTGTTGTGGCGTGATGAAGACGTCGTGGTCGCCGACTTTTGTTTGGAGGGTTTGTTGCTGAGCGGTTCGCCCAGCCCTGCGTAGGCCGTCGTTGCGGGCGTGCAGGTGTCTTGCTTCTTCCTCCTGTTGTTCTCGCAGTCGGCAGGCCTCCTTCTCTTGTTGTTCGTGTGGTCGGCGTGATTCCTGAGTAGGAGTAGAGCCTTTGGATGCCATGAAGATTTCTCGTGGCGGGAAGAAGCTTGCCGAACTGCTGTCCGACTTAGAGTCGGAATCCGACTGGGAGTCGTAGTCCGACCGAGAGTCGTAGTCAGAATAGTTGATGGGGGTGATTACAACTCCGACATCCCTAGATCCGATCTCGAGCGGCTCGGGGCCGTATCCGAGTCGAACTCCAGAGGATCGGGTTTGCTGCGTCGGATGTAGATCGTAGATATCCGTGGCGTCGCCAAGTCCGAATGGGAAATTGACGATCTCTTCCTTTTTTGGCCCGATCTCGGCCGTCTCAAAACCGAGTCCGAGTCGAACACCGAAAGGAAGAGTTGTCCCTGGACTCGGGCATATCGGAGATCGCCGCAGCATGTCGTGAAAGATTTCTGCAGCATCGTGTAGGCCGACTGGCGCGGAGTCGGCTGGTTCCTCGGCCGGTTGGATCGGGTCCGTGTCGGCCAAGGTGAGATTGCCGAACATGTCGGCGACGAAGTCGAGGCTTCCGAATGAGATTGTATCTCCGGGAGAGAATTTGCCGCTGTCGACTCCGGTTGCTGGACCCATCGAGCTTGTAGATGTAGATCGCGCCGAATCCCCTACCTGGCGCGCCAACTGTCGATGTTTTACACCGGCAATAAATATATGGGGCTACTCGGCGGATGGAAACTCGGTGGATTGCAAAGGAACACAGAAGATTTTATACTGGTTCAGGCCCTCAATGCGAGGTAATACCCTACGTCCAGTTGTGGTGTTATTCCTTTGAGGATTTGTGGTGGTGATTCTGGTGAACCAACTCAACCTGCCCTCATGGGGCGCCCTGCCTCCCCTTATATACTGGGGGACAGGGTTACAAGGTAGGAGTCCCCATCGGATTACGACTAGGAGATCTCCCCTTAGAGATATAACGCACCCGACTAGGACTGTATATTCCTTCCTATACAAGGCGAAGTCTGCTGAATCTAGCTATATCTCTAATTACAAGGCTAGGTCCATCCTCTATCCGAGTGGCCCATATGCTTGTCATGAGGTACCCGGGGCCCATGTGTTAACGCCAAAATTTGGCACGGTTCGCGTCGGACTCGGTTAAGGAAAGAAGTGATATCAGCCGTTGAGAGCTAATCCAGAAGAAGCCGGATTCGGGAAGGAATCGTGAAGACCACGCTATGGCAGTTAATTACCTTATCTATAAATTAGGTAGTTTTGATAATTTTTAGGAAAACCTGATCTCGTATCCGATTAGGGCTTGTTAGTTTTCCTTTTATAGATAGGAAGTTGTGTGCCGTGTCCTATAAGGACTCATGTAACTCAGGGTATAAATACGTATGCCCGGGGACCTTGTAAACTATCTCAACGATCAATACAATTCGGCGCATCGCCACCCTTTACCAACGGGTTCTTGCTTCTCGAGCCGGGTTGCATCGGTTAGATCCGAACTCCAGCGAGAGGGTAAGTCTCGTTACCCCGGCTACCAATCGGCTAGGACTTCCTCGGTTAGGTCCGATATTCTAGTCGGTATATGGTAGCCGGCTTACCACGATATATCCGCTTTGTCTACGGCTGCATCGGTTCGGTTCGATCTCTTAGGCCTATCAGGTATATCACATCACGCGTGCGTAGATCTTATCAGCTTACTAGGAGTAGCTTATCGTCAGTTTGTGCTGCATCGGTTGGGTCCGACCTACTAAACTGTCGTGATAAGTTGTTCCTACTAGGTTGATGTTTTTTGCGCAAGTGTTTTATCGGAATGTATAGCCGATAAATTATCTTATTACATCATAGTTGCATTAGATCTATCGGTTTGTTGAGGTTCCTTTACTATTATCGATCTGTGCTGCATCAGTTAGGTTAGAACTACTAGATCGATAATAATAGATTTATCCTTGTCGAGCCGATCGATGTGTATGCGACGTTCTATCGGAGTGCTTAGCCGATAGGTTATCTTTTTATAAAGCCGACTGTATTATCTTCACTATTTTGGTCATCTATATTATTATCGGTTCTCTAGCCGATGCACATGTGTTTCCTTGGCAGTCGGCTAGTTCACTATTCTGCCTATCTATTTTATCATCGGCTTCTAGCCGATGCACATGTTATACTGACAGCTTATCCATTTATCTATAGCGTTATCGGTCTCCTAGCCGATACACAGGTGCCATCGGCCATCGGCTACAAGGAGCCTACATCAGACCGTATCGGCCGATAGCCGATGTGCAATTGCTGCTGATCCGGGCGCGAGCACAAGCGAGGACTCGGGAGCGAGAACCCGAGCACGAGACCCGGGTGCGAGTACAGGCGAGGGCCCGGGCACGAGCATAGCGGTGATTGGCTGGAAGGAATCCGTATCGGCTTACTGGCCGATTGGATCAGTAATCAAATTTCTTCATCTCCTTGTCAATTGCGGGGTCAAATTGACTGGCACGCCTACGAACCTCAAATATTTTAGGACCTACACTGGAGCTAAGCAGATCTCCCAGGCCTTCGCGTGTCACCAGACGCCGAACCAGATCGTCAGCAAGCTTTTTGGCACACCCGGCGGTTTTCGGCGTCAACACGTTTTTGGCACGCCCGGTGGGACACAGAACTTCAACATGGCTGAAAAGGAGGTCAGCACAGATAATATAATCCCAGTCACGATGGAAGATTTGACCGAAGAACAAAGACAACAAGTGGAGCAGAACATTACTGAATTTCAGAAGCTTTGTCTAGAATCCTTCGGTATGACAGATCAAGGGCCGATTCAGAAGTCACAATTTCCAAAACCTGTTCTGGTTAGTGAATCGAGCCATACATCGCCTGCAAGTTCACAGAAGCAACTTCAAGACATGGTTAATGAAGCAGTTCATCATGCATTAATCGATCAATCTGGAATATTGGTGAACACATTACAGAACTTGATCATGAAGGCAGTAGAGCCGATTCAGCTGGCTGGGGGGCAACAAGATGGAATTCCTCAAGGATATCATCAAACTGCGTACTCTGGGGGGCATCAACAGAGTTATCCAGGAGCTGTCCCTGAGTACAAATATCAGAAAGAATATCAGAGGCAAAATCGGCTACCAACTCCACCTCTGCGTTATCACGGCGAAGATCCAGAAGAAGATTTATCGGCAAGAATCACAGAGGTGATAAGAGAACAATTCGGTCTAAGACCGAAGGAGGAAATATTTATGTATCGGCCTCCATATCCAGATTGGTTTGATAGAGCTCCGTTGCCGCGCCGATACAGAGTACCAGACTTCTCCAAATTCTCAGGGCAAGATGATGTATCTACAGTGGAACATGTCAGCCGATTCTTGGCTCAATGTGGAGAGGCATCGACTGTAGAAGCTTTGAGAGTTAGACTCTTCCCGTTATCATTATCCGGATCGGCCTTTACATGGTTTTCTTCATTGCCACCTAACTCAGTTCGAGGTTGGGCCGATCTGGAAAAGCAATTCCACAAGTATTTCTTTATGGGAAGTCAGGAGATGAGTTTGATAGACTTAACATCGGTAATACAGAAGCCGGAGGAATCAGTCGCAGAATATATTCAGCGGTTTCGTAATGTTAGAAGCCGATGTTATAGTTTAAGTCTGGATGATGCACAGCTGGCCGAGTTAGCATTCCAAGGTTTGTTGGCTCCGATCAAGGAAAGATTTTCATCAGAAAACTTTGAGAGCCTAGCACACCTAGTACAGAAGGTATCGGTTCATGAAAGCCGATTTCAGGAGGCCAGAAAGGAATGATGAGGCCCGAACAGAAGAATTTCGAAGTTTGATAACAAACTCCGAAATTGGGGGGCATGTGTTAACGCCAAAATTTGGCACGGTTTGCGTCGGACTCGGTTAAGGAAAGAAGTGATATCAGCCGTTGAGAGCTAATCCAAAAGAAGCCGGATTCGGGAAGGAATCGTGAAGACCACGCTATGGCAGTTAATTACCTTATCTATAAATTAGGTAGTTTTGATAATTTTTAGGAAAACCTGATCTCGTATCCGATCAGGGCTTGTTAGTTTTCCTTTTATAGATAGGAAGTTGTGTGCCGTGTCCTATAAGGACTCATGTAACTCAGGGTATAAATACGTATGCCCGGGGACCTTGTAAACTATCTCAACGATCAATACAATTCGGCGCATCGCCACCCTTTACCAACGGGTTCTTGCTTCTCGAGCCGGGCTGCATCGGTTAGGTCCGAACTCCAGCGAGAGGGTAAGTCTTGTTACCCCGGCTACCAATCGGCTAGGACTTCCTCGGTTAGGTCCGATATTCTAGTCGGTATATGGTAGCCGGCTTACCACGATATATCCGCTTTGTCTACGGCTGCATCGGTTCGGTTCGATCTCTTAGGCCTATCAGGTATATCACATCACGCGTGCGTAGATCTTATCAGCTTACTGGGAGTAGCTTATCGTCAGTTTGTGCTGCATCGGTTGGGTCCGACCTACTAAACTGTCGCGATAAGTTGTTCCTGCTAGGTTGATGTTTTTTGCGCAAGTGTTTTATCGGAATGTATAGCCGATAAGTTATCTTATTACATCACAGTTGCATTAGATCTATCGGTTTGTTGAGGTTCCTTTACTATTATCGATCTGTGCTGCATCAGTTAGGTTTGAACTACTAGATCGATAATAATAGATTTATCCTTGTCGAGCCGATCGGTGTGTATGCGACGTTCTATCGGAGTGCTTAGCCGATAGGTTATCTTTTTATAAAGCCGACTGTATTATCTTCACTATTTTGGTCATCTATATTATCATCGGTTCTCTAGCCGATGCACATGTGTTTCCTTGGCAGTCGGCTAGTTCACTATTCTGCCTATCTATTTTATCATCGGCTTCTAGCCGATGCACATGTTATACTGACAGCTTATCCATTTATCTATAGCGTTATCGGTCTCCTAGCCGATACACAGGTGCCATCGGCCATCGGCTACAAGGAGCCTACATCAGACCGTATCGGCCGATAGCCGATGTGCAATTGCTGCTGATCCGGGCGCGAGCACAAGCGAGGACTCGGGAGCGAGAACCCGAGCACGAGACCCGGGCGCGAGTACAGGCGAGGGCCCGGGCACGAGCATAGGGGTGATCTGCTGGAAGGAATCCGTATCGGCTTACTGGCCGATTGGATCAGTAATCAAATTTCTTCATCTCCTTGTCAATTGCGGGGTCAAATTGACTGGCACGCCTACGAACCTCAAATATTTTAGGACCTGCACTGGAGCTAAGCAGATCTCCCAGGCCTTCGCGTGTCACCAGACGCCGAACCAGATCGTCAGCAAGCTTTTTCGCACACCCGGCGGTTTTCGGCGTCAACACCATGGCACCCAGAAGTCGGAACTGCTTCTCGCTTGGATCCCATATTTGCCAGCTCGTCTGCCGCGTCATTGTATTGATGCAGGATATGTGTTATTTCCAGCCCGTCGAACTTGTTTTCCAGCTTGCGGACCTCCTGACAGTATGCCGCCATGGTGTCGTCGAGACAAGTCCAGTCTTTCATGACTTGGTTTAGCACGAGTTGAGAATCCCCGCGCACAACCAGTCGGCGTATGCCGAGTGATATAGCGATGCGGAGCCCGTGAACGAGTGCCTCGTACTCGGCGACGTTGTGGGAAGCCGGGAAGTGGATTTGTAGAACGTACTTCAGTTTTTCGCCAGTGGGGGACGTCAATATGATTCCAGCCCCGGTGCCGCCGATCCGTAGAGAATCGTCAAAGTACATTGTCTAGTAGTCTAGCTTTGCTATTGATGTAGGCAGTTGAACTTCCGTCCACTCGGCCAAGAAGTCGGCTAGAGCTTGTGATTTAATTGCTGTCCGTGGCTGGAAGGTGATATCGAACGCCATCAGCTCGAGTGCCCATTTAGCGATTCGGCCGGTGGCCTCGCGATTATGAAGGACATCCCTGAGTGGAAACGTGTTGACGCCGAAAATCACCGGCAGCGTCGGGAACAAGCCGATGATCTGGTTCGGCGCCTTAAGACACACGAAGGCCTGGGAGATTTGCTTAACTCCAGTGCAGGTCCTAAATCTTGAGGTTCGTAGGCGTGCCAGTCAATTTGACCCTGCAATTGACAAGGAGATAGAAAATATTAGATCGTTGAGCCAATCGGCTGGAAGCCGAATTGGACTCACTCCATCGGCCGATGGCCGATATAGACGAGCACTTACACATCGACTATAAGCCGATGATGGCATAGATAAGGAAAAATAAATTAATTAATTAACTACCCTATAGCCGATCGCAATAGAGGCGCAGGTAAACAAAATAACAAATAAACAGTACAATCGGCTTTAGATGAGACGAAACCTAGTAACTACCAATGGCCGTACTATTAATGTCAACCTTGACAGATCGGACCGAACCGAGACAGTATAAGATTAACATTAACAACACTAGACCGATAGAAACTAGATTAATCGTGCTTACCATGATAGATCGACTGGGTATAAAGATAATTTATCGGCTAAACACTCCGATAAGACATCGCATAAACATCCATCGGCTCAGTAAGGATAGAATTATTATCACCAGTCTAATAGATCGGACCTAACCGTTGCAGCACAGACTGATGATGATAACAGAACCTCGATGGGCCGATAGATCTAATGCGATCGTGATATAAAATATGATAACTTATCGGCTATACATCCCGATAAAACGCTTGCATAAAACCGATCAGCCTAGCAGGAATAATTTATCACGTAGTTTAGTTGGTCAGACCTAACCGATGCAGCACAAACTGATGATAAGTTACACCTAGTAAGCCGATAAGCCTATGCACACGTGATGTGATATATCTACTCGGCCTATGAGATCAGACCTAACTAATGCAGCCGTAGACAGAATAGATATATCGTGGTAAGCTAACTACCGCAGGCCGACTAGAATATCGGACCTAACCGAGGAAGTCCTAGTCGATACGGTAGTCGGGGTAACGAGACTTACCCTCTCGCAGGAGGTCGAACTTAACCGATGTAGCCTGGCTCGAGAAGCAAGAACCCATTGAAAAGGGTGGCGATGCGCCGAAATTGTATTGATCTGTGTGATGATAATTACATGGTCCCCGGGCACACGTATTTATACCCCGAGTTGATACAGTCCTGATCGGATATGAGATCAGGTTTCCTAAAAATTATAATCCCTGCCTAATTTACAGATAAGATTTTAACTGCCTCTCCGTGGTCTTCACGATTCCTTCCTAAATTCGGCTTCTTCTGGATTTAATTCCCGCCAGTTAACCGCGATTTTCCTTAACCGAATCCAATAAAGATCCGTACCAAATTTTGGCGTTAACAAAACGCTGTGACCACCGTGACTTGATGTGCTTGAAAATAATGCACCAGCTTCCGGACTGTAATGAGTAGGCCATATAGCAGCTTCTGGACCTGCGGATATCTCGTCTTCGAGTCGGCAAGGACCTCGCTGACAAAGTAGACTGGCCGTATTTTCTGAATGTGACCCTGTTCGGATCGCTCAACCACTAGCACCGTGCTGACTACCTGAGTAGTTGCCGCTAGATATAGCATTAGCGGTTCTTGGGGCAGAGGTGACGCCAACACGGGAGGTGATGTGAGAAATTGTTTAAAGTCTTCGAAGGCTTGCTGGGCTTCCGAAGTAAATTGGAAGTTGTTCGCCTTTTTGAGGAGCTTGAAGAAGGGCATACCCCGTTCGCCTAGTCGGGAAATAAACCGGCTGAGTGCCGCCATGCATCCTGTTAGCTTCTGGACGTCTTTGAGGTTAGTCGGGGGTGCTATGTTCCTGATGGCATTGACTTTCTCCGAGTTGGTCTCGATGCCGCGATGCGAGACGATGAAGCCGAGTAACTTTCCGGATGGCACACCGAAGGCGCATTTTTCCAGGTTCAACTTCATCTTGAATCGTCGAAGATTTTGGAAGGTTTCTTCCAGGTCAGCGATGAGGTCTTCTTTGGACTTGGTCTTGATCACCACGTCGTTGACGTATGCTTCCACGTTGCGCCCGATCTGAGTGTGCAGACACCGCTGAATGGCCCGTTGATAGGTTGCTCCAGGATTCTTCAAACCGAACGGCATTGTGATATAGCAGTACGCCCCAAACGACGTGATGAAAGATGTCTTTAAGCAGTCTTCCTCCCTCAGGCTGATTTGATGGTATCCCGAGTAGCAGTCGAGAAAGCTGAGTAGGTTGCACCCTGCCGTGGAATCGACCACTTGATCTATCCTGGGAAGACCAAATGGGTCCTTGGGGCACGCCTTGTTGAGATCGGTGTAGTCGACGCACATGCGCCATTTACCATTTTTCTTCCGGACCAGAACTGGGTTTGCCAGCCAGTCCGGGTGATAGACCTCCTTGATGAACCCTGCTGCGAGGAGCTTGGTAATCTCCTCCCGAATAGCATCCTTGCGGTCTTGAGCGAAGCGCCGCAGCCGTTGCTTGACTGGCTTGGCGTCTGTCTTCATATTGAGGGCGTGCTCGATCACCTCCCTTGGTACGCTCGGCATGTCGGACGGTTTCCATGCGAAGATATCTTTATTGGCTTGTAGGAAGGTGACGAGCGCGTCTTCCTATTTGGGGTCGAGTCCGGTCCTGACTAGAGCAGTCTTGGAGGGGTCGGAAGGGTCCAGGGGGATCTTCTTCGTGTCAGAGTCCGCTGAAATTCCCGACTTCGCTGCTTTTTTCGCCGGAACTTGATCCTGCTCGACTTCGGTTGTGACGGCTTGCCGAATGCTATCACGCCTGAATGCCGCCTCTTGTGATTGAGCCAGTTTGCAGCTCTCCTTATCGCAGGTGAAGGCTTGCTTGATGTCGCTGCGGAGGGAGAGGACTCCTGCTGGCCCAGGCATCTTGAGCACCAGGTTCTCCCCAAGAACCGATCGACCGCCTTGGGAGGCCTGTCAGCCATGTCCTCGCCGAGTCGGCTAGCGCGACTAGGAGGTAGTTAGCCATGGCTTTGTTGTCGCCCCTAGCAGCTCGAACCGCTAGGGTATATACGGTGAGCCAGGACTCAGGATTTGTTTTGCCGTCATACTTTTCAATCCCAGTGGGCTTAAAGCCAGTCGGCCAATGGACGTCCTGTAGCTCCTGAGTGAAAGCTGGGATGCCTTCGTCTTCGTGGGGGCTCGGGCTTTGACCACGGTGGTTAAACCACTCATGATGGAGGCCAAAGCGCTCATTTTCATCTTCCAGTCGGCGGCGCTCATCTTCTTGTCGTTCGCGGCGCCGAGCGCTGATAGTATGGCGAAGGTCATGTTGTAGGCGCTCTCGGAGGTCTTGATTAGGCCGGTGATCATATTGGTGACGGCGCCGGTTGTTGTTATTGGTATAGCCGAGTGTAGTTTGCCTGGACTCCTCGCATGGCCGACTTGAGCCGGCTGCCCGACGCCGAGCTGGTGTGGACGAGCCCGCTGTTGGAGATCCCGACCGGTTAGTCGGTACTAGGGTGTCGCCCGACTGCTATTGTTGTTGTTGGCAGGCGGCAGCCGTGATCATCGCCTTGATCTTAGCGATAGTTGGGGTGGCCTGGTGATCAGGCCCGAGCTGGAGCGTGTCCAGCAGAGTTGCGGCGTGACGAAGACGTCGTGATCGCCGACTTTAGTTTGGAGAATCTGCTGCTGGGCTGCTCGCCTAGCTCTGCGCAACCCGTCGTTGCGAGCCTCGCGATCAGCTTCCTCCTGTTGTTGTAGTTGGCGGGCCTCCTCCTGTTGCTCCTCTTGTAGTCGGCGCACCTCGGAGGGTGGTGTTGAAGCCATGAAGATCTCGCGGGGGAGGAGAAAACTCGCCAGACTAGAGTCCGAACTGGCGTTTGAACCGTTATCCGACTTGGAGTCGGACTCCTAGTAGTTTATCGGAGTGAGAACGACCCCAACCTCTCTAGATCCAATCTGAAACGGCACTTGGCCATATTCAAACTGAATCGCAGGAGATCGGGTCTGTTGTGCGGGATGTAAATTCACAGCGTCGCCGAGTCTGTGTGGGAGATTGACAATCTCTCCCCTTCTCGGCCCAACCCGGGCTGCCTCAAGGCCTAGCGCAAGTCGGACGCCGAAGGAGAGAGTTGTCCCTATGCTTGGCGATGTGAAGGACTGCCGCAGTAAGTCGTGGAAGGAGATCGTGACGTCCTGTGGGCCGACTGGCGCTACGTCGGCTGGCTCCTCGGCCGGCTGGATTGGATCTGTTCCGGCCAAGGTAAGGTTGCCGATCTGGTCGGCAACGAAATCGAGGCTTCCGAAGGAAATCTTGTCTCCGGGGGAGAACTTGTTGCCATCGACTCCGTTTGTTGGATCCATCAAATTTGCTGATGAAGAATTCACTGGAGCCCCTACCTGGCGCGCCAACTGTCGATGCTTTGCACCGGCAATAAAACTATAGGGCTACTCGGCGAAGGTGAATTCGGTGGATTGCAGAGGAACACAGAGAAGATTTATACTGGTTCAGGCCCTCGATGTGAGGTAATACCCTACGTCCAGTTGAGGTGTTAATCCTCTGAGGTGGTTTTTGATTAATGATCTTCCGTCTGCCCTCATGGAGCGCCCTGCCTCCCTTTATATACTAGGGGACAGGGGTACATGACAAGGATCCCAGCCGGATACAGCTAAGGGATTTCCTTCTTAGAGATAGAGACCTATCCGACCAAGACTATGTTTCCTTATTATACAAGGCATGGCCTGCCGAGTGCTATCTTATCTCTAATTACATGATCTGGCCCATACTCTATCCGAGTGGCCCATATAATGGTAATGAGGTACCCGAGGCCCATGGCCTTCACAGATCTTAAGAGACCTGCAAGTTGTAGGTAGGACGTGGCTGGTCCTTCTCCTAGCTCATTCATGCTTGGAAATTGACGTCGGCCTACCCTTGGGTGCATGGATGGATAATAAAAGAAGTGGTCCACCAATTCTGGAAGTTCATGACGAAGGTGGGCTATGGCGATGTATGCACTGTGATACAGGGCAGAGGTGCAGTTCCAGCCATGTCCAACATACTGGCGATCTCTCTCCTCTGGAGTTCTGCCCCTGATACATACTCTAGCCATCATCATGGTCTAGGAGGTCCCGATCACTGTGTTTAGCAGGTGATAATTGGGAGGGATGATGAACCCTGCGTACTGCATCATCAACCAGAGGGTATGTTGCATAGTGTTAATATTGTACCCTCCGGTGTACGCATGTGGCTGATGGGCTTTTGACATCTACACAGAGATTACAATAGGGTTAGTCAATTTGGTAAGAATCCAGAGGGCTATTAGGGAAACTTAAGTGGAGTTCCAAAGAACAAAAAGATTGTGCAACATGTGGATTGGACTAGTTCTGACCTGCATAGTTCTCAGACAAAACAGAGCCTTATGGTCACCCTAGGAGTATGATAAAATTACCAAATTTTTATATTCAGATTCCCTATAAAGTTTTCTTTGTTTTGAGAGAAAATTAGAATTTTCGCATGGGTAGTTTTCTATATAGAAAATTAAGCAAGTTAAGCGGCACAATTCTAGAACAGATCATCCAGGGCACTTGTCAAATTTTTATCTCTCAGGTTACTGGTTCAAAAATTCCCAGAAAATTCCTAGGACTTCCTCACTGGGTTCCTAAGGTACTGTTCAAAATTGGATATTTTATCACTCATAGTTTGGGCTGTACAAAATTAATAGTTAGGCAACCTACAGATTCCAGATTACATTCATGTCCAGTATACGAATTATCCCACTATGAGGTATTCCTCTAAGATTTCCAAGAGAATTTATATCGCCTACGGGGTAAGTCTAGTTACTACTGGTAAAGGTTCAAAATTTTATCCCTTCTGGTTCGGCCTACACAAATTTATTATTGCTGCTAACCCCAGATTTCCGATCAGTACATGCATCACTAGTTCAATTTTTATAATTAGTTAGAAGGGTACTAAACTCTCCATATTTTTACTACACTCTACTAACTAGGTTCAGAACCTATCGGATGAGTAGGATGGCTATTCTTGTAAACAACCTAGGGCAACGGTCAAGCAATTTTCCATCCTAGCCCGTTGCTACCCATTTTGGGCTCCTTGTCAAATTTTGAAAGTAGGATATAGGAGTAAGAAAGTCACCCAATGATTTCAACTAAAGTAAGTTTGATATTCAAATTATTCTTAGTATCCAAATTTTATCATATTACCCCATTCTCAAAATCTTTTCATTTGGCCTTTGTCAAAACCCGATCTTTTGCCTAGTCGGTCTAATTATAGGCTTGCTTTGCAACTGGAGTTTTAAAATCATTTAAAAATGGTTAAGTACTACCTTAGAGTAATGGTTTGATGTTTTTAAACCATCTTCCAGAAATTACATTGTTCAAATGGTTCAGTTCCTAGAGATCAAGAATAGAGAACTTTAAAACCAAAATAAGACATAGAGGAGAGTAGTTATTTAGAGAAGGGTAAGATAATAAGAATATAATGTTTTCGCAAATACTTTATAGCCGAGAACAAAGTCCTCAAAATATTCAGTTGAAACCATTATATCGACCATTCTAAGAAAGGTTTCTCGGAGTCGGTATTGGCTCTGATACCACCGCTGTGGGCATCCCGGAATTGCATTATGGAGAGTAATTACCATGACAGCGCAAAATATCTAGATGGATGGGATCTCGAATAAATTGATTCACCAGTCCAAAACGGCGAAGTGTGCCCGTCAAAACACACGAAGGTGCGAACCAAATACGATACACACTTCTGAGGACATGGTCTACGGTTGAATCAACATCCATGCATCTCATCATTTCTAAATTCTTACTAATGTGTGACTAGCCCAGAAAAGCTCTAGTTCCACACATTCATCTTAGCAAGTAATATCCAATACAGAGGGTATTTAGCTAATTAAACAAAAAGTACAGATACAGATACATATTAACTAATGTTTACATATGCCTCGGGGGCAAAATAGTAAGTCCATCGGAAGCATGACTACCCAGAAAACCCTCAGGCAACCGACTAAGGGTAAACCCTTAGATAGGACCATCCTGATCAACCTATTCACCCACACATTCATCATACAAATCTTCATCTTCACCTGTGCGTGGATCTATAGGAGCATTCACAAAAATAAAATATAACTCAGTAGGCAAGGTACTGGCAAGGCCACAATCAAACCTAACTATACATGTGAGCTATAATCAAGGTAAAGGCTGTATGAAGAGCCTCAGTTTTATTGCATAAAGCCAATTTTATTTCGCAACAATTTAAAAGAGGGATTCATAAATCAAATTGCATCCTAGGCTAGCAGAATAATATCATGGCATCATGTTGCATAGATATCTACTTCACCGCCCTCCTTGGCAGCAAGACTATAATACAACTTAATAATCCAGTTTCATTTCATCATCTTTTCATCAATCACCAAGTATAGAACAGTATAAATCTTCACCCAACCATCCCATGACTATCCTAAGTCATGATATAACCACATCATCCCATCACCACATATCCCAAGTTGGATGCTAACATAGACTGACTAACACATCAAGCGGTCGTCCTGTAACCGTGGACACGGCTATTCGAATAGATCATACTCTGATCAGAGGTGTACATCTTTACCCACACGATGTGATAGAAGCCATACGGCTACACTCTAGTTTGATCCGTATCCGTCGGTACCCACACTCTACACATTGAGTGCGGACTAGAGGTCACAACAAAACCTTTCCCACACTTAGCTCGAACCACCTAAACCGCATCTGGGCCCCCGATGACTTAGCCACACACATGGTGACTAAGGCAGGCTCACCGTCGCGGGAGGCACCTCCGGCCAAAACCAGGTGTGCACGAGGCCCTCCAAAGGAAAGACCATCCTCACGACTGACGGACGGGCGTAGATGGCCACAGCCTCCCGTGCTACTAAGTTAAGCCGTCCCATTCCCAGCGTGTGGAAGTACGTAGGGTGCTTGAATAGACGTCAACATGTTCGGTCCTTAACGACCCAGACAGAGCTACATGCATCGGGGAAACACCATCCCGTCATCGCCCTATCATCTGTCCAAGTCAAAAATATTTTCAATTATAAATCAGAAGTTATTCTTTTCAGATTTTAACCCATCCATTCGTATTAAACTAGTTTCGAACCGATAGCTCCATCTATTGGATTTTTCTAAGTCTAGAATTAAGCATAGCTAGGCATATATACAAGTATATACCTTATAGCAAGCACTTAACAAGTACTTCTATCCATCCTAAGGTTACAAGTAGTAGATTATCAACATTTCAGGGTGGGTTATGCAGAAAAAGGGATTAACTACCATTGCCCACAATCTATATAATATACATAGCAAAATAACGATGCAAGTTAAAATCAAATCATTGATAATCCCAAAATTTAGGAGCAATATGTTCAAAGGTAGTGGGATTCTTGCCTTGGTTCAGGTCTGCTTCAGGTTTCTCAATGAATTCTACCTCCTCAAACTCCAAAGGCTCTTCTTCTAATTTTAAATTTTAAAGTTAAAGCAAAGTCAATAAATAATGCAAAAATGCAAAATGCTCTAATATGCATGATTTTTGTGCAGTGATTTGGTACTGGTTTCAGATACTTCTTGGTGAAATTATTTTTATTTCTGCGCTTACCATGTGTGAGATATGATTTTTTTTACAAGTTGTACGTGTCATTTTGAGAGTATAAAATGTATTGACTATCTGTGACTTAATTCTGTGCAAAATGAGTTCATAAATGGAAAGTATACATTTTACTATGATTTACAAAATTGGTTTCGCATTTTTCTGAGATAGGAAGATTTTCTTATGAATTTTCTAGTTAAAGCCCATTTTTACCCCTTTTTTTTCTATTCCCATAATTTTTGGCAAGTTTTCTGTACAGAAAGTGCCACTTTTTAGTTCACAACATTAAAAGCATAATTTTGTGAATCCACTAAAATTTGGTTCATCCCAAATGGAGCTAAAATGAATTTACTATGAATTTTACAAGTTATCCTATTTTTTAGTTGAAAAATTAACACTTTAGTTATTTTTCTTTATATTTTCAGATTTTAAATGGAGGGGGGTCCACTGGTCAGTGAGAGGGAACTTTGCAGAAAGGTCCTCGGGATTTCCAGAAATGGAACCCGCGGTCCTTGGCCACGTGTGAGATGATTTTTCTTAAAGAGACCTTCGGCTTCTCGTGATTTACAGATGGGTCCACGGGTCCACATGTCATAGAGTATGCATCTTGCTAATTAACCTTAAACCTTTTAATTCCTTCGCAAATTAGTCCTCACGCTCTAACTTCTCTATTGCCGAGCGGGTCCCACATGTCGGCGAGGCGGAGCAGGGGAGAGCGAGGCAGAGCAGAGGCGTCGAGCTTCTCGGCGGCGGTGACGGCGAACGGCGGCTCGGCTCGGGTTGTGGCCAACAGAAGAAAGACAGAGGGGACCAAGGCAAAGCTGTCAGTGGTGGTCTCGTTGTTGACGGTGGCCGGAGCTAGGCATGGTGGCGTTGCAAGCGGCGAGGCTATTCAGGCCGCTGAGGGAACATGAGCTACGATCGGGTTCTAGCCTAACTAGTGCATGCAAGTGTGTCTAATATGTGCCTGGGTTCTCACCATGGGGCTTGAGGAGGTCGGCGAGATCTGTGCAGCAGTAGCAACATCGAAGATGGCTCGGCGATGGCGAGATCCCTCTGTTCCACGGCGGCAGCTCGCTCCAGTTAGCCTGCGGCTAAGACAAGGTGTCTGCAAGGTCATAGGCTTCCTCAGGATGGCTCCTGTGCAATGAATCAAACGGAGACCTACCAGGGACAGCGGAATTGATGGCGGTGACTCAGATTGGCGCAGGGGAAGACGACGATGGATCTCGTGGCTCAAGGCTTCCCAGCTCGATTCCTCTGGTTGGCGGGCTCCTGGAGGTGAGGCGACAATACTAGCGAAATGGCTAGGCTAGCGGTGTCATGGATTGGCCGGAACGGTGACGACACCACGGTGGTGGTTCTGCAGAGCAGAGATCAGGGACGGCGGCGGCACGGCGACTTCGGCTGCCGAACCTAGGGACGTCGAGTACGAAAATGGAAAGGTTAGGAGTTGTAGATCATGTTCCTAAGGTTTAGAAAGGGTGGAGCTCGCCGGAGTTAGCTCGAGCTCGGTCGAACACTATCGGCAGCAGGGAGGATGAGGTTGCCGGCGGTGATCCTTGGGGATTCCGTGAGTTTTCTCGGTGGGAACGTGGAGAGGATGAGAAGGAGGTTCTGCTGGCGGAGTTTGAGGAGAAATGGCCGAGGTTTTCAAGGGCTGTGCTGTCCAGGGCTGCTTTGTATACTGAGGGAGGGAGAGGAAGGAGATGCTGATACGTTTGCTGGGGCCGCTGAGGTGTATCTATTTACACAGTGGTCAAGGTGGGTCCCACATGTAAGACAACATTGTTCTACACATTTTTGGCTAGGTTTATCCCATGACTAGTGGGTCCAAGTAGTGAAAACCTATGGAGAGGAGAGAGGTGTGGGTGGATTTCTTGGTGAAACACACTGTCCAAAGGAATGCTGAGGCTTATAGGTGGGCCAGGGGTCTGTGGGGTCCACATGGTAGTGACAAAACAGAGAACAAGCTTCCAGATTCTAAGTGTAAATGAAGTGGTTGGAGGTTACTTTGATCTAGCTGTTTGACTGGTCTACAATGTGGGTAAAATCTTGGGAAAATTACTACAGGCAGTAGGTGGTATTGGCTAGCTCTGTGCCAAATTTCAAAGTTGTGGGACTTGTAGATTTCTCCGGAGAAAATGGCAAATTTCGGCCAAATTTCAGTTTCTGCTGTGCACTAGTCTGAGTAAGTGAGGTTGGGCCTATTATTTCATGTACAAGCTTTGTGAAAGAAGCTTTGAAATGTTTACTGTAAATAGTTCACGACATGACCCAATTTCTGGCAAATTTTGGTAAGAAGGTGAGTGGTGAATTTATTTTAGAAAAAAAATATCAAATTGGTTGTCTGCAAGAGAAAAAGTTCTCTGTTTTGCTGAATCAAAAATATTTGTTTGAGACACTTATTGAATTGATAAAATTTGGTAAAAATTACTGGAGATAGAGGAGGATGTGATTAACCTGCTGACTGAATTTCATAGCTAGAGGTGATCTGGTTTATCTTGGATGAATTTCCAAATTAAGGATAGTGACCCACTTTTTCCTGCAGTCTAAATTAGTTCCCTAGACCTTTTCTCCTGTCATTTTATGTGGTTCCTTTGGGAGATAAATTAAAACAAAATTTCTGGTTGAAAGTTTCATGTTGACTCATACTCTGGTAGAAGGGCACTGCTTGATTAGTCTTGATTTTTATTTGGTGAATTTTAGAAGTATACCTATTCATTTTTAGCCTAGCTGATTTGAGGGATTTTATTGAAGTACTTACTGAAGTGATAAAATCATGGAAAATTTACAGAAGATAAGTTGTGTTGTATACCGATTATAGAAACTTTCTCATGATTTTATATTAAACCTATCATCCTTAGAAACTATTTAGGCTATGGAAAAGTTTATGCATTCTATTTTGGAAAAGAACAAACAATCACTTCTATCTTATTATTTTCCTAGGTTAAACTTTTATAATTTCGTTCCTAACTTGGAAGAAAACCTACGTCATTTGAAATTGAAAACCTGATTTCGCTGCTAAATTCTCCTAGGAGAAATCCTGGTATGTTACAAAAGCCTTCGGAGATTCAAGATGATGTTGAATCCGGAAAAGTACGCTTTCGGTGTATCGTCCGGAAAGCTACTCGGCTTCATCGTATCACATCGAGGCATCGAGGCCAATCCAGAAAAATCAACGCTATCATAAACATGGCACCCCCAACTAGCCAGAAGGATGTCCAAAAGCTGACATGCTGCATGACGGCACTCAGCCGATTCATCTCCCGACTTGGTGAACGGGGCATGCCCTTTTTCAAACTACTGAAGAAAGCGGACAATTTTTAATAGACACCCAAAGCTCAGCAAGCCTTTGAAGAATTCAAAAGATTTCTCACATCATCACCAGTGTTGGCATCACCTATGTCCCAGGAACCACTAATGTTATATCTGGCGGCAACTACTTAGGTAGTCAGCACGGTGCTGGTAGTCGAGTGATCAGAGCCGAGTCATATACAAAAAATACAAAGGCCAGTCTACTTCATCAGCGAGGTACTAGCCGACTCCAAGATAAGATATCCTCAAGTCCAGAAGCTATTATATGGCCTACTCATCACTGTCTAGAAGTTGGTGCACTATTTTCAGTTGCATCAGGTCATCGTTGTCAAATCGTATCCACTCGGGGATGTCCTACACAATCGCGAGGCCATTGGCAGAATCGCTAAATGGGCGCTCGAGTTGATGGCGTTTGAGATCATTTTTCAACCACGGACAGCAATCAAATCTCAAGCTCTAGCTGACTTTGTGGCCGAGTGGACAGAAGTTTAGACGACTATAAACATGGACAAGTTAGAGTACAAGACGATGTACTTCGACGGTTCTCTACGGATCAGTGGCGCAGGGGCTGGCATCGTGTTGAAGTCACCTACTGGCGAAAAACTCAAGTATGTCCTCCAGATTCACTTTCTGGCTTCCCACAATGTCGCCGAGTACGAAGCACTCATCCACGGGCTCCGCATTGCCATATAACTCAGCATCTGTCGACTAGTTGTGCGCGGGGATTCTCAACTCATGGTCGGCCAAGTCATGAAAGATTGGACATATCTTGATAATACTATGGCGGCGTATTGTCAGAAGGTCAGAAAGCTGGAAAACAAGTTCGACAGGCTGGAGATAACTCATGTATTACGACAATACAACGATGCAGCAGACGAATTGACCAACATGGGATCCAAACGAGAAGTGGTCTCGATTGGGATTTTTGTTGAACAACTACTGGAGACATCAGTTAAGAAGAAACCAGTGCTTGAACAGTCGGGGGCTGAACCTACCCTGGCAACAAATGAAGTACTAATCATCTTTCAAGATTGGCGGACTCAAGTTCTCAAATTCCTCTTGGACGATGAACTCCCAGAAGAACGCAGTGAAGCCGAACGGATCAAGCGTCGAAGCTAATGTTTACTTGTAGTTAGAGAAGACCTGTACGGAAGAAGCACATCCGGAGTCCTCATGCACTGTGTCACTCCTAAGGTGGGCAAGCAGATTCTGCAATCGATCCACTCATGTATCTGTGGCAACTATGCCGCGTCCAGGACGTTAGTCGGAAAGGCTTACAGGTAAGTTTTTTCTGGCTGACTGCATTAACAGATGCTAAAGATATAGTTCGCACATGTGTGGGATGCCAATTCTATGCAAGACCAACACATTTTCCAGCTCAAGAACTTCAAACAATTCCACTCTCTTGGCCCTTTGCAGTTTGGGGGCTCGACATGGTCGGGCCATTCAAAAAAGCGCCAGGGGGGTTCACACACTTGGTCGTCGCAGTGGATAAATTCACAAAGTGGATTGAGGCAAAACCAGTTACTACCATAACAACAGCACGAGCAAAGGACTTCATCATGAGTATTTTATACTAATTTGGGGTTCCTAACTGCACCATAACTGACAACGGTACTCAGTTCACGGGCGGCATATTTCAATGTTTTTGTGACGATTTTGGCATCAAGATCTATTATGCTTCTGCGGCACACCCACGAAGTAATGGGCAGGTCGAGTGTGTTAATGGCATGGTCCTACAAGGTATCAAGGCTAGGGTGTTCGACCGACTACAACCATATGTAGGTTGGTGGGTACAAGAACTCCCATCCATTCTCTGGTCTTTAAGAACCACGGTTAGTCAGGCAACAGGGCAATCCTTTCTTCCTAGTCTATGGTGCTGAGGCTATGTTACCAACTGAGTTGGAGTTCGGCTCTCCGCGAGTTTGGGCCCACTCAGAAGACAAATCAAATGAAGCCAGATTGGTCAAACTCTATCAGTTGGAAGAAACTAGAGACATCGCAACTATCTAGTCGGCAAGGTGTCTTCAAGGCCTGCTCGTTAGCACAGTCAAAATGTTCGTGGCTGCGCCTTTTTTGTGGGTGATCTTGTCTTGAGAAAAATAGAAACCACCAAAGACAGGCATAAACTATCCCCTTTGTGGAAAGGGCCATTCATTATTGCTGAGGTGACACGTCCGGGCGCCTACCGACTGAAGACTGAAGACGGTGCCTTAGTTAGCAACTTATGGAATATAGAACAACTACGTCCTTTCTATACCTGAGTCTTGTATTTTCTCTATACATATGTATATAGATTTTTTTCTGTGACTCACTACATCGCTTGTTTCAACCAAGTAGTGAGTCGGAGGCTGCATATATTATGTGCCTTGTGAATAAAATATGAGCTTGCTTTATCAAAGTTATGAAGTTTTACAACGATTATGCTATGTTTGCCCGAGTATAGCTTTTAGAAGTGAATGATTTTTTCCAGTTCCTATCAAATCTACTTGGCGCAGACTATGTAGTCGGGTAAAGCTAATGATGACTAAGAAAAAGCAAGTACTCAGCAGCATAATACAGATATTTACAAATGTCCTTACAAAAGTTATATACACCGACTGCATAATTATTTGTTCTTACATACCCGGGTATTTTGCTATGGCCTCCGCAGTTGGCCTCACCTGGCTGATCAACTCTAGTGCTTTTTCGGGAGTTGTCTCTTTGGCAAAACCTTCCCCGATGGCCTCGATATCTACCCTAGGGTAGATTGATTTGGTCATGGCCAGGGATTGGGCAACACCGACAACGACATGCTCATCCGAGTACTTTTTCAAGATGCTCGGGGCTTCGCTTAGGCGTGCCTGCACCTGGGAGACAGTACTGGAGCTGGTTCCAACATGGTGTGGCTCCATAATGTCAAGGAGCCCTTTCACAGATCCAACAAGGATTTCCCGTGACTCCTTGACAACTTTGATCTCCTCTGTAAAGGCGTTAAACTGGATCTGGGCATTGGCTTTTGAAGCTGTTTAGATGCATCAACAAGTACATTTGTTAGCCAAAACATGCAGTCAGAGCGACAAGAAAAAGGATTAACGTTATTGTCAGGTAGGAGACTTAGCATAGTCGGCCTCCACCTTGGCTTTGGCCTTCTCCAATTCGGCTTTGGCCTTCTCCATCTCCTTCAGCTTCTTCTCTTGTTGTTATCTCTCCTCTGCCTGGGCCTTTAACTCGGCTTCAAGGGCTGCGAATCAGAACAGTCAAGAACTCGAGATTGCAGTTAGAACTCAACAAGGCAGTCGAGAATCAACAAAGTTGGAGAGATATACTCGGGATTTTCTCGGGAAGATAACACAGAAGACTGACTTCTGATCTTTTTGGCTAGAGCCCACTTTTCATCCCTGAGGTTGTAACTGCTCCCCTCAGCCATGTTTCCTTCTCCTGGCTAGTCCGCTCCAGGTCGTCCTTGGCAACTTGGAGCTGGCTCAGTCGTTGGAGATAGGGGGCGAGCTAGGTCAGGACCTTGTTCATTTTCTCTGAACGATCGACAATCTTTTGCTCAGAGCAAAACATAGTCAAAAGACAGAGTACCAGGTCAAATGGGAATTGTCCGGAACTCAACACGACAAGACTTGCTACATACCTGGACTCCCCTGGATACGGCAATTGTAGCACGTAGAAGGACTTCGTGCTCCCTCGATGCTGCTTGTTCGTTGTGCTCATAGCTCTCCCCAACTCCCTCGGGGGTGACCCAATGAAATGTTCTCGGAAAATTGTACGGAGGGGCTTCAAGCTTGGGGAGGTCTGCTTCATCAGAAGACGACGAAGAAATTGTTGGAGATGAGGTCCCGACTCCAAACTCGGCAGCTATTGGGGGTTCGGTGGCTTGCTCAGGGGCTAGAGCAATGACTTCAGCACTCACCCCTTGGTCGGTCGGCGCTAGTGGTCTGCTGCCGGGACTGCTTCAGCTTCTGCAGCTGTGGTAGCCACTGGCTCAGCAGATGAACTCGTCAGTGCTGGCTCAGCTGGGGTTGGCTTGGTGACAGGAGCAGCTGGCATAGTCTACTTGGGATCTATGTCAACTCGCTTCCTGCACAATATGACAAATATCAAGGCACTATCACTTCATTCAAGATTCTTGGAAGATTGAAGATTGCTTTCCTCTTGGAAGTCTTGAACTTCCATGAGGGGGCTCTAGAAGATATCGGCGGTGGAGAGCTGCTGGCTATCGAGCTAGACGGCGCGGCAGTCGGCGGTGGCATTTTACCCCCAGTCTGTTCTATTTCTGGCTCAGCTGACTGGGGCGTCGAGGTACTCGGCGGTGCCGCCCTTGGGCTCGATGTTGCTGATCTCGTACTCGGAGGAGCCGGCCTTGGCCTCGATGTTGCTGGGCTCGATGTTGCTGGTCTCAGACTTGGAGAAGATGGTCTCGGGCTTGGTGGCCTGGGGGCTAAACTGGCAGGGTCTTTGATCTTCAAACTCCCCGGTGTTGCACTCGGCTTGCTTGCTCTTTTCTTGCCCAGATCTTCAATGGGTTTCTTCCCAGACCTATTGGAGCTAGGTTGGACAGCAGAAGGGCTGGCCAGCCTCTTCTTTGTTTTGGTGGCCGATAGGGTTTGGGAGTCATCATCAAACTCCTCACAGTCCTGCAAAAGTTTCAACAACACACATCATGCATTGCAGAGCAATCTGAGATGGATATCCACAGACATTCATCACAGATGGATGCTCTGCGTCTTCTGTCTCCACTATCCCATTAACGAAAAAACTGAGCAAGGTATTGGTCACCTTGTTCTTATCGGTTAAGTCTGAGTATTCTCGGCTGGGATCATTTTTGCCTTGATAATCCCAACCGAAGTGGCTTCTCAACTTCAAAGGCCTAGTGTGGTGGTTCAAGAAACATCTCGCTACCTAGGGACCAGTCAACCTTGAGCTCTTCAGCACATCTATCTTCTCCACCAACTGGTATACTTGGCCCATCTCTTCATAGCTTGGCACGGAAGACCAGCTGAGCAGAACCACCAGTGGAGAACTAGTGAAAGGGGGTAGAGAAGGTTCGAGATTGGAATAGTAGAACCATTCTCTATGCTAGCTGTCGATGTTTTACACCGGCAATAGAACTATAGGGCTACTCGGCAAGGGAAAACTCGGTGGATTGCAGAGGAACACAAAGGGAGTTTATACTGGTTCAGGGCCTCGAGGTGAGGTAATACCCTACGTCCAGTTGTGGTGTAATTCCTCTGAGATGTTTGTCGATCAATGATCTCCCGTTGCCCCTTGAGGGGCACCCTGCCTCCCCTTATATACTGGGGGATAGGGGTACATGATAAGGATCCCAGCCGGATACGGCCAAAGGATTGTCTTCTTAGAGATAGAAACCTATCCGACTAAGACTGCTATTCCTTATCGTTCAAGGTAAGGCTTGTCGAGTGCTATCTTATCTCTAATTACATAATTCGGCCCATACTCTATCCGAGTGGCCCATATACTGGTGATGAGGTACCCGGGGCCCATGGCCTCCACAGTAGCCCCTTAGACCTTCATAGTTGAGTCACAGCTGATGCCGAGTGCTCATCCTCCACGGTGAAGATTGCCCGAGTGCAATGCTCCCGAGTACTCTTTGTCCGAGTAGGTCTTCTTCCTGAGTCCTGCTTCATGTCAGCTGGCAGCGAGGCTATGAAGGGCTTCATGTAGATGTATGAATAGTGTGCGCCGAATAGGCGCACCTATTAGGTGTAGCCCCCGACTTTGTGCTTAATTGTGAAGACAATTAAACATAAAGTCAAAGATCTCTAATCTGATAATCTTTCTCGAGTAGATTTCTACTGGTATATGAGATTCTTCGGTATCATGTCAACCGGAATAAACTTTATAGTCTTGCCGAGTAGGGAACTACTCGTATGTAGGACTCTTCGACTTCATGTTAGTTGGAATGTGTGTTTATAGTCTTCCCGAGTAGGATGCTACTCGTATATGGGACTCTTCAGCGTCATGTCAGCTGGAAAGGGGGTTTATAGTCTTTCCTGAGTGGCGTCCCACCCAGAAGTTAGACTCCTCCGCATCATGTCAGCAGGAATGAGAAATTTTATAGTCTCTCCCGAGTAGTGCACTACTCGAAAGTTAGACTCTTCAGCGTCATATCGGCTGGAATAATGTTGCTCATGGCAACTAATGGCCAAGCATGTAGGCTGAGTACCACTTTATGAAAATAAATCCACAGCGTGGTTAGGTGTACTCGAGAAAGATACCTGCACCCTCAATTTTAATGAAGACCAGCTTGTGATCCATGTAAGGATATATCCTCGAGACCTGGTGGATAGAACAGATACCCAAACATATATGTTTAGCAATAAGGCTCTTATGAAGCATATTTGTTTATCTCATCTGCTCCTGTTAGTAGCATCAGCGCTATAATTTCAACTCAGCCTGCGGGCGGCCCACATGGAGCACGCTACTGTAGGAACTCATATCTTGGTGGCCCAGTGATGACTGTGTAGGCCCAAGCCCATTTATTCGGCATCGGCTCTATAAGAGGCGGGGAGAGAGAAAAAGATTCCTTCATCTTCCCCAAATCAGCCAATCACTTCGTCTTCCACCTTCGCACCCAACTTTTCGCCTCCCACTAGGCTAGCGTTAGCTGCTGCTGTTCCCCACCCGAACTCAAGCGATTCCAATCCTCTTCGTCTGTTCCAAGCCCTCGATTCGCTTTTCCCCCAAATCTTTCTGCTCCCAATCATGCCGAAAGCTTCGGATCTTGCGGGTACACCGGAGAATGCTTGGCCGATTTTGGATTGTAGCTCAGTGAAACTGAAGCTGCTGGAGAGTCAACTGAAGTTGCCCAGCCAAGAGGTGATCCGCTGGCGGCGGGCTAAGGGTGAGTCGGTCCCAAATCCCCAATCCGGTGAAACAATAGTTTTTGCCTCTTTTTTCGATCGGGGTTTGTGTCTTCCCTCTTCTGATTTCTTCCGCCGCATCCTTGACTTCTATAAGCTAGAGTTGGTGAATTTGAATCCCAACTCGATTCTTCAGATCTCCATATTTGTTACTCTCTGCGAGTACTTTTTGGGTGTGCAACCCTATTTTAATTTCTTCAGGCATTTGTTCCACATCAAACCCCAGCCCTCCAAGAACAATATCAGTGTGATTGGGGGGGCTGGTCTCCAGCTGAGGAGTGATGGGAAGAAAACATATCTTGATCTCCCCTTGAAATCTTCCTTGAAGGGCTGGCACAAGGAGTGGTTTTATTGCGCAGATCTGGCTCTCTCCTTCCGTCCATTCACCGGCTTGCCATCGGTAGTTTTTCCAAATTGGTCAGTAGATCCAACCTTTGAGGAGATGAGCCAAGTGCACCAATTGTTGGGGAAATTAGATGACCTCAAGAAAGTTGGCCTGACTAGACCTTGGGTGGCTTGTCGCTTCCTGACTCGGCGCATCCAACCGCTGAAGCTGAGGAGCGCATTTGGCTAGGCTTTTAAGGGCAAAAATGATGCTGATCGAGTGAGCAACGAGTCGGCTAACAAGCGCATAGTGACCGAGACCCTGTTCGGTTACTTCTCTGAAGGGGTGATCGCGACCGAAGACGATAATCGCCGGGTCGCGGCCTATAGCTTCATTTGGCCCCGTACCAAGGTAATCTTTAACCTTCTTCTGTGACGAATGCCTATGGGCCTGCATGTATGATTGCCCGGCATTGTGTGATGTATTTTATGGATTCTTCTGTAGTGGTGCAAGGGGTTTGATGAGGACTCGTGCCCGTTGTCAGCCATCAAATCAAAGAAGAGGCCAATGAGCCCCTCTACTGCCCAACCCGACTCCAGGAGAGTGGGGAAGAAGCCTATTCTGTATCGGGGCGAGGGGGCCATGACGCCGCGCGCTGTGGTAGGAAGCCTGAAGATAAAGGACACCGTCGCTGCGGTGCCCAGGCGATCAAGTCCCAGGTTGGGACTTTTACGGCCGAGCTCGACTCTGCCGAGCCCGGCAAAAGCCCCGCCAAGTGCACGATCCGAGCGGGATCCGCCAAGCACGCGGGTGCCCGAGTCGGCTACGCCTCCAACGGGGCTGCCTCTAGCTGCCACGTCTCCACCGACTGATTCGCCAGCCGGGCCGACAACCAGAGGTAGTGCTCCACCAGGACCCGGATCGCTCGGCAGGAAGCTGAAGTTCTCCAAGAGGTATGCCGCTCCGGATCTTCTGAGATTCTTGTATGTTGCAATGGTACTTTGATGTCAGTCTTGTGATGCAGGAAGCGTGCCGACATCGATCTCAAGAAGACCGCTTCGACCGCTCCCCTTGAAGAGCCCGCCCCAGCCGAGCCGGCGCCTGCGAGCACACCCGCTGAGCTGGAGGCCAGCCCACTCACGGAGACTGAGGTAGTCCTGACTGCGGGCCCGTAGTTGCCGCCCGACCAAGAGGCAGTTACTGAGGCTGCTGCCCCAGCCCCTGAGTCACCGCCCGCTGCAGAGGTCGCTATTGGAGCCCCTGAGTTGATTCCCGAGGCCGCGGGGGACGCCGGCGTGGGGGCTGGGACCCCGTCACGGTCGTGGTCATCGTCGTCGTCGTCGTCACTGCCGCTGGAGATCCCGAACCTTCCTCGGATTGAAGCTCCTCCGCATAGGCTCCCTCGAACGTTCACCTGGACGGCGGCTGACGGAACCGTGAAGAGTTTCAAGCTTGATGAGGCCGCGGCGAGAAGGGAATGCGAGAGCTTGCTTCGCGCCACCATCACCGGGTCCCAGGGAGTTGGGGTATAATTCTTGTGGCAGAGTCATGGTGGTCTTCTTGTTTTGACGTCTGACTCCACTCTTGACTTATTTTTTTCCCTGAGCAGAAGCTTGTCGATCGCAATGAGGAGATGACCGAGATCCTGGTCGAAATGGCCCCCCACCTCGCGGAATTACGGCAGCTCCGGTCGTTGAAGGCCGAGATGCAGGAGCGCCACGCGGGGAGGGTAGCTTGGCTGAAGGATGCCGCCACCCAGCTCAGGGATGAAAATTGGGCCCAAACCGCAAAGATCAAAGGTAAGTCCCCCGAATGCATCTGCCCGACTGAACTCTTGATGTATTCCTCCAGCTGAGTTGTTCCCGACTGCCCAGTTGCATCTTGGCCGCAAGGTTGGGTTCATGACTAATCTATCATGCAACCCTCGAAGCCGAGTTAAAGACCCGAACAGAGGGGGAAGCCTAGCTGAAGGAGGCCAAAGAAGCCAAGGCCGAGCTTGAGAAGGTCAAGGCCGACCTGACAGAGGCCAACGCCGAGCTCGAGCGGGAAAAGGCCGAGCTAAAAGAGGCCACCATCAAGCTCGGCGAAGAAAAAGCCGAACTGGAGAAAACCGTAGCCAAGTGGGAGGCCGACTACGAAAGTAAGTCCCTGACCTGACTGTGATCTTAACCAATCCATTAGTTATTTAGTCTGCAACCGAGCCTGACAAGTTTATTTGCCGGTGGACCCAGACAGACATGAGAGCCAATGTCCAGGCCCAGTATCGGTTTTACACAGAGGAGATAAGGGTCATCAGGGAGTCACGGGAAGCCCTCGTCGGGTCCATGAAAGGGCTCCTTGACCTGATAGATCTAGCCCTGTGGGAACCAGTTGCAGCAGGATCCTCCAAATAGAGGCGCGTCTTGAGGATGCACCGAGTGCCTTGAAGAAGTACTCAGATGAGCATGTCATTGCCGGCGTGGCCCAAACCCTGGCGATGACTAAATCCATCTACCCGAGGGCAGACATTGAAGCCATTGGGGAGGGTTTTGCTGAGGAGACGACGCCTGAGGAGGCGCTGGAGCTGATTGCCTAGGCAAAGCCGACTGCTGAGATAATTGCCCGAGACCTGGGTCTATAGGGACAATATATTATGTAGTCGGTATGTATAAGCTTTTGTGGAAAACATGTGTAAATATACGTGCACTGCCGCCAAGCTTATCACTCAGTCGCCATTAGCTTTACTTGACCGTGTAGTCTACGCCAAGTTAGTCTGTCAGAACTTAATAAAATCGTTCAATGTAAGGAGCTGTACTCGGGCAAACACGATAGTTGTAGTAAGGCTTCATAACTGGAGTAGGATAAGCTTGTATATTATTGACAGAATACATATATACATGCAGCCCCCAACTCACTACTCGGTTGATGCAAGCGGCGTAGTGAGTCAGAAAACTGTACACATGAAAAATTATAAAACTCAGGTATAGAAAGGACGTAGTTGTTCTATGTTCCGTGAGTTGCTGATGAGAACACCGTCTTCGGTCTTCAGTCGGTAGGCGCCTGGTCGCGTGACCTCGGCTATAATGAATGGCCCTTCCTAGATTGGGGATAATTTGTGCCTGTCTTTGGTGGTTTGTATTTTCCTCAAGACGAGATCCCCGACCAAAAAGGCGCGGCCACGGAAATTGCGGTTGTGGTAGCGACGCAGGCCTTGGAGATACCTTGCCGACTGGATTGTTGCGGTGTCCCTTGCTTCTTCCAACTGATCTAGCTCAGCCAGTCGGGTATTATCTGAGACGTCTTCTGAGTGAGCCCGAACTCGCGGAGAGCCGAACTGTAACTCTATCGGTAGCATAGCCTCGGCATCGTAGACCAGGAAGAAAGGGGATTTTCCTGTTGCCTGACTAACCGTGGTTCTGAGAGACTAGAGAACAGATGGGAGTTCTTGTACCCACCGGCCCGCGTATGGTTGTAGTCGGTCGAATATCCTGGCCTTGATGCCTTGTAAGACCATACCGTTGGCTCGTTCAACCTGGCCGTTGCTCCGTGGGTGTGCCACAGATGCATAGAAGATCTTGATGCCGAAATCTCCGCAGAAGTCTTGAAATACGCCGCCTGTGAACTGAGTACCGTTGTCGGTGATGATGCGGTTAGGAACCCTGAATCTGTATAGTATATTCAAGATGAAGTCCTTTGCTCGTGCCGCTGTTATAGTTGCAACGGGTTTGGCCTCAATCCACTTGGTGAACTTGTCAACTACGACGAATAGATGTGTAAACCCTCTTGGCGCTTTCTTGAAAGGCCCGACCATGTCGAGCCCCCATACAGCGAATGGCCAAGAAATAGGGATAGTTTGGAGTTCCTGGGCTGGGAGGTTTGTTTGTCTTGCGTAGAACTGGCAACCCTCGCACTTGCGAACAATATCCTTGGCGTCTGTTACTGCTGTGGGCTAGAAAAATCCCTGTCGGTAAGCCTTTCCGACTAACATCCTGGATGCGGCATGGTTGCCACATATGCCTGAGTGGATCAACTGCAGGATCTGCTTGCCCTCCTCGGTGGTGACACAACGCATGAGGACACCGGATGCGCTCCTTCGGTACAGGTCTTCTCCGACTAGTAGGAAGCTTTTGCTTCGACGCTTGATCTACTCGGCTTGACTGCGATCTTCTGGGAGTTCGTCGTCCAGGAGAAATTTGACAACAGGAGTCTGCCAGTCTTGACATATGTGCAGCACCTCGTCTGTAGCCGGGGTAGGTTCGCCTCCCGACTGCTCCGGTGCCGTTTCTTCTTGACTGATGGCTCCATGAGTTGCTCGACAAAGATTCCGGTCGGAACCGCTTCTCGCTTGGATCCCATATTTGCCAGCTCGTCTGCCGCGTCATTGTATTGACGCAGGACATGTGTTATTTCCAGCCCGTCGAACTTGTTTTCCGGCTTGCGAACCTCCTAACAGTATGCCGCCATGGTGTCATCGAGACAAGTCCAGTCTTTCATGACTTGGTTCACCATGAGCTGAGAATCCCCGCACACAACCAGTTGATGTATGCCGAGTGATATAGCGATGCGGAGCCCGTGGATAAGTGCCTCGTACTCGGCGACGTTGTGGGAGCCGGGAAGTAGAACGTACTTTAGTTTTTCGCCGGTGGAGGACGTCAATATGACTCCAGCCCCGGCGCCGCCGATCCATAGAGAACCGTCGAAGTACATTGTCCAGTACTTTAGCTTTGCTGTTGATGTAGGCAGTTGAATTTCTGTCCACTTGGCCACGAAGTCGGCTAGAGCTTGTGATTTAATTGTTGTCCGTGGCTGAAGGTGATATCAAACGCCATCAACTCGAGTGCCCATTTAGCGATTCGGCCGGTGGCCTCGCGATTGTGAAGGACATCCCCGAGTGGAAACGCTGTGACCACCGTGTCTTGATGTGCTTGGAAATAATGCACCAGCTTCCGGACTGTGAGAAGTAGGCCATATAACAGCTTCTGGACCTGTGGATATCTCGTCTTCGAGTCGGCAAGCACCTCGCTGACAAAGTAAACTGGCCATTGTATTTTCTGGATATGACCCTGTTCGGATCGCTCGACCACCAGTACCGTGCTGACTACCTGAGCGGTTGCCACCAAATATAGCATTAGCGGTTCTTGGGGCATAGGTGACGCTAACACGGGAGGTGATGTGAGAAATTGTTTGAAGTCTTCGAAGGCTTGTTGGGCGTCCGGAGTCCATTGGAAATTGTTGGGCGATGATTGCCTCGTCGCGGATCATTGGGATCTTGTTGCGCTTCTCGGAGAACCTCTTGATAAAATCACGTAGAGACTCATTCTTCTTCTGGTGTAGTTGATACAGATCGTGCTTAGAAGATGGCCTCTCGTAGGTCCCTTGGAAGTTGGCGATGAACCGCTCCCTGAGTTCTCCCCAGGAACCGATCGACCGCCTCGGGAGCCCAGTCAGCCATGTCCTCGCTGAGTCGGTTAGCGCGACTGGGAGGTAGTTGGCCATGGCTTTGTTGTCGCCCCCAGCAGCTCAAACTGCTAGGGTATATACGGTGAGCCAGGACTCGGGATTTGTTTTGCCATCATATTTTTCAATCCCTATGGGTTTAAAACTAGTCGGCCAGTGGACGTCCTGTAGCTCCCGAGTGAAAGCTGGAATCCCTTCGTCTTCGTGAGGGCTCGGGCTTCGACCACGGCGGTTGAACTACTCGTGATGGAGACCGAAGCGCTCGTTTTCATCCTCCAGTCGGCGGCGCTCGTCTTCGTGTCGTTCGTGGCGCCGGGCATTGATAGTGTGGCGAAGGTCATGTTGTAGGCGCTCTTGGAGGTCTTGATTAGGCCGGCGATCATACTGGAGACGCCGCCGGTTGTCATTGCCAAGTGTGGTTTGCCTAGACTCCTCGCGTGGCTGACTTGAGCCGGCTGCCTGACACCGTGCAGACGTGGATGAGCCTGCTGCTGGAGATCCCGACCGGTTAGTCAGTACCACAGTGTCGCCCGACTGCTGTTGATGTTGCTGGCAGGCGGCAGCCGTGATCATCGCCTTGATCTTGGCGATAGTTGGGGTGGCCTAGTGATCTGGCCCGAGCTGAAGCATGTCCAGCAAGGTTGCGGCGGCCACAACATTCTGTTGTGGCGTGACGAAGACATCGTGATCGCCGACTTTGGTCTGGAGAATCTGCTATTGAGCTGCTCGCCTAGCCTTGCGTAGCTCGTCATTGCGAGCCTCGCGGTCAGCCTCCTCCAGCTGTCGCAGTCTGCATGCCTCCTCCTGTTGCTCTTCTTGTAGTCGGCGCACCTCGGATGGTGGTGTTGAAGCCTTGAAGATCTCGTGGGGAATGAAGAGACTCGCCAGACTGGAGTCCGAACTAGCGTTCGAACCATTATCCGACTTGGAGTCGGACTCCGAGTAGTTTATCGCAGTGAGAACGACCCCAACCTCTCTAGATCCAATCTGAAACAGTGCTTGGCCGTGTCCGAACTGAATCGCAGGAGATTGGGTCTGTGGTGCGGGATGTAGATCCGCAGCATCGCCGAGTCCGTGTGGGAGATTGACGATCTCTCCTCTTCTCGGGCCAACCCGAGCTGGCTCAAGGCCTAGCGCAAGTCAGACACCGAAGGAGAGAGTTGTCCCCATACTCAGCGAAGTGAAGGACTGCCGTAGTAAATTGCTGAAGGAGATTGCGGAGCCCTGTGGGCCGACTGGCGCAACGTCGGCTAGTTCCTCGGCCGGCTGGATTGGATCTGCTTCGGCCAAGATAAGGTTGCCGATCTGGTCGGCGATGAAATCGAGACTTTCGAATGAAATAACGTCTCCAGGAGAGAACTTGTCGCCGTCGATCTTGGTTGCTGGATCCATCGAGCTTGTAGATGTAAAACTCGCTGGAGCCCCTACCTGGCGCGCCAACTGTCGATGTTTTACACCGACAATAGAACTATAGGGCTACTCGGCAAGGGGAAACTCAGTGGATTGCAGAGGAACACAAAGGGAGTTTATACTGGTTCAGGCCCTCGAGGTGAGGTAATACCCTACGTCCAGTTGTGGTGTAATTCCTCTGAGATATTTGTCGATCAATGATCTCCTATTGCCCCTTGAGGGGCACCCTGCCTCCCCTTATATACTGGGGGACAGGGGTACATGATAAGGATCCTATCCGTATATGGCCAAAGGATTTCCTTCTTAGAGATAGAAACCTATTCGACTAAGACTGCTATTCCTTATCGTTCAAGGTAAGGCCTGCCGGGTGCTATCTTATCTCTAATTACATGATTCGGCCCATACTCTATCCAAGTGGCCCATATACTGGTGATGAGGTACCTGGGGCCAATGGCCTCCACACCAGCCCTTGAGGGAGGTTTTCAAAGGAATATGAAGATAGATCTTTTTCATTTTGTTCCTGATTTGGAGACCGGCTCCCCCAATCACTTGGACTTTATTTTTGGATGGGGGGGGGCTTGATATGGAACAAATATAGGAAGAGATTAAAATGGGGCTTCACCCCCAGAAAAGCTTCGCACAATGTGACGAAGATGGAGATTTGCAGGATGGGGTTGGGATTCAAATTCACCAACTCTAATTGATAGAAGGATAGAAGTTGGCGGAAGAAATCCGAAAAGGGAAGGGCAAGACCATGATGAAGGAAAGAGGTGAAGGCGACGGTCACACCAGATCGGGGCGTCGGCATAGATTCCCCTTCAGCGGTGCGCCAATGGATGACTTCTTGTCATTGCAGCATTAGTTGTTTCTCCAAGTACTTCAGCTTCGTCGAACCGCAGTTCGAAACCGGCGAAGCTTCCGCGGACATCTCCGGGATCTCGAGCGAAGCTCTCGGCATCGCTGGAAGTGAGAAGATTTGGAGGAAATGCTATTGAAGGCTTGGGATGGATGCGGCGGAGCGGAATCACGCGAGTTTCGAGCGGGAGACGCTGGCTATGGCAAACCCTAGTGAGGCGAAGCACGAAATTTCGGTGTGGAAGCTGGAAGACGAAACGATTGGCGGATTGGGGAAGATGGGGGAATATTTTCTCTTTCTCCCCGCTTTTATAGAGCCCGTGCTAATAAGTGGGCTTGGGCCGGTTGATTCGGTACTGGGCCACAAGATATGAGTTTCTAAATGGCATGCTCTATAGAGCCGACTGCTGGCTATGTTAAAATCACAGTGTAGATGCTATTTACAGAAACTGATTAAATAATCAGATATGCTTCATGAAAGCTTAATTGCTATACACATGTGTTTTGGTATCTGCATTATTTACAAGGTATTGAGGATACATCCTTATAAGAATTGATAGCTGGTCTCCATTAAAATTGGGGATGTAGGTATCTCTCAAGTACACCTGAGCACATATTGGGTTAAAATCCATAAAGTGATACTCGGCTTACATGCTTAGCCACCAATTGCCATGAGCAAAAATTATTCCAGTTGACATGATGCTGAAGAGTCTACATACCGTGTAGTATACTACTCGGGAAAGACTAAAAGGTTAAAGATCTTTGACTTTATATTCAATTGTTTCACAATTAAGCACAAAGTCGGGGACTACACCTAATAGGTGTGCCTGTTCGGCGCACGCTATTCATATTTTTTACATGAAGCCCTTCATAGGCTCGCTGCCAGTTGACATGAAGCAGGACTCGGGAGAAGAAGCACTCGGGCAAAGAGTACTCTGGAGCAACACACTCGGGAATTCTTCACCGTGGAGGATGAGCACTTGGCATCAGCTGTGACTCAACTATGAAGGTCTCAGGGGGCTGCTGTGGAGGCCATGGGCCCCCGGGTACCTCATGAGAAGCTATTGGGCCACTCGGACAGAGGATGGGTCTAACCCTGTTATCAGGGATACAATAGGACTCGGCATACATAACCCTGTACGACAAGGAAAGGATATAGTCCTAGTTAGGCACGTTGTATTCCTAGACGAAAATCTCTTGGTCAGAGTCCGACTAGGATTCCCGCTCTGTAACCCTGTCCCCCCAATATATAAGGGGAGGCAGGGTGCCCCCTGAGGGCAGATATCACAATCTCACTAGAGAAACATGAAAGGCAATATACAACAATTGGACGTAGGGTATTACCTCATCTCGAGGGCCTGAACTAGTGTAAATTATTTCGTGTTCCTTTACAATCCATCAAGTTTAGGTCTCACGAGTAGCCCCATATTCTTATTGCCGATACAAAATATCGACACAATTGTGGCAGTAGAATACTTCTCATGATGGATCGAAGTAGAGCCACTAGCAAGTATAACATCGGCAGCAGTCTAGCGATTCGTATGTAAGAACATAATTTGCTGCTTTGGTGTCCCAAGGGAATTCATCACTGACAACGGCAAGCAATTCGACTTGGTGAAATTCAAAGAAATGTGCGAAGGGCTGAACATGCGGATCAACTTCGCATCCGTCGCACACCCGTAGTCGAACGGGGCAGCCGAAAGAGCAAACGGTAAGATCCTAGCAGCCCTCAAGAAAAGGCTCGACGAAGCACCGAAAGGAAGATGGCCCGACAAACTCACATCAGTGCTCTGGGCGCTTCACACTACTCTGACGTGACCAACAAAGTTTAGCCCATTCATGCTCATATATGGTGAAGAGGCCATGACGCCGAGCAAGCTCGGCGCAAACTCACCCCGGGTCACGATGTCCTGGGACGAGGCGGGGCAGGAGGCAGCCTTAGAGCTGCTCGAAGGAGTGAGAGTCGAAGCATTACAGAACATGGAGAAATACTATGATTCGACCGCAGCATTCTACAACAGGAAAGTGAAGCTGAAGGAGATCTTGCCAGGACACATGGTGCTCAAAAAGAAAAACAATCCCTTGGCAGTGGGAAAGCTCGAGTCAAAGTGGGAAGAACCATATCTGGTGGCTCACAAATCACGCGAAGGGGCTTACAAACTGGCGACCATGGAAGGCGAAGAGCTCGACCACACATGGAACACCGCTTCGCTGAAGTGTTACTACATGTAAAAAAAAACTGGAGTAGGGTCATTATCCACAACGGAGGCCCAAACCAGTATAAAATTCCCCGTGTCTTTGCATTTGTTGCAAATGACCTGAAAGGACAACACCTGATAAGCGCTCTGTTGAACAGGGGAAGCGAAAAGATTGGAGCATCGCTCGATCAAACGCTAAAATTGTGTAGCGTTGTCCAAATGCACAGTGCGAAATATGACCTACCAAACAAGCGTTAAGTAATAACTTGGCGCCACCTGTCGAAAGTAGGGGACGGCGAGCAGCCAAAGCATCGTTTAGTCGTAGAAAGATGCTACCAGTGCACAACGCAAAAGAGCCAACCCACCAGACGAGCGCCAAGTAATAACTTCGCACAATCCGTCGAAGGTAGGGGATGGTGAGCAGTCAAAGCATCGTTCAGCCACACAAAAAAAGGGGAATAATAAACAAATAAACATGCAGAGCATGAAAGCCAACTCGCCAAACAAGCGCCAAGTAATAACTTGGCGCTACCCGTCCAAGGTAGGGGACGGCGAGCTGCCGAAGCATCGTTTGGCTGCAGAAAAATGCTACCGGCGCACAGAGCGAAGAGCTAACCCACCAGACGAGTGCAAAGTAATAACTTGGTGCTATACGTCGAAGGTAGGGGATGGCGAGCAGTCGAAGCAACGCTCGGCCACAGAAGTGCACGACGGATGCATAACCTGAAAATGAAACAAATCGCAAAGTACAACCTATCAACAAGCGCTTAGTAATAGCTAAGCGTTGTCCTTTGAGGGTAGGGGATGGCAAGCGGCTCACGCATCTTTCGGCCACTAAACCATGATACTGACGAGCGTTGAACTCACGAGATATTGAACAACCATTGATTCCACAACGATCGAAGCTGTCGAAAGCGACAGAAGTAAAAGGGCTAATCAAATAGATTTTATTCAAAAAAAAGAATGTCGAAGTACAAAGAATACACATCCAATTACAGTACAATGTTACAAGTCTATTCCGAAGAGGATGACGCCTCGTTATCGGATGAGCTGTAATCTACAGGGCTAACTAAACTCCCAATAGGACTAGGAGTAGAAAATTTTGGTCGAAAAATGTAGTCACCCAAAACATCTCCGTCTTCCAAAGTAGTGTCGTCGCTTGTAAGGTCGATGACCGGGGTGTCGCGAGCAGCCACTCGTAGCTCCGCCAAGTCGTTGCTGTCTAGCACGACGACCGGAACCTCGTGGACGGGAGAACTGACAGGGATGAAGGCATACCGACGGTTTCGAATCCCTTGTTGACGAGCCTACATCTGAAAATTTTGCCAGAACTCCACCATATCGCCACGGTGAAGTTGGTAGTCCTGGTCGAAGTCGGACACGTCGCGCCCAGGGTTCTTCTGAAGCCACTTTGCCACCGAACGAAGGGCATAGCCTCGACCGTTTATCACTATGGCCGACACACAGTCCTCGTGGCCTGGATACCTTATCTTCCCTGGCGGCTGAAATGCGACTGTAGCGCCCCCACCCTGGCACCACCTACAGTGATACTAGAGAAGAAGCGCCGTAGGAGATTGGCGTGAACCAACGCTCACGGAACCGCGATGCCGGTACCAGTCCCAGGAAATCTTGCTGGTACCCATGGTCAATGGAGATGTACCACAGCAATTAGCTAAATAAATAAATATATATACAGTACCTTTATAAGTTGTGACTTTGGGCAAGCCTGAGTAGCAACCTGCAAACAGAACAACAGCAGCGGAACGATAGCATAGCGAGAATCCAATCCACAAGCAACGGCTTGGAATTAGGAAAGAAACCCTAATCTTCACTTCCACTTCACTCTTCTCTAATGAGGGGAGAAAAGAAATAGATTGAGTACTTATGTACTCAGCAAGTCATGGAAAACGTGAGTTATGTAGGCTATCAAAGATAGGCTAGGGTTTATTTCTCAAACCTTTTCATTTGAAAGCATTTTCGAAAACTTAAGTGTGAGTTGTCTCAATGTAACTGGAAGGAGGCTCTTGCCTCGATCCTGTCCGCGAATTGCTTTTCAACAATTCAAGCAGACGAATTAGATTTTTAAATGTTTTTAGGTATTTGTATACCGCCTGTTGGATCATGACAGCGGTTCAGTAGGTCTACCCTCAAGCAGTTTTCTATTGTATTCTCATCTATTACTTTATTTTCACTTTTGTCTACTTCAGGACGTAAATCTCATTTTTCCTTATTATTTTCCTTTCACTTTTGTCCTATCCAGGACATCATCTCATCTCATAACTCATCTCAGTGTCTCCTCGAGCCATCCTCAATCTCATCTCAAAACATACACCGCTTCCACTCGGGAAGCCTAAGCTATGATGCCATTCGACATCCCAGGTCACACAGTCCCGTTTCAGACCACTCAGGTCATCCATTAGCCACTGAGGCCAATTCTGGTAATGATTCCCATACCACAAATCACGTTCGCAAAGCACTGGCAAACAAAACTATGCTAGAGGAATCACCTCACGTTCGCCCGTAACCATGGGCACGGCTCTTCGAATAGTTTGTAGACCTTTGCAAAGGGTGCACACTTTACCCACATGACGCGAGCTTACTTTCCGCACTCGTCAACGGGGAAGGTTCGCGACAAGGCCTTTCCAGAACCTTCCTAGGATAGCACGTTGCCCTATAAATGGGTTCTCTCAACCAAGTACCAATAACTCATTTCCTGTACTTAGGGACAGGGGTATATCGCCCTCTTGGCACCCATCCGCTCCCACATTTATTAGCAACTGAAATGATCCTGGGAACACTAGTTACTCAGCCAAGGGTGTCCTATTCCACTTGTTTGGTCGCACTGTGGGATGCTCAGATGAAATTCCCCAAGGAAATAGTCCTTATATGTGAATACGAAGTGCCACCACACAGGCGATCAGTTTGCACCGCGGATTTTCGCAATTTATTTTGTTTCGCAAAACTCGTCAACATCGCATGTCGGGTTTTTAAACCTTTGGAAACCCAAATTTTTATCAATCGACAAACAATAGTGATGTCAGTGGAACCATCGGAATCCATGCTCAGAGAGCACGGTTACCGAGGTACCACGAGGTGGGGTGACAAGGAATAGGGTATCAATGTCCTACCGGATTTATGCAACTACTAGGGAGGTCTGTTGGTTCGACACGCAAACCAAGGCTGATCAATTTAACGTGCACACTAACCATGCAATTTTGTAAACAAAACATTTTAAATTTAGGAGCAATATGGCCAAGTAGTGACTTGCCTCAGACATCATCTTCAAATCTTCACGAAAATCTGACGTCCGACAAATTTCCGAAGCATCGATTACACGCAAAATGAGGGAAAAACACACAAAACCCTAGAAATAAAATACTATTATTAATAACTAATAGTGCCATAAGGTAGATCTCATTTTTAGAAAAATTTAGAGACCTGAACAGGCTCAATCAGAGTTACGGTTTGGAAGATATGATTTTTCAAAGTTTATAGGATTTTCTAAAGCAGAAAAGGATTATTTGGACATTTGGAAAAGAATATTCTAGGAATTTGGGACTGATAGGTGGGGCCCTTTTTTCAGTGGCTAGGAGAGAGAGAGGCTGAGGGGCTAGCGCACATGTCAAAGACACACAGAGAGAGAAAGAAAGAAATGGAGGGTGCCAACATGTCTAGGTAGGGGAGAGATGAGAGAGTGACAGGAGGGCCCACATGGAAGTGAGAGAAAAAGTAGGGGCCACATGCCAATGAGGGGAATTAAATGGGCCCACATGCCATAGATACAGGGATTATTAAAATAGAGTTAAGTGAATGGGGCCCACCTGTATGTGGGACATATATACTAATAGGGTTAATTAAATTTTAAACTGTGTAGGGCCCACGTGTCAGTGTGAAAAGGAGGGAGTAATAATCACTGTGCAGTTATCAGATGGGGTCCACATGTCATATGTTTAATCGAGTGGCCCACAGGTCGGTGACTGAGAGGGGGGGCTCCATATGTCATAGAGTGAGGGTGAGGTACAGGAGACGGCCGGCATCGATGGCCGACAGCGGCTGAGGGGGCGCCAGTGAACGGCGGCGAGGGAGGAGGGGCAGCCAACGGGAATGGGACAAGGGGGAGACGGTGAGGAAGATGGCCGGCTCGGATGGCGCGAGTGGTGATCGATGGCGGCGGGCGACGGCGACCAGTGGGCGGCGGTGAGGTACGGTCATCGTCGGTGACCAGGGAGCGGCGGAGGGAGAGCTTGAGCTTGTGGGGCAATGGCGCGGCTGTTGACACCGAAAACCCGCCGGGGGCCGTCCGGCGTCTGGGAGACACGCGAAGGCCTGGGAGATTTGCTTCACTCCAATGTAGGTCCTAAAATCTTGAGGTTCGTAGGCGTGCCAGTCAATTTGACCCTGCAATTGACAAGGAGAAAAGATGTCAAATTCGTGAGCCAATCGGCTGGAAGCCGGCTTGGACTCATCTCATCGGCCGATGGCCGATATGCACTGTAGCACTTATACATCGGCTAAAAGCCGATGACGGCAAAAGCAATAACATAATAATAAACAAGTATTGCACTAGCCGGTCATCGAAGGGATGTTCAAAAACCGGCTATAAACTTGGTAAAATAAACAAGCAGAATGCATGAGTAAAATAAACTAAAGGAACTCCAGCCGATCATTGTTTAAAGTTACTGGTATTGCTGTGAAGATACTGCCCGCGCCCGTGCCCGGGCCTTGCTCACATCGGCTCCTGGGATCTTCATCCGCTGTCCATATCCATGCCTGAGTTCTTACCTATGCTCGTGCCCGGGCCCTCACCTGAGGTCGTGCTCGGGAACTTGACTAAGGTCGTGCCCGAGAACCTGCTTGTGCTCGTACTCGGATCGGCAGAGTAAACCAATCGGCTAGCCCTTAGCCGATCGTAACAGTAATGCAGGCAAGAATGTGTAACAAAACAAGCAGCATAATCGGCTATATTTAATAAGGGATAACTTATCAGCTAAGCACTCCGATAAAAACATCGCATAAAATCCATCGGCTTATTAAGAGTAACGTTATTATTCAGTCTAGTAGATCGGACCCAACCGTTGCAGCACAGACTGATAATAATAACGAGATCTCGATAAGCCGATAGATCTAATGCGATCGTGATGCTGAAACATGATAACTTACCGGCTATACACCCCGATAAGACGCTTGCACATAAAGTATCGACCTAGCAGGAACGATTTATCGCTAGCAGTTTAGTAGGTCGGACCTAACCGATGCAGCACAAACTGATGATAAACCACTCCCAGCCAGCCGATACGATCTATGCACGCGTGATGTGATATACCTAATCAATCTATGAGATCAAACTGAACTGATGCAGCCATAGATAAAATAAATATATCGTGGTAAGCCGACTACCATAAACCGACTAGAATATCGGACCTAACCGAGGAAGTCCTAGCCGATAGGTAGCCGGGGTATCGGCTGCGAAGAGAACCTACTGGGAAGAATCACATATCGGCCATTGCATCAATCTCTCTCTGGCCGATATGGAAAGGAATGAACCCCTGCTCGCATCGGCCTCATACTTCTGGTCCGATGCCCTCAACGCCTTCCTGTTCGGGCACGGGCCGATGACCCCCACTTTGCTAGATGTGACTTTGCTTACCTGTCTGGACACGACAAGCTACATCGACCCCTTCAAGCTCCGCTTCAAACCTGCTCATCGGCTCCAAGCAAAGAACATCGGCGGCTGGTCCAGGTACATATCCATTCATAATAAGGGAACTGGATCGGTTGATGACCGGGAACATGTTGCTTTTCTAAACCTATGGCTGGAGCGGTTTGTTTTTGGTGGCGCAACCCTCGGTCCAACGATCAACATGCAGTGTTTGGCAGTGGCGCCACTTATCACCTGCTTCACCAAGTGGCGACCAAGCTATCGGCCGGCCAGTCCATCGGCCATATCGGGGGTCCTTGGTGGTTTGTACAGCTCTGGCTCAATGTCTACACCTCCAAGGCCTTCTCAGGGACTTCTCTTCTCAACCAATCCTTTCCAGCCGACCACACAGAAGACCAAGATCCCATTTACCGCTGATGCGTTTCCATGGGCGAAGCTGCATCGGCCCTCTCTGGCGGCAAGATAACCCCCACTGGACTCAGTCAGTGGTTCAAGGGGTTTTATTATGGTTTCACCAGGGAGGCCACTCTCTGGTTCGCATACAACGATGCATCATCATTTGAGATGCCTTCTAACTTCGACCCACTCAATGCTTTGGACAATGATGAGTCCAAGGCCATATTCCTATCGGCCATCACCCCCCGTCTGCTGCCAACTGGCTTCTCTCTGGGCTGATCACAGCCCTCATATGAGTTTTACCATCCATCGGTCGGTTCCCGCCAGTTTGGCCTTGGTCAGCTTCCGATCGGCCTATTCTTCATCGACAAACTTCAGGCTCGGGGCATGGTCAGCAACGCCCTAGAATATGATCGGATGCGGACTTTGACAGACCCCCTTCTTCTAGGTGCTGCCACCGAGGTGTACATCTGCACTGCCAACACCAAACTTTTTGTCCGATGGTGGTCAGAATGGAAAAAACATATATTCAGCCTAGCGGCCACGTGCTACTGCTCTCGTCTTGACACCGAGTACGTCGAATCCAATGAAGAGGTAACACCTGTAAGCCTTAATCGCCTTCCCCGACTCTTACCCCTAATTTTGCAGGCTGCCAGCGTCGAGCCCCCAACAACAAGCAACAGCGGTCGGCCGATTCGATGTCAACCTCTATCAGCCACTCCAAACTTAGGGCGCGACGCTCCATCTCCATCGGCTCTCCTCAAGGTGCCTCGGCCGATGGGACAAAAACGGAAGAAGTTAGCGCATCGCCCCTCCTCAAAGAAGCAGAAAACCGATGCTGATGTTGTTGCCCCGATGCCATCTTCTCCTCAAACAACATCGGCTCCCTCATCTCCTCAGGTATGTGTCAAGTCTCAATATTATTACCCGCTTTCCACTTATCTTACCAGTTTTATTTTCAGCTCGAGTCATCGGCTCCAGAACCTCAACACTCCTCTGACATCCCTCCAATCACTGAGCCGATGGCTTCTCCAGCTGCCCCACTCTCGGTACCAAGTCCTCTAACCGTCGACGAGACTGCTCCTATTCCATCGGCTGACATCGGCCCCTCTGAAGAACATCCTATTCATCTCACTGAAGCCGATGTCACCCGATCTGCCGATGTCCTTCCTCAGGTAATCTCCTCATGCCCATACTTCACTTTTAACCTTTTACTGATCCTTTTACCGATGCCAATTTTGCAGTCCTTAGCCGATTTGTTCTCCTTTGACATCGGCAAGTACTTGGAGGCAGAAGACGAAACAGCCACCAGCGCAGCAACCAAACCGTCGTTCCCAGCCGATGTGCGCGATTATTTAACAAGCATCAACAGTCGGCTGGAAAACCCAATTGATGCGCTAGTGGAAGACTGTGGGCCGATTCGGGCAAGACTCACAGAAATTGAACACCATCTGCCCGAAGAACTCATCGACGCGTTAACCCCCGCAGCATACCTGGAGTCTCATAGGTTTAAACTCATCAAGCTTAGACAGCGCATAGCCGATCGCGCTGACCTACAGAAGATCACCGAAGACATCCAAGCCGATCGGCTGCTAGCTCAGATAGAGAAGAAAAGACTTGATGACATGGCAGCCACCCCCCAAGAGCTCCAACCCAAGCTAGATCAACTAAAGAAGAAGGAGGCTGATTTGCTGGTAGAACTTGAAAAACTTCGCAAGGATCTTGAAGCCACAGAGTCCCAGCTTATCGGCCTGCCACAAGCCATCCAAGACCAAGAGGCTAAGGTCGCAGCGATGGTGCGTCAAGTCATTCATCGGCGTAAAAACTTGAGGACCATCCCGGGCTCCGATGAAGACGACATCCGGGCCACAATGAAATTGACCAAATCCGCCTGCACGCAATCAAAACGATCCAAAAGTTCATGTAAATTAATGACCGATGGCCTCCTGAAACATTAATTGTACTGTAATATATCCTGATCGGCTCTGTTGCCCGCTTTCTTCATCCTTGATAATATTTCTGTTTGATCTAAAGGCGATATTGATTGATATCGGCTGTCTTTAGGCGATGCAAAAACATCGGCTTTCCGAACTACTTTAGAAATCGGCCGCACTTAACCGATTTAAGAATTGATCCAAACGCTGGGATGGTATTTCTTGAGATATTTCCCGTTAAGCGCTTTAGCAAACTCCGTCCCATCAAGATCTTCTAATACATAGGCATTACCAGGCACACAGCGATTAATCCGATAGGGCCCTTCCCAATTAGGCAACTATTTTCCAAACTTATTATCTCTGGACCCGATTGGCAAAATCAACTTCCACACAAGATCTCCCTCAGCAAACGACTTATTCACCACCTTTTTGTTGTAATGCCGAGCTGCCTTAGCCTTATTTTCCTTGATCCTTTCCAACTCCCTTAACCGATCCTAAGCCAAATCTTCAAGTTCATCTGTCATTAAGTTATAATAATCATCGGCTGTCAACTGATTCTGCAAAGAAATTCTCCTAGAGCCGATGTTAGTCTCCCACGGTAAAACCGCCTCATGTCCATATACCAATTGATACGGCGGCACCCGAGTAGATCCATGACATGCCATCCGATAGGCCCACAATGAATCGGCTAATGTAGTATGCCATCGCCGCGGTTGCTCATCAATTTTCCGCTTAATCAACTTGATCAAACTCTTGTTAGAAGCTTCCGCCTGTCCATTGGCCTGAGCATAATAAGGCGATGAATTTAATAACTTGATCCCCATACTGGCAGCAAGCTGTTGAAACTCATCAGATACGAAGATAGACCCCTGATCAGTAGTTATCGTCTGAGGAATTCCAAACCGATAAATTATATGCTCCTTTACAAACTCGATCGCTTCCTTGGACGTAACTTTCTTCAAAGGAATCGCCTCTACCCATTTGGTAAAATAATCTGTTGCCACCAATATGAACTTATGTCCCTTACTTGATGGAGGAAAAACCTGGCCGATCATGTCAATTCCCCATCCTCTAAAACGGCCACGGTTTGATGATAGGATTCATAGCCGACGCTGGTGCTCGTTGTACATTTCCAAATTTTTGACAATCTTGACATCCTTTATAGTACCTGAAGCAATCTTCCAGCATTGTGGGCCAAAAATATCCTACTCTTCTCAGCAACCACTTCATCTTATGAGCCGATTCATGAGTCCCACAGACGCCTTCATGCACCTCGCACATAACCACTTTGGCTTCTTCCAAATTCAGGCACCTAAGCAGAACTCCCTCAAAAGTCCGATAATACAGTTCCCCATCAAGCAGCACATACTTAGTAGCTCTATACCGAATTTTTCTGGAAACCGATTGCGACGGATTTTGCAAGTAATCAATTATCTCTTGTCTCCAGTCATCGGCCTTGTTCTGAATGTCAATATCGGCTATCTCAACCTCAACCTGCCTATTCAGCCGATACCCTGAAGCAATCTGCGCAAGATCATTGGCTTCTAAATTCTACTCCCTGGGAATATGATCTATTGATACCATCTTGAAATCCTTTAACAAATCCGTACACTCCTCATAATATGACCTCAAAACATCATCCCTGCACTCATATTCTCCAGACAACTGCTTGACCACCAATAAAGAATCGCCAATTATCTCTATGACATCGGCCCCGATCTCCTTTAAGAGTTGAAGTCCTTTTAGCACCGCCTCGTATTCTGCCTGATTGTTAGTCCGATAAGGCTTAATTGTAAAAGCAAACTCAAAACTTGCCCCCCGAGGCGATATGATAACTAAGCCGATACTAGATCCATGCTTGCAAACCGATCCATCGAAAAACAAAGTCCATGGGATCGGCTCTACATAATCTTCGTGAGCCCCTCTGTGTTGTACAATGAAATCGGCTACTGCCTGTCCCTTAATTGCTTTAGCCGATTCATATCTCAAGTCGAACTCTGTCAAAGCAAAAATCCATTTACCAACTCGCCCTTTCAAGACTGGAGCCGACAACATATATTTGACCACATCGGCCTGGCAAACTACTGTACACTCAGCCGATAGGATATAATGCCTTAACTTTGTACATGAGAAATATAAGCACAGGCATAACTTCTCCACCGCAGGATATCTTGTCTCAGCATCCAAAAGCCTTCTGCTCAGATAAAACACAACTCGCTCTTTTCCCTCAAACTCCTGTATCAAAACGGACCCGATGGACTTCTCATCGGCTGATAAGTACAACCTGAACGACACTCCTCTCTGCGGCGAAATTAAAATAGGTGGGGAACTCAGATAGTTTTTGATCTCATCGAACGCCTTCTGCTATGCTGCCCCCCACACAAACTCTTGATCGGCTTTCAACTTCAATAATGGAGTAAAAGACTCAATCCTCCTTGATAAATTCGGTATAAATCTTCTTACAAAATTAATCTTGCCGATCAATGATTGCAGCTCTGTCTTATTGCTTGGTGGCTCCGTAGTCTTGATGGCTCTGATGCTTCGTTGACTAACTTCAATTCCTCACTCATGAACCATAAAACCCAAAAATTGCCCAGCCGATACACCAAAAGCGCATTTATTAGGATTCATCCTTAACCCATATTTCTTGGCCCTCTCCAGCACTTTTCGCAGATCAGCTATATGGCTTTCCTCACTTTTAGACTTAACCACCACATCATCAATGTAAATCTTTACCAACAAGCCGATGAGATCATGAAATATATAATTCATCGCTCTCTGATAAGTCGCACCGGCACTTTTCAATCCAAAAGTCATTACTACCCACTCATACAAGCCGATAGCTCCAGGACACCGAAACGCAGTCTTATGTATATTTTCTTTAGCCATAAAAATCTGATTGTATCCTGCATTGCTGTCCATGAAGCTGATAATTTTGTGGCCTAAGGCTGCATCCACCAATAAATCCGCTATCGGCATTGGGTATTCATCCTTGGGGGTAGCTTTATTCAGATCCCGGAAATCAATAAATATCCTCAATTTTCCATTTTTCTTTTCCACCGGGACGATATTAGAAACCCACTCAGCATATCGGCATGGCCTTATAAACTTGGCATCATACAACCTTGTGATCTCTGCTTTGATCGGCTCATATAACTCTGCCTTAAACCTCCTTGGAGCCTGCTTAAATGGCCGATATCTTGGTTTAATGGGCAGCCGATGTTCAACAATTGACCGGCTTAATCCTGGCATCTCATGGTACTCCCAGGCGAAACAATCCCGATACTCTTCAACAGTGTTATCAATTCTTCTCGAAGTTCAGGACTTAACTTTCTGCTTATGTACGTCGGCCTTGGCTTATCTCCTGGTCCTATGTCGATCTCCTCCAAATCATCAGCCGACGTAAATCCTTGCCCCAGTTTCCCCTCGAAGTCTTCAATGGAGCCCATCAGAGTAACAATTCAGAGCCGACTTGCTGAATTGGCTGTATCCCCTGGCTAGTGACCTTAATGTAATCTCCTTCCCATATTTTTTCGGATAGGCAGTCAACACCATCAGCTTCCCAGACTGGTAGATCGGTCATGGCAATATTGGTTGACCGATCTGCTAGGACCACTTCGACTTGATCTCCCTGCCACTGTATCAAACATTGATGCATTGTCAAAGGCACGCAACAGTTTGCATGAATTCAGTCCCTGCCGAGAAGCAAACTATACGACCCCTTTCTGTCGATAACGAAAAACGTGGTGGGTAATGTCTTATTCCCCACTGTCAACTCCACGTTCAATACGCCTTTCACTTCTGATGAATTCCCACCGAAGTCTTTTAGCACCATATTTGTCTTAATCAGATCTTCAGCAGTCTTCCCCAATTTCCGGAATGTGGCATGAGGCATGAGATTGACTGCTGCTCCCCCATCAACCAACATCTTTGTCATCGGCTTCCCATTCACATAACCCTTGATATATAACGGTTTTAGGTGCCGATGCTCTGACTCTTCAGGCTTATCAAATATAGCCTGATCGGGTTGCAACGTCAGTTGAGCAAAAATCTCCTCATCGCCTTCTTCATCTGATGAAAGTGCTTTGTATTCCCGAGGTAAAAAGAACACCATATTTGCTAGGGCCGATTGATCAGGTTCATCGTCTTTTCTCTTCACGCGCCAAACCTGTTTAGTTTTCTTGTGATGATGATCGACCTCTCCCTGGTCTTGACTCTGTTCTTCCTGTTGCTCTCGGTGTCGTAGACGCTGGGCCCTTCTCTTCTGATTTTTCGTGAATATCCCACTAGGGCACCATTGAGGATTCTGGACTTGTTTCTCACGTACTTCCTCTTCATCTTCTTCAAAGAACTCTTCATGGATCGGCCCTAATCGGCTATGAACCGATGCTCTTTTCCCAAGCGATTGATCCTGCGAAAACCCCTGCTGGCGATCATGCCGATTCCCTGTACTGCTGCACTCGGGGCAATTTTCAACTGATGGTAGTCTCATCCCTTGATCCTAGCAGAACTAGAAGAACGGGCAGTCCCAATGCGGATTATATCTTTCTGGCTCATCCCTCTGTTCCTCATATCTTGAATATTTTTCTATCATGTCCGATGAAGTAATCCTTGATTTATACCTTTGATGTCTCGCTCCATCGGCCTGATCTCTTGACGATGATCCCGCATAGACCATATTTACGGGAAACGGGTGCCCATCGATCTTCATCGGCTTCTTGTCTTCGAATTTGATTCTGCCCTGTTCGACAGCCGACTGAATTTATTGCCGAAAAACCTTGCACTCATTAGTATGATGCGATATAGTATTGTGCCACTTGCAATATCTTTTCTTCTTTAGTTCTTCGGCTGATGGAATCACGTGATTCGGCGGCAGTTGTATCTACTTCTCTTATAACAGCAAGTCAAAGATTTTATCGGCTTTACTAATATCGAAATCATACCGCTCCTCCTTGCCGATATCTTTGACCCATGGGCATGATACTGATTTCTTGTTCCTGGCCCACTCCGCCAATCCAACTTCAGCATCGGATTCCTCATCGTCTGAATCCGATGAATAGACCTGTACTTGAGCAACCCTTCTCTGGTACTTATCCCTTTTTGCCTTTTGAAATCGGCTTTCATGAGCCGGTACCTTCTGTACCAGGTGCGCCAGGGACTCGAACTGTTGCGAAGAAAATCTCTCCTTAATCGGCGCCAAGAGACCCTGGAAAGCCAGATCGGCCAAATGCCCATCGCTCAGGTTTAAACTATAACATCGGTTTCTGATATCCCGAAATCGCTGAACGTATTCCGGTACTGTTTCATCTGGTCGTTGCTTAACCGATGTCAAATCTAACAGTCTCAACTCATGAATTCCAGCAAAGAAATATTTGTGAAACTGTTTTTCTAGATCGGCCCACCCTCGAACGGAATTCGGTGGTAATGAAGAAAACCACGTAAAAGCCGATCCCGATAGCGATAAGGGGAAAAACCTAACCCTCAGAGCCTCTTCAGCCGATGCCTCCCTGCACTATGCCAAGAATCGGCTGACATGTTCCACTGTAGACGTGTTGTCCTGCCCTGAGAACTTAGAAAAATTTGGGACCCTGTATCGGTGTGGTAATGGAACCCTGTCGAACCACTCAGGATATGGATGCCGATACATGAATGTTTGTTCCTTGGGCTTGATCCCGAACCGCTCCCTCACTATTTCAGCAACCTTAGTTGATAGATCTTCTTCCCTCAGGTTGTCTTGTTGATACTGCACGGGTGGAGTTTGTTGCCGATTCTGTCTATTATATTCCCTCTGGTAAGTACCTGGATCGGCCCCGCCTCCTGGGTAATTTTGCTGATATCCTCCATAGTAAGAAGACCGATGGTACCCAGCAGGAATATCCTGTTGCCCCCCAGCCTGGTTCTGTGCAAACATGTTTTCTGGTATATCTCTGCTGATGTTGTAAGCAATCTGAGTCGGTTCAACCTTCGGTGGGAGGTAAACAGGACCCCGAGCAGGCTCTTGAATAATTGATCCATCCACCGTCTTCTTTATAAGATTATGAAGTGTGTTCACCAGAATTCCGGACTGATTAATGAGCGCGTGATGAACTGCTTCATTCACCATCTCTTGTAAGGGTTTTACCGGTGGACTCTCAGGTGGCGTACGGCTCGATTCTCCAACCAATACTAGCTTCGGAAACTGGGATTTTTGAATCGGCCCTTGCCTTGTCATGCTGAATGACTCTAAGCACAGCTTCTGAAAGTTGGCCATAGTTTGCTCAATTTGTTGTTTTTGTTCTTCTGTTAAATCTTCCAAGCTGACCGGAATTATGTTGTCTGTTTTGACTTCTTTCCCGGCCATGTTGCCAATCTGATTGTTGAAAACTTCGCGTTGAAACTTTGCGTCGAAATTTTGCGTCCCACCGGGCGTGCCAAAATAGTGTTGACACCGAAAACCCGCCGGGGGCCGTCCGGCGTCTGGGAGACACGCGAAGGCCTGGGAGATTTGCTTCACTCCAGTGCAGGTCCTAAAATCTTGAGGTTCGTAGGCGTGCCAGTCAATTTGACCATACAATTGACAAGGAGAAAAGATGTCAAATTTGTGAGCCAATCGGCTGGAAGCCGGCTTGGACTCATCTCATCGGCCGATGGCCGATATGCACTGTAGCACTTATACATCGGCTAAAAGCCGATGACGGCAAAAGCAATAACATAATAATAAACAAGTATTGCGCTAGCCGGTCATCGAAGGGATGTTCAAAAACCGGCTATAAACTTGGTAAAATAAACAAGCAGAATGCATGAGTAAAATAAACTAAAGGAACTCTAGCCGATCATAGTTTAAAGTTACTGGTATTGCTGTGAAGATACTGCCCGCGCCCGTGCCCGGGCCCTTGCTCACATCGGCTCCTGGGATCTTCATCCGCTGTCCGTATCCGTGCCCGAGTTCTTACCTATGCTTGTGCCCGGGCCCTCACCTGAGGTCGTGCCCGGGAACTTGACTGAGGTCGTGCCCGGGAACCTGCTTGTGCTCGTACACGGATCGGCAGAGTAAACCAATCGGCTAGCCCTTAGCCGATCGTAACAGTAATGCAGGCAAGAATGTGTAACAAAACAAGCAGCATAATCGGCTATATTTAATAAGGGATAACTTATCGGCTAAGCACTCCGATAAAAACATCGCATAAAATCCATCGGCTTATTAAGAGTAACGTTATTATTCAGTCTAGTAGATCGGACCCAACCGTTGCAGCACAGACTGATAATAATAACGAGATCTCGATAAGCCGATAGATCTGATGCGATCGTGATGCTGAAACATGATAACTTACCGGCTATACACCCCGATAAGACGCTTGCACATAAAGTATCGACCTAGCAGGAACGATTTATCGCTAGCAGTTTAGTAGGTCAGACCTAACCGATGCAGCACAAACTGATGATAAACCGCTCCCAGCCAGCCGATACGATCTATGCACGCGTGATGTGATATACCTAATCAATCTATGAGATCAAACTGAACTGATGCAGCCATAGATAAAATAAATATATCGTGGTAAGCCGACTACCATAAACCGACTAGAATATCGGACCTAACCGAGGAAGTCCTAGCCGATAGGTAGCCGAGGTGACGAGACTTACCCTCTCGCAGGAGTTCGGACCTAACCGATGCAGCCCAGCTCGAGAAGCAAGATCCTGTCGGAAGGGTGGCGATGCGCCGAAGTTGTATTGATCGAGTGATATTTTACAAGGTCCCCGGGCGTACGTATTTATACCCCGAGTTACACGAGTCCTTATTGGACACGGTACATGATTTCCTAATTATAACAGAAAACGCTAACAAATCCTGACCGGACACGAGGTCAGGTTTCCTAAAGATAAACACTTGCCTAATTAATAGGTACAGTAAACAACTGCCAAACAGTGGTCTTCACGGCTCCCTCCCGGAATCGGTCTCTTCTAGATCAATTTCCGCCAGTTGACTGCAATTTCCCCTTTGACCGAATCTGACACAGGGCCTTACCAAATTTTGGCGTTAACAGTGGCGCAGTGGCGGATTTATAGGTGGGAGGCAGCGCGTCGTGACGGAGAAGAAGGGCGGTAGGGGTAGGGCTAACATAGCCATGGTAGGGGCGATGTGACACATCGGGAGCTCGGGGTGGCCATTGCACGCACTGGAGATGGCGTCATCGCTGTGCTGCTCAGTCGCCCGGGAGAAACTGAGAGGGTAGAGGAGATGGCGATGAGACGAGTCCTGGATTGTTAGGGGCGTGCCCTTGGCTTTGGTGCTTGCGGGCGACAGCAAATCTCAAGCTCGCCAGCTTTTTGACCGGGGCACCCATGGTGAGTGGCAGAGCATGTTTTGCTCCGGGCTCGAGTCCTGTAGCGTCGACGAGTAGTGTCGCACGTGCTCGGGTTAGCGGGGCAGAGAGGTATGGGCACGGTGGCCTGTGTCGGTGAGCAGAGAAGAAGGATCGAGAGAAGAGAGAGAAGAGAGAGAGCGGTGCGGGAGGAAGAAGACGACAGGAAGACGACGATGGTCAACTGACCACGGGGGTCCACCGGTCGGGAGATGGTGTCCGCGGTTGGAGGAACTGTCAAGTGGGCCCGGGGCCGAGGCGCTGGCGTCGCTCGCACGGGCGGCCACGTGTGCGGGTGCGAGCAGAAGAGGGGCCGACCGACGGGGCCCAGTCGTCAGCGTGGAGGTCCGGCTAGGCCATGCGGAATGGAGGCAGAGGCCGAGTGGGCCGGGAGTGAGGAGGGGATGGCCCGCTGGAACAGTGACTCTTTTATATTTTTCAGGGATTTATTTGGAGGGTTTTTTGATGATTTCTAATTGGGATTTAATCCAAAATTTCATCCTTGGGCCCACAAAATTCCTAAGATTTTTGAGTTGGACTTGTACTACCAAGGTTGGGATATTTTGTCTGGAATATATATATATATATGTATATATATATATATATATATGTATATGTATATATATATATATATATATGTATATATATATATATATATATGTATATATATATATATATATATATATAGAAGAAATGGATGGGGATTTTGGAGGGAAAATATGATGAAACTCCAAGGGTTAGATTTTATTTCGGATATTTGAATTTTGGGAAAATCAAGGGGGACTTAGAGGAGGGATTTTTAGTGAAATTTTAATAAGGGTCGGGAAAGGTTTTTCAAAAGGAAATTTCAATTATTTGGAACTTGATCCGAGGTTTTATTTGGGGAATTATTTCTGGAGGGTTTGGAAGGGATATATAAATTTGAATTTAATTCTTGGGATTTGAGAGGGTTTGGGTTTATAAGATTTTTCAGGAGCTCCAAAAAGGGCTTTTAATTAGGACGTGGTTATTTATATATATATACATATATATATGCATATTTATACACGCACATATATATATATGCACACTTCTGAAATGAGTTAATTTCTGAAGAGGCTTTAGGGAGGGTTTCAGAGAGGATTCGATCCTCGATAGAAATTTTTGATTGGGGATTTAGGAAGGGTCTCGAAGGAAATTCAAAGGGGATCTCGGAAGGAAATTTTGAGAGAGAGTCGAATTGCGAAATTCGAGTCTCGAAATTTAGAGAGAGTTTGGGACCGAGGTTTTTAGGGTCTCAAGGAGGTTTTGACTAAGATCTACGGCACTAATCCTTGAGCACACACAAAAAGCCAAAAATTTTTGAAATTAGGGTTTTTACTAAAATAGTTTTTAACGGCCCGGAAACCAGGGCGTTAAAAGCCTACCCTCCTTAAAAAGAATCTCGTCCCCGAGATTCGAGATAAGGGGAACCACGAGGGCTACGAGGGAGAACTAGGGCAACCTATCTAACTAGGTCTTCGTCGGTTTTTACATTATTCCGAACTTCATCCTTCGGGTCTTGGCAAAAACTTCATGATATCCTTGTGACTACGTCGGTCTTGTCACTTAATCTTCCATGTCTTGTTGTAGGTTCATTTGCTCTAGCGGAACCTGATCTTCTGTTGCTTCATCTGCGGTCTCGAGGATTAGGGTGTCTTGAACATCTTCTGCATCTATGTGGTTGAGACGAGACCTCCTAACAATAGGCGAAGTCTGCGACACTGATCCACTATTCTGTGGGTTGACGCTCTTGGGACCGGTTGTGGATACTCTATTACTTCCTACATTGGACTGCACTGGTCAGGTATCATCCTGGTCTTGAGGGCATTGTCGAGAGTAGTGTCCCATTTGATGGCAACGGTAACACTTGACTTAGGACAAGCTTCTGGTCGATACGGTGGGTGTCGTGGAGTTACTTCCTCCACTACTAGCACTGCTGACACCTGATGCTTGTTGGGGTGGTTTGGGGGTAGATGGGTGAGGAGTGAGGCCAGTAGAAGGGGCATACTGGGTTGTGCTTATGTTAAACTGTCCGGATGGGTTGGTTCTTCGAAGAGTTCCATCCTTTTGTTGGAAACCAAATTGTGAGGCTTTTCGCTTCCTTATGTCCACTGTTTCTCTATTAGCTTCTTCTATCAATAGAACCTTATTGATCATATGCTGAAATGTCGAAAACTCATGTGCCACGAGTTGAAGTCTTAGAACCATGTTCATTCCTTTTAGAAACTTTCGTATCTTCTTCTTGTCCGTATTTACTTCTTAGAGGGCATATCGAGCCAACTTATGGAAGTGACTCAGGTATTCGTTAATACTGCTATGCCCTTGCTTGAGGTTGTTAAATTCATCCTTTTTCATGTCGATTATACTCTCAGGGACGTATGATGCTCGAAAAGCTTCTGTGAATTCCTTCCATTCGATGGTCACGACATCTTCTTGTGCGGCACAATAATTTTCCCACCATTCCGCGGCTGGTCCTCTTAACTGATGAGCCGCGAAGAAGGTTTTCTCTAGTGGTGTGCATTGTACCAAGTTTAGCTTCCTTTCCACATCTTTAAGCCAATCATCGGCTTCGACTGGCTCAACGGTGTGGGAGAATTCAGGGGGTCTTGATCTTTGGAAGTCTATCAGCTTTGATCTGCCATTGTGCTGGTTAGGTTGGGGTTGTTGGGATTGTACTTGCCCTTGTTGTAATCCTGCTAGGGTTTGGGCTATTCCTTGCAATATTTGGGTTTGCATAGCTAGGAGCTGTTGGAGGTTCATGGGAAGTGGTGGAGGTGGGGGAAACTCAGGTTGGTTTGCGTCTGCGTTCTGATTGACGGGTTCATTGGCGATTTCATGTCCATTATCTGCTACTTGATCCATATTCCGATTTTCTTGGGGGTCATGGCTGGCTACCTGAGCTGGGTCATCCTCGTATCCGTAGCGGTTAGGGGCATGGTTTCGACGACGGGTACAATGAGCAATTCTAACCTAGAAAGGTCAAGGTAAGAGGGAAAATGCTAGGAGAGGAGAAAACAGAAGAGAAGAAAAAGAAATCTACCCGCGAAAAATTCTTTTCGTAAACGGGAAGACCAAACTAAGTGTGGCCAAGTCCAAGACTGGAACACACCATGCAAGAATGGACTACCGGACATAACACACTCACACACTATCTTCGTAAAACTCCTAATGAGTTCGTGACAATTTCTAAGGTTAAACTCTTCTTGGTTCCATCTTCATGTCCTGTCTCGAGTGACGTGGAGACTTCATGTCTTTAGGCGAGAAAGGGGAAAGTATCTAGATTCTATGTCTTTTGAGGGGGTGAAGGATGAGAAAATTCTTTTCACAAATTTAGAGTGAGAGAAGAGAGCAAAAAATTTTCGCAAATAGTCTTTGTATTTAAATATATTGTCCTTAAAGTCATCCTTATGAGACAAGGGGTTTCGTTCCTATACCAAACCTATGCTTTGATACCACCTCTGTAGTGCCCCCGCCTTGGCACCACCTACAGTGATACTAGAGAAGAAGCACTGTAGGAGATTGGCGTGAACAACTCCCACGGAACCGCGATGCTGGTACTAGTCCCAAAAAACCTTGCTGGTACCCGTGGTCAATAGAGATGTACCACAACAATTAGCTAAATAAATAAATATATATACTATACCTTTATAAGTTGCGACTTTGGGCAAGCCCTGAGAAGCAACCTGCAAAAACAACAACAGCAGCGGAATGACAGCGCGGCGAGAACCCAATCCACAAGCAACGGCTTGGAATTAGTAAAGAAACCCTAATCTTCACTTCCACTTCACTCTTCCTGAATGAGGGGAGAAAAGAAATAGATTGAGTACTTACGTACTCAGTAAGTAACGGAAAACGTGAGTTATGCAGGCTATCAAAGACAAGCTGGGGTTTATTTTGCAAACCTTTTCATTTGAAAGCATTTTCAAAAACCTAAGTGTGAGTTGTCTCAATGTAACTGGAAGGAGGCTCTTTGTGGGTGCCATGGGCCCCGGGTACCTCATGACAAGCATATGGGCCACTCGGATAGAGGACGGGCCTAGCCTTGTAATTAGAGATATAGCTAGATTCGGCTGACTTTGCCTTGTATAGAAAGGAATATACAGTCCTAGTCGGGTGCGTTATATCTCTAAGGGGAGATCTCCTAGTCGTAATCCGATGGGGACTCCTACCTTGTAACCCTGTCCCCCAGTATATAAGGGGAGGCAAGGCGCCCCATGAGGGCAGGTTGAGTTGGTTCACCAGAATCACCACCGTATATCCTCAAAGGAATACATACAAACTGGACGTAGGGTATTACCTCACATTGAGGGCCTGAACCAGTATAAAATCCCTCTGTGTTCCTTTGCAATCCACCGAGTTTACATCCGCCGACTAGTCCCATATATTTATTGCCGGTGTAAAACATCGACAGTTGGCGCGCCAGGTAGGGGTTCGGCGCGATCTACATCTACAAGCTCGACGGATCCAGCAACCGGAGTCGACGGCGGCAAACTCTCCCCCGGAGATACAATCTCATTCGGAAGCCTCGACTTCGTCGCCGACACGTTCGGCAATCTCACCTTGGCCGACACAGACCCGATCCAACCGGCAGAGGAACCAGCCGACTCCGCGCCAGTCGGCCTACACGATGCTGTAGCAATCTTTCACGACATGCTGTGGCGACCCCCAATACGTCCGAGTCCAGGGACAACTCTTTCTTTCAATGTTCGAGTCGGACTTGGTTTTGAGCCGGCCGAGATCGGGCCGAGAAGGGAAGAGATCGTCAATTTCCCGTTCGGACTCGGAGACGCCGCGGATATCTACAATCTACATCCGACGCGGCAAACCCGATCCCCTGGAGTTCGACTCGGATACAGCCCCGAGCCGCTCGAGATCGGATCTAGGCAGGTCGGAGTTACACTCATCCCCATCAACCATCCCGACTTCAACTCGAAGTCGGACTCCGACTTCCAGTCGGACTACGACTCTAAGTCGGACAGCAGCTCGGCAAGCTTCTCTCCGCCACGAGAAATCTTCATGGCATCCAAAGGCTCTACTCCTACTCAAGAATCACGCCGACTACGCGAACAGCAAGAGGAGGAGGCCCGCCGACTGCGAGAACAACGAGAGGAAGAAGCAAGACGCCTGCGCGCCCGCAACGACGATCTGCGCAGAGCCGGGCGGACTGCTCAGCAAAAAGTCCTCCAAACCCGAGTCGGCGACCACGACGTCTTCGTCACACCCCAACAGAACATCGTGGCCGCCGCAACCCTACTGGACATGGTCCAACTTGGGCCTGATCACCAGGCCACCCCGACGATCGCAAGGATAAAAGCTATGCTTACCGCTGTTGCATGCCAGCAACACCAACAGTCGGGCAACACACTCATACCGACCAGTCGGTCGGCTTCCCCAGCGGCAGTCTCGTCCACCTCAAAGCGACGCCGAGCGGCCGGCTCTAGTCGGCTGCACACGGGGTCGCGCCAAACGTTACTCAGGACCCCCAACAACAATTGGCAGCTCCGAGACCAACCACGGCATAACCTTCAGCAAGACACCAACGCTCGGCACCGTGAACAAGAAGATGACGAGCAACGCCGACTGGAAGACAGGAACGAGTGCTTTGGCTTTCACCACGAGCGGTTTCACCGCTGTATTCGGAGTCGGAGCCCTCAAGAAGACGAAGGCATACCGGCCTTCACCCAGGAGCTACAACAGGCCGACTGGCCATCGGGTTTCAAGCCTACAGGAGTCAAAAAATACGACGGCAAGACCAATCCCGAGTCTTGGCTCACGGTCTACACTCTGGCGATCCGAGCAGCTAGGGGAAATCACAAAGTCATGGCTAACTACCTCCCAGTCGCTCTAGCCGACTCAGCGAGGACATGGCTAACAGGACTTCCCAAGCAATCAATCGGCTCCTGGGGAGAACTCTGGGAACGCTTCATCGCCAACTTCCAGGGAACATACGAGAGGCCATCTTCCGAGCACGACTTATATTAGTTGCATCAAAGGAAGAACGAGTCTCTTCGTGACTTCATCAAGAGGTTTTCTGAGAAGAGGAACTCAATCCCGAAGATCAAGGACGAGGTCGTCATCTCCGCCTTTCGAAAAGGAGTCAAAGACATCTTGTTCATCGACAAATTCACACGGAAGCCTCCCAACTCTGTCAAGGCCCTATTCGACATGGCAAACAAGTACGCCAACTCAGCCCACGCTGTTGCTGAGGCTCTCGAAGACAAAAAGGCATCCTGACAGAAGAAGCGGGAGGGCACCAACGACACGGTCCCGACTAAAGCCGGGAATCACAATCGCAAGTCGGACGGCTTCATTGTGGCAGTCAGTCACAACCGTCTTCGACCTTCAACAACTGAAGATTATCAGAACAACAAGTGACATGCTCGGGGGCTCATGAGCCCAAACGCAAGGATGGCATCCCCACTCCAAAATACCGAACAGCTAAGTCGCTTCCTGATAAATATTTCTTCACTCGGCCTTGCCAATGCCGCTTACACCTAATAGGTGCACAAGCTGCACTCTTCTCTGTTTTTGCTCTTAAATGATTGCAAAAGTACTCAAGTAGCATAAATCCTGATCCGTGAAACTTTGCTCCATGAAAGACGAACTCAAGTCACCCAAAACGCGTGTCTGGGAAAGAGCCATGAGCCAACTCCCAACGCTCGGGGGCTATGACTAGTCAGGCAGAGTACTTAAACGTAAGGGGTCAACTACTTGGGGAAATTAATATCAATAAGAGGAAGAACATGAATTTACATGTATTGTAAAATACATTTTATTCGGGTGATTATTTCCATCATCAGATGCTACTCATCCGATATCTTTATATTGCAGGCCCAGCTCCGGATACGCGTGACAGGAACTCAGGGTTGCGAGCCTATCTCCTACGCTCGGGGGCTAGACAAGTCTGCCAAAATACACTCGGGATGCTCCATGAGGGCTACTTACCGAGTACTTGCGCCAGTCGGGACGTCATCTTCCTCGGCTATGCTCCATGTAAGCTGACAACCGACTTCCGGCACTAGTCGGGGGTCGTATATCACTCGGCTGGGTGAGGTACGCCCCATGAGGGTCACTAGCCGAATCTTATGCTAATGCAAGGTTCGGGTACCTCGCTTGGCTATAACTCTGTTGGGTAGGGTATGCCCCATGAGGGTCGCTAGCCGAATCCTATGCTAATGCAAGGTTCGGGTACCCTGCTCGGCTCTTCTGAAGTCAGAGAAGACTTACATCGTCAAAGCGCATCCGGAGTTCTCATGCACTGCGTCACACCTAAGGAGGGCAAGCAGATCCTGCAACATACCTGCTCGGGCACCTGTGGCAACCGGGCTGCATCCAGAACATAACTCGGAAAGGCTTGCGAATAAGGATTTCTCTGGCTGATTGCGGTTATCGACACCAAAAAACTCATCCTGATAGGCGATGGATGATACTTCTATAGAGCTATGCTGGATAGGTCGGCTCAGGCCGGCTTATTTGGTAGCAGCCACCAAGATATGAGTTCCTACAGTAGCATGCTCCGTGTGGGCCGCCCGCAGGCTGAGTTGAAATTATAGCGCTGGTGCTACCAACAGGAGCCGATGAGGTAAACAGATATGCTTCATGAAAGCCTTATTGCTAAACATATATGTTTGGGTATCTGTTTTATCCACCAGGTCTCGAGGATATATCCTTACAAGGATCACAAGCTGGTCTTCATTAAAATTGGGGATGCAGGTATCTTTCTCGGGTACACCTGACCACGCCGTGGATTTATTTTCATAAAGTGGTACTCGGCCTACATGCGTGGCCACCAGTTGCCATGAGTAACATTATTCCAGCCGACATGACGCTGAAGAGTCTAACTTTCGAGTAGTGCACTACTCGGGAGAGACTATAAATTTCTCATTCCCGCTGACATGATGCGGAGGAGTCTAACTTTCGGGTGGGACGCCACTCAGGAAAGACTATAAACCTCTTTTCCAGCTGACATGAAGCTGAAGAGTCCCATATACGAGTAACATCTTACTCGGCAAGACTATAAACGCATATTCCGACTGACATGAAGTCGAAGAGTCCTATATACGAGTAGTATCCTACTCGGCAAGACTATAAATCATATTCCGGTTGACATGATACCGAAGAGTCTCATATACCAGTAGTATACTACTCGGGAAAGACTACCAGGTTAAAGATCTTTGACTTTATGATTAATTGTCTTCACAATTAAGCACAAAGTCGGGGGCTACACCTAATAGGTGCGCCTATTCGGCGCACACTATTCATACATCTACATGGAGCCCTTCATAGCCTCGCTGCCAGCTGACATGAAGCAGGACTCGGGAGAAGCAGCACTCAGACAAAGAGCACTCTGGAGCAATGCACTCGGGAAGACTTCACCGTGGAGGATGAGCACTTGGCATCAGCTGTGACTCAACTATGAAGGTCTCGGGGGCTACTGTGGGTGCCATGGGCCCCGGGTACCTCATGACAAGCATATGGGCCACTCGGATAGAGGACGGGCCTAGCCTTGTAATTAGAGATATAGCTAGATTCGGCTGACTTTGCCTTGTATAGAAAGGAATATACAGTCCTAGTCGGGTGCGTTATATCTCTAAGGGGAGATCTCCTAGTCGTAATCCGATGGGGACTCCTACCTTGTAACCCTGTCCCCCAGTATATAAGGGGAGGCAAGGCGCCCCATGAGGGCAGGTTGAGTTGGTTCACCAGAATCACCACCGTATATCCTCAAAGGAATACATACAAACTGGACGTAGGGTATTACCTCACATTGAGGGCCTGAACCAGTATAAAATCTCTCTGTGTTCCTTTGCAATCCACCGAGTTTACATCCGCCGACTAGTCCCATATATTTATTGCCGGTGTAAAACATCGACACTCTTGCCTCAATCCTGTCCACGAATTACTTTTCAACAATTCAAGAGGACAAATCAGATTTTTAAATGTTTTAGGTATTCGTATACCGCCTGTCGGATCACAACAGCGGTTCAGTGGGTCTGCCCTCAAGCAGCTTTCCACTGTATTCTCATCTATTACTTTATTTTCACTTTCGTCCACTTCAGGACGTAAATCTCATTTTTCCTTATTATTTTCCTTTCACTTTTGTCCTATCCAGGACATCATCTCATCTCATAACTCATCTCAGTGGCTCCTCGAGCCATCCTCAATCTCATCTCAAAACATACACCGCTTCCCCTCGGGAAGCCTAAGCTATGATGCCATTCGACATCCCGGGTCACACAGTCTCGTTTCAAACCACTCAGGTCATCCATCAGCCACTGAGGCCGATTCTGGTAATGATTCCCATACCACAAATCACTTTCGCAAAGCACTGGCAAACAAAACTACGCTAGAGGAATCACCTCACATTCACCCGTAACTGTGGGCACGGCTATTCGAACAGTTTATAGATATTTGCAAAGGTTGCATGCTTTACCCACACGACGCGAGCTTACTTGCCACACTCGTCAGTGGGGAAGGTTCACGACAAGGCCTTTCCAGAGCATTCCTAGGATAGCATGTTGCCCTATAAATGGGTTCTCTCAACCAAGTACCAAGAACTCATTTCCTGTACTCAGGGATGGGGGTATATCGCCCTCTTGGCACCCATCTGCTCCCACATTTATTAGCAACCAAAACGATCCTGGGAACACTAGTTACTCGGCTAGGGGTGTCCTATTCCACCCGTGTGGTGCTCGGATGAAATTCCCCAAGGAAATGGTCCTTATATGCGAATACGAATTGCCACCACACAGGCGATCACTTTGCACCGTAGATTTCCGCAATTAATTTTGTTTCGCAAAACTCGCCGACATCGCATGTCGGGTTTTTAAACCTTTGGAAACCCAAATTTTTCCCAATCGACAAACAATAGTGATGTGGGTGAAACCATTGGAATCCATGCTCAGAGAGCACGGTTACTGAGGTACCACGAGGTGGGGTGACAAGGAATAGGGTATCAACGTCCTACCGGATTTATGCAACTACTAGGGAGGTCCGTCGGTTCGACACGCAAACTGAGGCTGATCAATTTTACGTGCACACTAACCATGCAATTTTGTAAACAAAACATTTTAAATTTAGGAGCAATATGGTCAAGGAGTGACTTGCCTCAGACATCGTCTTGAAATCTTCGTGAAAATCTGACGTCCGATGAATTTTTGAAGTGTTGAGTACGCGCAAAACGAGGGAAAAGCACCCAAAACCTTAGAAATAAAATACTATTATTAATAACTAATAGTGCCATAAGGTAGATCTCATTTTTAGAAAAATTTAGAGACTTGAATGGGCTCAATTAGAGTTACGGTTTGGAAGATATGATTTTTTGAAGTTTGTTGGATTTTCTGAAGAAGAAAAGTGTGGGTGCCATGGGCCCCGGGTACCTCATGACAAGCATATGGGCCACTCGGATAGAGGATGGGCCTAGCCTTGTAATTAGAGATATAGCTAGATTCGGCAGACTTCGCCTTGTATAGAAAGGAATATACAGTCCTAGTCGGGTACGTTATATCTCTAAGGGGAGATCTCCTAGTCGTAATCCGATGGGGACTCCTACCTTGTAACCTTGTCCCCCAGTATATAAGGGGAGGCAGGGCGCCCCATGAGGGCAGAAGAGCTCATAGAAGCACACGGCCATACAGTTCATCAGAACTACCACCGTATATCCTCAAAGGAATACATACAAACTGGACGTAGGGTATTACCTCACATTGAGGGCCTGAACCAGTATAATTCCCTCGTGTTCCTCTGCAATCCATCGAATTCCAGGTCGCCGAGTACCCCCATAGTATTATTGCCGGTGCAAAGCATCGACAGTTGGCGCGCCAGGTAGGGGCTTCGGCGCGATCTACATCTACAAGCTCGATGGATCCAGCAACCGAAGTCGACGGCGGCAAACTCCCCCCCGGAGATACAATCGCATTCAGAAGCCTTGACTTCGTCGCCGACCAGATCGGCAATCTCACCCCGGCCGACACGGACCCGATCCAACCGGCCGAGGAACCAGCTGACTCCGCGCCAGTCGGCCCACACGACGCTGCGGCAATCTTCGACGACATGCTGCGGCGATCTCCAATACGCCCGAGTCCAGGGACAACTCTTCCTTTCAGTGTTCGACTCGGACTCGGTTCTGAGCCGGCCGAGATCGGGCCGAGAAGGGAAGAGATCGTCAACTTCCCGTTCGGACTCAGCGACGCGGATATCTACAATCTACATCCGACGCGGCAAACCCGATCCCCTGGAGTTCGACTCGGATACGGCTCCGAGCCGCTCGAGATCGGATCTAGGGAGGTCGGAGTTGTAATCACCCCCATCAACTATTCCGACTACGACTCTCAGTCGGACTACGACTCCCAGTCGGATTCCGACTCCAAGTCGGATACCAGCTCGGCAAGCTTCACTCCACCGCGAGAAATTTTCATGGCATCCAGAGGCTCTACTCCTATTCAGGAATCATGCCGACGACACGAGCCACAAGAGGAGGAGGCCTGCCGACTGCAAGAACAACAGGAGGAAGAAGCAAGACGCCTGCACGCCCGCAACGACGATCTACGCAAGGCTGAGCAAACCGCTCAGCAGCAAATCCTCCAAACCCGAGTCGGCGACCACGATGTCTTCGTTACTCCCCAACAGAACATCGTGGCCGCTGCAACCCTACTGGACACAGTCCAGCTTGGGCCTGATCATCAGGCCACCCCGACGATCGCAAAGGATAAAAGCCATGCTTACCGTGCTGCATGTCAGCAGCACCAACAGTCGGGAGATACCCTCATACCGACCAACCGGTCGGCATCCCCAATGGCAGTCTCGTCTACCTCAAAGCGACGCCGAGTGGCCGGCTCTAGTCAGCTGCACACGGAGTCACGCCAAACGTCATTCGGCAACCCAAACAACAACCGGCAACGTCGAAGTGACCGTCGGGACAACCGGGATCTCCGAGGCCAACTATGGCGTGATCTTCGGCAGGACACCAATGCTCGGCGCCGCGAATGAGAAGAAGACGAGCAACGCCAACTGGAAGACGAGAACGAGCATTTCGGCCTCCACCACGAGCGGTTTCGCCGCCGTAGTCGGGGTCGGAGTCCTCATGAAGACGAAGGCATACCGGCCTTCACCCAGGAGCTACAACAGGTCGACTGGCCGTCGGGTTTCAAGCCTACAAGCATCGAAAAATACGACGGCAAGACCGATCCTGAGTCCTGGCTCACAGCATACACTCTGGCAATCCAAGCTGCTGGAGGTGACCACAAAGTCATGGCTAACTACCTCCTAGTTGCTCTAGCCGACTCAGCGAGGACATGGCTAACAGGACTTCCCAAGCAATCAATCGGCTCTTGGGGAGAACTCCGGGAACGTTTCATCACCAATTTCCAGGGAACATACGAGAGGCCATCTTCTGAGTACGACCTATATCAGTTGCGTCAAAAGGAAGAACGAGTCTCTTCGTGAACTTCATCAAGAGGTTTTCTGAGAAGAGGAACTCAATCCCGAACATCAAGGATGAGGTCGTCATCGCCGCTTTCGAAAAGGAGTCAAAGACACCTCGTTCATCGACAAATTCACGCGGAAGCCTCCCAACTCTGTCAAGGCCCTATTCGACATGGCAAACAAGTACGCCGACTCGGCCCACGCTGTTGCCGAGGCCCTCGATGACAACAAGTCACCCTGACAGAAGAAGCGGGACGACACCGACGACGCGGTCCCAACTAAAGCTGGGAATCGCAAAACGCAAGTCAGACGGCTCCATTGTGGCAGTCGGTCACGACCGCCTTCGACCTTCACAACTGAGGATTATCAGAACAACAAGTGACATGCTCGGGGGCTCACAAGCTCAAACACGAGGATGGCATCCCCACTCCAAATACCGAACAGCTAAGTCGCTTTCTGATAAACATCTCCTCACTCGGCCTTGCTAGTGCCACAGCCGCTTACACCTAATAGGTGTATAAGCTGGCGCATTTACTTTTTTTCCGCTTTTGCTCTTAATGATTACAAAAGTACTCGAGTAGCATAAATCTCGATCCGTGAAACTCTGCTCCATGTAAGACGAACTCAAGTCACCCAAAACGCGTGCCTGGAAAGAGCCATGAGCCAACTCCCGACGCTAGGGGGCTATGACTAGTCGGGCAGAGTGCTTAAACGTAAGGGGTCAACTACTCGAGGAAATTAATATCAAAAAGAGGAAGAACACGTATTTACATACATTGTAAAATACATTTTATTCGGGTGATTATTTTCATCATCAGATGCTACTCATCCGATATTTTTATATTGCAGGCCCAGCTCCGGATATGCGTGACAGGAACTCAAGGCTTCGAGCCTATCTCCTACGCTCGGGGGCTGGACAAGTCTGCCGAAATACACTCGGGATGCTCCATGAGGGCTACTTACCGAGTACTTGCGCTAGTCGGGACGTCATCTTCCCCGACTACGCTCCATGGGAGCTAACAATCGGCCCCCGGCGCCAGTCAGGGCTGTGTACTACTCGGCTAAGTAGGGTACGCCCCATGAGGGTCGCCAGCCGAATCCTACGCTAATGCTAGGTTCGGGTACCTTATTTGGCCGCAACTCTGTCAGGTTGGGTACGCCCCATGAGGGTCGCCAGCCGAATCCTATGCTAATGCAAGATTCGGGTGCCTAGCTTGGCTATAACTCTGTTAGATAGGGTACGCCCCATGAGGGTCACCAGCCGAACCCTCTGCTAATGCAAGGTTCGGGTACCTTGTTCGGCTTTTCCCAAGTCAGAGAAGACTTACATCGTCAAAGCGTATCCGGAGTTCTCATGCACTGCGTCACACCTGAGGAGGGCAAGCAGATCCTGCAACATACCTACTCGGGTACATGTGGCAACCAGTTTGCATCCAGAACGTAAGTCGGAAAGGCTTGCGAATAAGGATTTCTCTGGCTGATTGCGGTTACCAACACCAAAAAACTCATCCTGACATGCGATGGATGATACTTCCCTAGAGCTATGCTGGATAGGTCGGCTCAGGCCGGCTTATTTGGTAGCAGCCACCAAGATATGAGTTCCTACGGTAGCATGCTCCATGTGGGCCGCCCGCAGGCTAAGTTGAAATTATAGCGCTGGTGCTACCAACAGGAGCCGATGAGGTAAACAGATATGCTTCATGAGAGCCTTATTGCTAAACATATATGTTTGGGTATCTGTCTTATCCGCCAGGTCTCGAGGATACATCCTTACAAGGATCACAAGCTGGTCTTCATTGAAATTGGAGATACAGGTATCTCTCTCGAGTACACCTAACCACGTAATGGATTTATTTTTCATACAGTGGTACTCGGCCTATATGCGCGGCCACCAGTTGCCATGAGCAACATTACTCCAGCCGACATGACGCTGAAGAGTCTAACTTTCGAGTAGTGCACTACTCGGGAGAGACTACAAAATTCTCATTCCCGCTGACATGATGCGGAAGAGTCTAACTTCTGAATGGGACGCCACTCGGGAAAGACTATAAACACCTTTTCCGGCTGACATGATGCCGACGAGTCTAATTTTCGAGTAGTATACTATCAGGAAAGACTATAAACACCCCTTTCCAGCTGACATGACGCTGAAGAGTCCCATATACGAGTAGCATCCTACTCGGCAAGACTATAAACGCACATTCCGACTGACATGAAGTCGAAGAGTCCTATATACGAGTAGTTCCCTACTCGGCAAGACTATAAATCATATTCCGGTTGACATGATACCGAAGAGTCTCATGTACCAGTAGTAATCTACTCGGGAAAGACTACAAGATTAAAGATCTTTGACTTCATGTTTAATTGTTTTCACAATTAAGCACAAAGTCGGGGGCTACACCTAATAGGTGCGCCTATTCGGCGCACACTATTCCAACATCTACATCGAGACCTTCATAGCCTCGTTGCCAGCTGACATGAAGCAGGACTCGGGAGAAGCAGCACTCAGACAAAGAGTACTCGGGAGCAATGCACTCGGGAAGACTTCACCGTGGAGGATGAGCACTCGGCATCAGCTGTGACTCAACTATGAAGGTCTCGGGGGCTACTGTGGGTGCCATGGGCCCCGGGTACCTCATGACAAGCATATGGGCCACTCGGATAGAGGATGGGCCTAGCCTTGTAATTAGAGAATATAGCTAGATTCGGCAGACTTCGCCTTGTATAGAAAGGAATATACAGTCCTAGTCGGGTACGTTATATCTCTAAGGGGAGATCTCCTAGTCGTAATCCGATGGGGACTCCTACCTTGTAACCTTGTCCCCCAGTATATAAGGGGAGGCAGGGCGCCCCATGAGGGCAGAAGAGCTCATAGAAGCACACGGCCATACAGTTCATCAGAACTACCACCGTATATCCTCAAAGGAATACATACAAACTGGACGTAGGGTATTACCTCACATTGAGGGCCTGAACCAGTATAATTCCCTCGTGTTCCTCTGCAATCCATCGAATTCCAGGTCGCCGAGTACCCCCATAGTATTATTGCCGGTGCAAAGCATCGACAAAAAGGATTATTTGGATTTTTGGAAAAGAATATTCTAGGAATTTGGGACTTACAGGTGGGGCCCTTTTGTCAGTGGCTGGGAGAGAGAGGCTGAGGGGCTGGCCCACATGTCAAACACACAGAGAGAGAGAAAGAGAGAAATGGAGGGGGCCAACATGTCATAGGTAGGGAAGAGATGAGAGAGTGATAGGAAGGCCCACATGGAAGTGAGAGAAAAAGTAGGGGCCAGATGCCAATGAGGGGAATTAAATGGGCCCACATGCCATAGATACAGGGGTTATTAAAATAGAGTTAAGTGAATGGGGCCCACCTATAAGTGGGATTAATAGGGTTAATTAAATTTTAAACCGTGTAGGGCCCATGTGTCAGTGTGAAAAGGAGGGAGTAATAATCACTGTGCACTTATCAGATGGGGTCCACATGTCATATGTTTAACCGAGTGGCCTACAGGTCGGTGACTGAGAGGGGGGGCTCCATATGTCAGAGAGTGAGGGCGAGGTACAGGAGACGGCCGGCATCGACGGCCGACGGCGGCTGAGTGGGCGCCGGCGAACGGCGGCGAGGGAGGAGGGGCGGCCAACGGGAATGGGACGATGGGGAGACGGCGAGGAAGATGGCCGGCTCGGATGGCGTGAGTGGTGGCCAACGGCGGCGGTCAATTGCGACCAGTGGGCAGCGGCGAGGTACGGTCGTCGCTGGCGTCCTGGGAGCGGTAGAGGGAGAGCTTGAGCTTGCGGGGCAATGGCACGGCGTGGTGGCAGATTTATAGGTGGGAGGCGGTGCGTCATGACGGAGAAGAAGGGCGGTAGGGGTAGGGCTAGCAGAGCCATGGTAGGGACGATGTGACACATCGGGAGCTCGGGGTGGCCATGGCACGCACTGGACATGGCATCATCGCTATGCAGCCTGTGCTGCTCGGTCGCCCGGGAGAAAATGAGGGGGTAGAGGAGATGGCGACGAGACGAGTCCTGGATTTTTTGGCGCGTGCCCTCGGCTTTGGTGCTTGCGGGCGACAGCAAATCTCGAGCTCGCCAGCTTTTTGGCCGGGGCGCCCATGGCGAGTGGCAGAGCATGTTTTGCGCCAGGCTTAGGTCCCACAGCGTCGACGAGGAGTGCCGCACGTGCTCGGGTTAGCGGGGCAGAGAGGTATGGGCACGGCATCTTGTGTCGGGGAGCAGAGAAGAAGGATCGAGAGAAGAGAGTGAAGAGAGAGTGGTACGGGAGGAAGAAGACGACGGGAAGACGACAACGGTTGACTGAACACGGGGGTCCACCGGTCGGGAGATGGTGTCTACGGCTAGAGGCACTGTCAGGCGGGCCCGGGGTCGAGGCGCTGGCGTCGCTCGCGTGGGCGGCCATGTGTGCGGGTGCGGGCGGAAGAGGGGCCGACCGATGGGGCCCGGTTGTCAGGGGGGAGGCCCGGCTGGGCCATGTGGAAGGGAGGCAGAGGCCGAGTGGGCCGGGAGTGAGGAGGGGATGGCCCGATGGAACAGTGACTCTTTTATATTTTTCAGGGATTTATTTGGAGGGTTTTTTTTGATGATTTCTAATAGGGATTTAATCCTAAATTTCATCCTTGGGCCCAAAAAATTCCTGAGATTTTTGAGGAGGACTTGTACTACCAAGGTTGGGATATTTTGTTTGGAAATATATATATATATATAGAAGAAAATCGAAGACCGAAAATACGGGCCGAAAAAAAAGAGGACTTGGAGGAAACAAACCTTGGTCAACAGACCACGAAGAGGCAGGAATGACCGGCTGAACAGCCGTGGGCGAAGCCAAGGAATTGAGGCCCCCGACGAAAAAGCGGAGCTCGTCGCGGACGACGATGTCCTTGGCGATGAACCTTGGCGCTAGAAGGACGTTGTCGGACACAGAGAGCGTCATGGTGGGCTGCCCGCTAGCCTCTATGGCTCCCTATCCGCTGCTTCTAGCGGGCTCGGACATGCCTCCAGCGAACACGTCCTCCGCCGCGTCCGCACTGTCGTAGTCTACAATGACTTCCTCCTCGATGGGGGGGGGGGACTCCACTCTCGCCCTCTTCGCCACTGGGCTTTGGTGCACCAGCGAAGTCGACTCGGAGTCGCTGAACGCCGAGCCTAGCACCACTGGTGCGAACTGGAAGTGGACCGCCCTTCCAGTGCTCCCGGGGCGGGTGGGGGCTGCCGAGGACGCGCGTCCCGCCGAAGACCCATGCCCGGGTGATGGCCCGGTTCCTGCCCGGCCGCTAACGGGCATCACGACGTCGGGGTTGGGGGTTCGGCCAACGGCCCCAAGGTCTGTGTCCCCTGCGCCGCCATCCACGTCGTCATCATCAGCCGTCAGCGGCGGCGAAGGGCGAATGGCCTGAAGAGGCTGGACCATCCTCGGGGCCATCCGGCAGGGCCCTGCTGCGTTGCCCATGGCCTTCTTCCACTTCTTCCCCGCCACTCTCCGCCATCGTCGCCCAGAGGCTGCACGGGGTTCTCGCGCGGGGGTACCTCCTGGCGAAGCCGCAGGCATACGCGGTTCACCCTTCCTCCTTAAGGAATTTCATGATCTCCCCGTACTCCTTCAGAGTCATATCCCCGACGAGGCGTTTCACCAGCCTCTCCACTTCACCCAGGGAGATAACTACAAACCGTGCAAAGTTGCCTAAATCAGAGCAGATCGGAGCGAAACTCAGTAGGCGAGCGGAAGATCGAAGTAGATCAAAAAGAACCTACCAAGGCGATCGTCGGGGACGGCGATGGCAGGGAGATCGCAGATCCAGTTGTCACGGTCATGTTCCATGACCGCGCCAGCGGAGTGACGTCAATCATAAGGTACTCTTCCATCAGGTCACGAACGTTGAGGTGGCTCGCAATTGCGTGGAGAAGCTGGCGGCGGGCCCCCAGCGCACCTGACGAAGAGACCTTTGGGTGGCCGTCGGAGCAGGGAATGCCCAGCGACGTCCACAGGGCCTTGAACTCGTGGGAGCCGGCGGCGTAGGAGATCTTGTGGTAAAACCACTGCCTCATCCACGACTTCTCCCACTTCGACATCGAAGCGGGAACAGGCCGCAGATCGGCCTGGTATGGCCGTGTGATGAAGTTTACAGAGCTGAACATGCTCTTCTTCGGCCCACCTGGCATCGCCACCGTCTTGCTATAGAGGGCAGCCTGGTGAATGACGGCGAAGAGGTCCACCATCGGGACGAACTCCTAGGTCTGAGCCATCCACTCAAAGACAACGACACGGACCAAAGCGCTTGGGCTAAGTTGCGGTAGCTCTAGGTTGAAGAGGGCCAGCACCTCGGGGAGCAGCTCACAGAAGGGAAACCGAAGCCCTGCATCGAAATAGGAGGTGAAGACCACCATCTCGTCATCACCAGGTGCGGGAACGATGTCCTCACCAAGCGCTCGAGCGAAGGCTTCCACAAGAACCCCGCTCTGGCAGAAGCCATCGATGTCTGACTGGCGGACGAGCGAGGGGCCGAGGTAGACGGTGTTGTCATCGTCGATCGACCCTGGGTCTACGCTGACGTCCTTTGCCGAAGTAGGTTTCCGAGGAGCCATGGGCGCCAAATTGGGTGAAGAAGGCTTGGATCGAAGTCACAGGAAGTTTGGCACGCGAAAAACAGTAAGCACAGGTGAACAGTCTAGAGCGTTATCTTGGGCCAAAAACACAGTGACGTCACGGGGGGCCGACCACGTCTATATATAGACGAGGCCAGCCGGCACCGACCAATCACGATGCGCCACATGGCACCTCAGGAGCGAACCGCCACGAGTGCAAAATCAGCCAATGGTGAGACAACACGTGACACGAGATGAGAAGCCCACGCGGCGCATTAGAAGGCGACCCGCCTCGTCGCCGCGTCAGTCGACATGTGGTGCCTAGGGAGGAGAGCTGCCTTGACTGCCTCGAGGCGTGGAAGGGGGCAAATCACTAAGAGGTCGCACAAACGTTGTGTGGTGACAAGTGTCATGGCCCTCGAAAATTGCCCTCATCGCCCCATGTGGCTGAAGAGCCCCACCGAAGCGTGGCAAACTAGAATCGAAGTTCTTGAGCTAAACTCGACTGAAATAGGGACGGCGAGCGGTCTGCATGGTGAGAGATGGTATCCATGAGCTCGACCGAGTCATAGCTCACCCTTGCACATGAGGGGCTTGTTGGAGGCAGGCCGTAACTCCTTCAGATCGTCCCCCTTTCGGAACGCACAAGACCGAAGCCACCTAACGAAGCTCCTTCGGCGGCCCAATACCGAAGGCATGAAGGCAAAGGGCCCAGCTGAAGGTGAAGGTCGCATTATGATCAATGAAGACGAAGGGCCACGGGCGAAGGCCCCAAGAAGGCCATAGAGGCCGCCCCGACTAAGAAGAGATGGCCGAAAAGGCCGAAGGGCCCACCAAGGGCCCGGCCAAGATAAGGGCCTCACCGGCCTGCGTGACAGCCCAATAGCCCATCAAGGAGCCTACAGTCTAGAAAAGACGAAACTACCCCTGTAGCTATCCCTATCAAGGGGCTATGACATAATACCACCTGTAAATGAAACCCTAGGGCCTGTAGTTGTGCTCCTAGGCCTATAAATAGGCACCTAGGGCACTATAATATCATGATTTTTGAGATCAATACAAAGGATTTACTGCTACAGTCCAATCTCAATTCCCACTATTGTTCTTCGACAACAAGTTTGAACATTATTTAAATAGAAAAGTCAAATAAAAAACCCCCTCCTCTGTCCTTGGACTAAATCCGGCCTAATCCTTCCCCTGTCTCTCGGCTTCGGCCTGCTTCCTCTTTTCACCTCTGCCACTTTTCCTTCTCGGCCTTTCTCCGTAGCGGCCCAACAAACCGGCCGAGCTAGCCAGAGCTAGCTGTGCCTCCTCTGTCCTCGCTGTCCCTGACACGTCGGGCCCACGCATCAAGATCATCCCCTTCCTCAAGCTCGGGACAGAGTCCCTGTAGCACTCAACGCGGCTCTCCGATCCCGTGTCCTGATTCGTCCTCCCCATTGCCTCTGTTTAAAATCAAATCTCTGAATCTTAATGCCCTTGATCTCCTCTACCTTTCCCCTCATCTAATTAGAAGGAATCCTTAAGAATCTGGCGCTGCCACGTCTCCATGAAGGTTTAGGAAACCTAGATGCGGCCGCTGTCTTGTCAGACTCAATCTTCTCCTCCTTCCCCTTTAAATAGGGTGCCCCGGAGCTCCTCGTCCCTAATCCGCCTTCAATCGAAGCAAATCTTGAGCTTTAGCCCCAGTTTCGCCGCATCAATCCACATCCGTCACCACCGCCAAGCTTCAGCTACTCGTCACTGTAAATTCCACCATCGCTGGGCTAAGTTGCCACCACCTTCGGCACCACAACACCGAGATAAAGCCTGGCCACCATCTGCTTGTTACCATGGATCAACGGAAGGCCATCGCTGCTGTTGATGTTTTGTATCGGCAATAAATATATAGGGCTACTCGTTGGACCAAAACTTGATGGATTGCAAAAGAACACGAACACTTTATACTAGTTCAGGCCCTCGAGATGAGGTAATACCCTACGTCCAGTTGTGGTGTATTGCCTTTGAGGTTTCTATGGTGAGATTTCTTCTTGCCCTCAAGGGGCGCCCTGCCTCCCCTTATATAGTGGGGGATAGGGTTACAAAGTAGGAATCCCAATCGGATTACGACCAAGGGATCTTCTTCTAGAGATATAACATGCCCAACTAGGATTGTATTTTCCTTATCGTACAAGGTTAAGTCTACCGAGTTCTATCATATCTCTAATTACAAGGCTAGGCCCATCCTCTTTCCGAGTGGCCCAATAGCTTCTCATGACGTACCCCGGGCCCATGGCACCGACAGCAGCCCCTGAGACCTTCATAGTTGAGTCACAGCTGATGCCAAGTGCTCATCCTCCACGGTGAAGATTTCCCGAGTGCTTTGCTCCCGAGTACTCTTTGTTCGAGTGCTTCTTCTTTCTGAGTCCTGCTTCATGTCAGCTGGCAGCGAGGCTATGAAGGGCTCCATGTAGAAGTATGAATAGTGTGCACCAAATAGGCGCACCTATTAGGTGTAGCTCCCGACTTTGTGCTTAATTGTAAAACAATTAAACATAAAGTCTAAGATCTTTAACCTTGTAGTCTTTCCGAGTAGTGCACTACTAGTATATGAGACTCTTCAGCATTATGTCAGCCGGAATGATTTTATAGTCTTTCCTGAGTAGTATGTCACTCAAAAATTAGACTCTTCAGCTTCATGTCGGCTGGAAGAATTTTTTATAGTCTTTCCCAAATAGTATACTACCCAGAAATAAGACTCTTCAGTGTCATGTCAACTGGAATGGTTTTTGCTCATGGAAAATAATGGTTAAGCATGTAAGCCGAGTACCACTTTATGGATTGTAACCCAATACGTGGTCAGGTGTACTTGAGAGATACCTGCATCCCCAATTTTAATGGAGACCAGCTTGTGATCCTTATAAGGATATATCCTCAATACCTGGTAAATAATGCAGATACCTGAATGTATACACCCGACTATAGGCTTAGCATGAAGCATATCTAATTATTTAATCATTTTCTATGAGTAGCACCAGCACTGTGATTTTAACAAAGCCAGCGAGTGGCCCAGATTGAGCGTGCTACTATAGAAACTCATATCTTTGGCCTACTACCAAATAAGCCAGCCTAAACCGACCTACCCAGCGTAGCCCTATAAAATTGGCATCCTTGCATGTCACGATGAGTATTTCAGCGTCGGTAACCGCAATCAGCCAGAGGAATCCTTGTCTGCAAACCTTTTTGACTTATGTTCTGGATGTAGCCTGGTTGCCACAGATGCCTGAGTAGGTATATTGCAAGATCTGCTTGCCCTCCTCTAGTGTGACGCAGTGCATGAGAACCCGGGATGTGCTTTGACGACGTAGGTCTTCTCTGACTTCGGTAAAGCCGAATAAGGTACCCGAACCTCGCATTAGCATAGAATTCAGCTGGTGACCCTCATGGGGCGTACCACACCCAGTAGAGTTGTGACCGAATAAGGTACCCAAACCTAGAATTAGCGTAGGATTCGGCTGGCGACCCTCATGGGGCGTACCTCACCCAACCAAGTGGTACCCGAGCCCCGACTGGCACCGGAGGTCGGTTACTAGCCCACATATGGAGCATAGCCACGGAAGATGACGTCTCGACTGGCGCAAGTACTCGGTCAGTAGCCCTTATGGAGCATTCCGAGTAATTCTTGAAGCGTCACACTTCAAGTGTATCTTGGTAGACTGGTTCAGCCCCCAAGCGTAGGAGATAGGCTCGTAGCCCTGAGTTCCAGTCACACGTATCCAGAACTGGCCCTGCATTATAAACATATCGGATGAGTAGCATCTGATGATGAAAACAATCACTCGAATAAAATTTATGTATTTTACAATAGATGTAAATACATGTTCTTCCTCTTTTTGATATTAATTTCCCTGAGTAGTTGACCCCTTACGTTTAAGCACTTTGCCTGACTAGTCATAGCCCCCTAGCATCGGGAGTTGGCTCATGGCTCTTTCCCAGACACGCGTTTTGGGTGACTTGAGTTCGTCTTTCATGGAGCGAAGTTGCACGGATCAAAATTTATGCTACTCGAGTACTTTTGCAATCATTAAGAGCAAAAAACAGAAAAATGTGCAGCTTGTACACCTATTAGGTGTAAGTGGCTGCGGCATTGGCAAGGCCGAGTGAGGAAATATTTATCAGAAAGCGACTTAGCTATTTGGTATTTGGGAGTGGGGATGCCATCATTGCGTTTGGGATTTTGAGCCCCCGAGCATGTCACTTGTTGTTCTGATAATCTTCAGTTCTAGGAGGTCGAAGACGCTTGTGACCAACTGCCACAATGAAGTCATCCGACTTGCATTTGCGGTTCGCAGCCTTATTCGGGGCCGCGTCATTGATGTCCTTCCACTTCTTCTGTCAGGGTGCTTTTGTGTCTTCGAGGGCCTCAGCAACAGCGTCGGCCAAGTCGACGTACTTGTTTGCCATGTCGAATAGAGCCTTTACAGAGCTGGGAGGCTTCCGAATGAATTTAACGATGAACGGGATGTCTTTGACTCCTTTTCGAAAGGCGGCGATGATGACCTCGTCCTTGATAATTGGGATTGAATTCTTCCTCTCATAAAACATCTTGACAAAGTCACGTAGAATCTCATTCTTCCTTTGATACAACTAATACAAATCGTACTCGGAAGATGGCCTCTCATATGTTCCCTAGAAGTTGGCGATGAAGAGTTCCCGGAGTTCTCCCCAGGAGCCGATTGACCTCTTTGGGAGTCCTGTTAGCCATGTCCTCGTTGAGTAGGTTAGAGCGACTAGGAGGTAGTTAGCCATGGCCTTGTGATCTCCTCCAGCTGCTCGAATCGCCGGAGTGTAGACTGTGAGCCAGGACTCAGGGTTGGTCTTCTCGTCGTATTTTTCAATTCCAGTCGACTTGAAGCCTGTTGGCCAGTCGACTTGTTGTAGCTCATGGGTGAAGGCCGGTACACCTTCATCTTCATGAGGACACCGACTCTGCCTATGATGGCGAAACCACTCGTGGTGGAGGCCAAAGTGCTCGTTCTCGTCTTCCAGTCAGCGTTGCTCGTCTTCCTCTTGTTCGCGGAGCCGAGCATTGATGTCCTGCCGAAGATCATGTCATAGTCGGCCTTGGAGATCTCAGTTGTCCCGACGGTCATCTTGATGTCGACGCCACCGTTTGTTGTTGGGGTTGCCGAGTGACGCCTAACGTGACTCCGTGTGCAGCTGACTGGAGCCGGCCGCTCGGCGTCGCGTTGAGGCGGATGAGACTGCCGTTGGAGATGCCGACCGATTGGTCAGTATGAGGGTACCGCCCGACTGTTGGTGCTGCTGACATGCAGCAACGGTAATCATAGCTTTTATCCTTGCTATAGTCGGGGTGGCCTGGTCATCAGGCTGAAACTAGAGCGTGTCCAGTAGAGTTGCAGCGGCTAGAATGTTCTGTTGAGGAGTTACAAAAACATTGTGGTCACCGACTCGGGTTTGGAGGATTTGTTGCTGAGCAGTCCGCCCAGTCCTGCGCAGGTCGTCGTTGCGGGCGTGCAGGCGTCTAGCTTCTTCCTCTTGTTATTCTCGCAGTCAGCAGGCCTTCGCCTCTTGCTACTCGCGTAGTTGGCGTGCTTCCTGAGTGGGAGCTGAACCCTTGGATATCATAAAGACTTCACGCGGTGGAGAAGAGCTTGCCGAACTACTGTCTGACTTAGAGTCGGAGAGTCAGAGTCGGAATAGTTGATGAGGATGATTACAACTTCGACTTCCCTAGATCCAATCTCGAGCGGCTCTGGGCTGTATCTGAGTCGAACTCCAGGGGATCAGGTTTGCCGCGTCAGATGTTGATTGGAGATATCCGCGGCGTTGCCGAGTCTGTATGGGAGATTGACGATCTCTCCCCTTCTTAGCCCGATCTTGGCCGGCTCAAGGCCGAGTTTGAGTCGAACACCGAAGGAAAGAGTTGTCCCGAGACCCAGACAAGATGAAGATTGCCGCAGCAAGTCGATGAGGGTTGCTGCAGCGTTGCGTGGGCCGACCGACGCAAAGTCGACTTGTTTCCTGGCCGATTGGATCGAGTCCGGTTCGGACAGGGTGAGGTTGCCGAACTTGTCGGCGACGAAGTCGAGGCTCCCAAAGCTGATTGTTTGCTCGGGGAAGAAGTTGATACCGTCGACTCTGGTGGTTGGATCCATCAGGCTTGATGAGATGATCTCGACGAAGCCCCTACCTGGCGCGCCAACTGTCGATGTTTTGTATTGGCAATAAATATATAGGGCTACTCATCGGACCAAAACTTGATGGATTGCAAAAGAACACGAACACTTTATACTGGTTCAGGCCCTCGAGATGAGGTAATACCCTACGTCCAGTTGTGGTGTATTGCCTTTGAGGTTTCTCTGGTGAGATTTCTTCTTGCCCTCAAGGGGTGCTCTACCTCCCCTTATAAATTGGGGGACAGGGTTACAAAGTAGGAATCCCAATCGGATTATGACCAAGGGATCTCCTTCTAGATATATAAGGTGCCCGACTAGGACTGTATTTTTCTTATCATACAAGGTTAAGTCTGCCGAGTTCTATCATATCTCTAATTACAAGGCTAGGCCCATCCTCTTTCTGAGTGGCCCAATAGCTTCTCATGAGGTACCCTGGGCCCATGGCACCGACAGCTGCCATGACCCCAAGGACTCTGCCGCCAAATCCTCGCCACTGGTCTCTCCTCGTCGCTGACCTCCGTTCTCTTCATGCTAGGAAGATTTGCTGTCTCCTCCTCTCTCTCTCCCGGTGCTCTTGCTTCCTGCCGTTGTGCCATTGTTCACCGGCGACCAATGAGGTCCAAGCCATCGCTCCTCTCAGGTGAGGTCGAGCCGGTGTGCTATCTCGTTAGCACCTAAGTCAGTGGCACCATGCTCCTCTGTCTCGCGTGGCTGCTCGCGAGGATAGATCTGGCCGGAGCCAATCTATGTTGTCCGATCACCTTTGATCTTACCTAAGCCGTTGGATGTCCTGGAGTTGATCTTGGCCGTCCAATCAATCTCGATCAATCCCGGCCGTTCGATTCATTTGAGTCAAATCTAGCCATCCGATCTTGTTCCAAATCAATTTGAGCCATCCATCTACCGTGAGCCACCTCAGGTTGTATACCCTTGCTGATTCCTGGATAGGGATTCTATACACAATCTACTTTAGAAATTGTGGTGAATTTCCGAGCGTGACACCGACCCAGCTGCCTAGGGCTAAGTCCCATTCCTCTTGCCCCTGGTCTATCCTCAACCGCTCCCTTCCTAGCGACTTGGCAGTAGCGCTCACCACAAGAATAGCCGGGAGTTGCCCCATCTCAGCCACCACCATTGCCCTACCTCAGCCACCACCACCCACGACCCGTCGCGGCACACCTTCAATTCGGGGGTACCGCCAGCCGGGAAGCGGCCGATGCCAGACAAGGCCGCGCCGCGTCAGTGGTCAGGTGTGAAGACGCTAGACACCACGACCGGAAGCAGCGGTATCACGGCCCAAGTCTCTCCTACCCGTGCAAAATTTGTATGGCCTCAGAAATCAGGCCCAACAAGGGCCCGTCTCAACTGCCAATTTGTGAAGTATGTAACCCTGACATCTGAATATGCAAATTACGTGTGTACAACGAGTGACTGAAAATCACATCAAGTTTTTTTAGGAGAAATTCACATCAAGTTTGATTTGCCACAAACTTTTAAAATCAGAACAAAGTTACAAAAGAATAACATATAGCATGACCAATTAAAACAGAAGCACAAAAGGAACAAGTAATCACCATCCAAACAGCATTTTGCACACACAACCCCACCCAAATTAATTGAAAGCGCTAGGAGCATGCATGGGGCACCTAGTAGTGGTGCTTGGGCATGCAGATTGCCGGCCTGAAGGCCAGTGGGCCGGTGGCATAGACAACGTAGTCGTAGCCCTCGCCGTGCCACCGCTTGCCCTCGTCGCGGAGCAGCGCGCCCTCGATACCAAAGTTGATGTTGGTGGGCTCGTTGCACTTGATGTCCGGCGAAGCCAGCAGCCGCACGTAGCACGCCTTGCGTGGGTCACCCATGTAGAAGTCAGAAACTTTGGTCTCGCCGAACTCTGCGAGGAAGTACCCGCTCTCGTCGGCGACGGCCTTCTGACACCCCATGACGCGGTTCTTAGCATCGCGGCATGTGACGGACACCTTTGCCCTGGGCAGCGGCTTCGCGCCGTCGAGGCTCCACGAGTCCCGGTGCACGCAGCTCTGGCAGTACACCATGCCCTCCACCCTGACCAGCAGCTTGTCGCATTGTGCCGGTGGTGGCGTCGCTGGCGTCGGTGGGTTGTAGGACGCCTGCTGCGGCGGGGGTGGCGATGGTGATGATGTGGTGTAGCCGTTGTCAGCAGTGACGCCTGTGGCCAAGAGGGACACGAGGACAGCGAGAGGAAGGAAGGCAGCCATTGCTCGGAGCTTGCTGCTCGAGTTAGATGGTTGCCTGAAACTTTGGCTGTGTCAAAATGGAGAGAAGCTTGGGGTTTATATACTGCCATTGGAATAACGTGTGGACAAGTCGATGGAAATTAACTCTCTTGATTTTGGTTAAGATCGCATTTTATTATATGTTATTCAATTCTGACAATATATAATGATTGGCCCAGCGAAAATGAAAAGAAGACAACATGTAATGATTGATCTGTAAGGCATTTTAAAGAGAAGAAATCACAAGCACATAATCTGCTTGTTGGTGATTAGTTAAGAGTCTGTAGACGATAAAGAATGTTCAGTAGGAAGATTTGCAGATTTGTCAGAACGTGCTGCCCTGTGTGTCCTCAACTGCACTGGAATAACAGGTTCTCCACACAGCCAGATGATTGTGTCCTCAATTGTGTATTGGATTAAAGATTTGTCGGAGAAGGCAGCCAGTATGTGTGAAATCACTTGCAACACAACTGTAATCAGGGCTATGTGTTATTGTGGTTACTCGTAGTGTAATACGAACCTGAATGTTGTATATGCTCCAAATTAAATTAGCTATGAAATATGTAGGCACTAAAACCAAAAGCTATAAGTATAAGCTGAGGTCATCCGACAGGAAGGCATAAACTATAAATTTACGTTTGGATTTATAAAGTATCAGCTCTACGTCTGTACATATATCTAAAACTAAAACCACAACACATATCTATAAGGACACATATTGAACTGTTAGGTTCCTAATAAGCTTATACCAATAGCAAAATTAGCAATACTGCCACATTAAGTTGCATTCCTATACTCCTAATTTCAAAAAATGGGTTTATAATACACTACTACGAAAACGATTTTTCCAGACATCCATGTATTCTTTCTATAGACGGACCAGTAGAAATTCCGCTTGTAATAACGATGAGGAGGTTATATGGTCTAAACCCGCATGTAAATTATGGGCGGACCCCTAAGAGGACCGCTTATAAAAATAGGGTTATTTTCTCCTATGGTCCTCTTAGGTGTCCGTCCATAAAAACTTTGATTTTTACAGACGGACACATAAGAGGACCGCTTGTGAAAATGACCCTATTTTTGCAGGTGATCCTCCTACCAAAGAAGCCTATGCAAATACGGAGACACTAATAAAACGAGCAGGCCGGCTGTTACACTCCGATTGTTTGGAGAATTAATAAATGTTTTAATAATTTATTTCTAGAATTTACACTAAAGTATAAGGAATTAAACAAGTGGACAAAATGAAGGAAATATAATTTCCTTAATAAATCATGGTTGGATTTATTTTAAATAAATTCTCCATGTTAAATAACACACCTTGGAATTTTTGGAGAATTTTCAGACCTCAATATCTAATTTCAAAATCACATACATCATTTTGGACATTATTTAAATGGAAAAGTCAAATAAAAAACCCCTCCTTTGTCCTTGTGATGAATCCGGCCTAATCCTTCCCCTTTCTCCTGGCTTTGGGCTACTTCCTCTTTTCGCCTCTACCACTTTTTCCTCTCGGCGTTTCTACATTGCGGCCCAACAAACTGGCCGAGCTAGCGTGAGCTAGCCGTGCCTCCTCTGTCTCGCTATCTCTGACGCGCCGGGCCCACACGTCAAGGTCATCCCCTTCCTCAAGCTCAGGACGGAGTCCCTGTTGCACCCGACACCGCTCTTTGATCCCGCGACCGATCCGTCCTCCTGTTGCCCCTGTTTCCAATCAAATCTCTGAATCGTAATGCCCTTGATCTCCTCTTCCTATCCCCTCATCTAATTCGAAGGAATCCTTAAGAATCTAGCATCGCCACATTGCCACAAGCGCCACACGCTTGTAACACCCCGATTTTTGGGTTGTTAAAAAGCTATTTTATAAAAACCCTAATTTCTAAAATTCGATGTTCCTATGTGTGCCTAAGGACTAAGTGCCGAGATCTCAATTAAATCCCCTCCGTGAAACTCCGAACTCTCTCTCAAAAAAATTCCCCAAACAAAGCCCCAAAGAAAAAATTTAATCTCAAATTCAAATTTTGCAATTCGAGTTTCCCCTCCGAAGTGTTCCATTAAAATCATTGTTATTTTTGCTCTTCACAATACCTCAAAGATTCCCTCAAAAATCCCTTTCCAAATCCCTGCTTAGTATTCAAGAAATTGAATTTAAAATCCCCTAGGAATTCCTTTCTCTTCCTCCCTCAAATATATATATGTATATATACATATATATATATATATATACATATATATATATATATATATATACATATATATATATATATATATATCGTGTTCCTATACATGAAGATCCTTCTTGGATTCTGGAGAATTTCCCAAATCCAAACATCAAATTTGGATTCAAAAATGAATTCAATTCCCTTTGAAAAATCCCCTTGAAAATTCCTAAAAAAAATAAAAGCCATAGTTCAAGCTGGGCCACCCCTCCCCTCTCCTCGGCCCACAAACCTCTCAGCCTGCCACCCTGTCATTCGCACTCACTAAGGAACGGGCCCCACCTAGTAGCCCTCGGCCGGCCGCGCCCGCCTCTCACCCCAGGCCCACCCGTCACCTCCCCGCACCCGACTGCGCACGCGTCGTGCTCGCGCCCGATAGGATGGGAACCGCTCGTCAGCTGCCCGCGCCCCACCATCTCTGGCAAACACGTGGGCCCCGCGCGACAGGGTCGTCATCCTCCCACATGGCTCTCCCTCTCGCCCGCCACGTGTTCAGCCTAATGCCCGTGGGAACACGCCGCGCCGCCGTCGCCTCGCCCAGCACCACTCGACCACCTCGGCCTCCCCGCCGTCCCCTTGCGTCGCACCGCGCAAGCGGACCAAGCCACCTCGGCCAGCGTAGCCGCCCCACTCCCCCGCGTTGCCACAAAATTCGTGCCACCGCCATTGTTTACGCCATCCCGAGGTTCACGCCACCGCTGTACCTCGCTTAGCGCGCACCGCCTCTCTCCACTGTTGTGATGCGTGTCACAGCCCTAGATTTAATTTCAGGAGATAATTTACAAGAAACAGAAAATATAATATGACTAAATATGTATAGATAAAAGTTTGACATAAAAATATAGAGATAAATAAATTAAGTAACATTTCATGTGCAGGCTTTCTTTTGAATTGTTTTTGGATCTTAAAGTGCACTTTCATAATAGGATGCATACGCATTTGTATAGCCTAAGGAATTTCTAAAAATGATTGGTCAAACATAAAATCATGGAAAAATTCCTGTAAACACTATCCCACATAATTAATCCACTGTAAATTTTACATGATTTTATCACTTCAGTAAGTACTTCAATAAAATCCCTCAAGTCAGCTAGACTAGGGAGCTAGCTAAAAATGAATGGGTATACTTCTAAAATTCACCAAATAAAAATGAAGATTAATTAGGCAGTGAAATTCTACCAACAGGTGTGTCAACAAGAAACCTACCACCAGTAATTTTGGCTCAATTTAATTCCCAAATAAATCACATAAAATAATAAGAGAAAAGCCCTAGGGACATAAGTTACACAGCAGAAAAACTGGATCATTATGCCTACTTTGCATTTTCACCAAAGATGAACCAGACCACTTCTAACCACCAAATTTGGTCAGCAGGTTAAACACATCTTTCTCTACCTTCAATAATTTTCCCATAATTTATGCTCCTCATTAACCTAGTAAAACAGTAATACAAAGACTGCATGTTGGACAGCTCACAAGACTTAGTCTCTAGAGAGTTCTTCTCTCATTTCTCACTTCCAGGTGGACCCCACAAGACCATGGCCCACCTGTAAGTCTCTGCAAGTCTTGGGACAGTGTGTTGCACCAAGGTTTCTACCCACACTCCTCTCTTCTTCTTAGGTTTCCACTACAAGGACCCATTAAACATTGTCACACCCTAGCTAAATGTGTGTAAAACAATGCCTCCTTACAAGTGGGACCCACCCTAGGCACTGTAGAACTGGAGCCACCTCAATTTGCATGTCAAACGTGTCAGCACCTCCTTTCTTCTTCCTCCCTCAATTTACACAGCACCTGGATAGCTTAGCACTTGGAGACCTCGACCATTTCGCTCCAAATCTCGCCAGCAGAACCCTCTTCTCATCCTCTCCACACTCCCACCGAGAAAACCGACGGAGACCCCAAGGATCACCAGCGGCAGCCTCATCCTCCCTGCTACCGAGAGTGTTTGACTGAGCTCGAGCTAGCTCCGGTGAGCTCCATCCTCCCTCGACCCTAGGAACGCGGTCTACAAGTATTAACCGTTCCATTTTCACACTTCTTGGCCCTAGGTTCGCTGGACGAAGTTGCTGTGCCGCCGCCGTCCCTACTCTATGCTCTGCAGGACCGCCGCCGTGGTGTCGCAGCTGTTCCGGCCGCCGTGGTGCATCACCGGCTGGGCCACTGCACCACCAGCATCGCCTCAACCCCAGGACCCCAGAGCCCAAAGGAATCGGACTACGAAGCCCCAAGTCCCGAGATTGGCCGTCATCTTCCTCGTCTCCGGCTGAGCTCTGCCGCGCGTGATTCGTCCCAACCGGTGAGCCTCAATCCGATTCCTTGCACTAGGACCATCTCTAAGAGGTCTCTAACCTATCCGACACCTGAGCTAAGTCGCAGTACCCCGGGAGAAGGCCGACGACGTGGTCCTGAAGGTTTCCGCCGCCGTCGGACTATTTCCGCCATCGCCGTGGCTGTTCCAGCATCACCAAGACTAGCACAACCCTCGGTAAGAACTCTGGTACTCCTTAGACGCTAAAACATGCTTTGGCTCGGCCAGTTTAAGCCTGTAGGGCGATTTACCTCGTCGGCCCGAACCACTCCGCCGCTTCCACCGCCCTAGCCACCGATTCCGGCCACAGCCGGCGACGAGACCACCACCGAAAGCTTCGCCTTGGTCTCCTCTACCTTTCTTCTTTTGGCCGCAACGTCATCCGAGCTGCCATTCGCCGCTGGCACCGGCGAACAGAACCGGCAGCAAGCCGGCCCCGTGCCTCCTCTGCTTTGTCTCACTATCGTGTGGGCCAGGGTGAGGAGAAATAAGAAAAGAAAAGAAAAAGAGGAACTCAATTTATTTTCCAACAGAAAAATGGTCAAACTTTGAAAATCCATAACTATTTCATCTTAACCCCTTTTTGAGTGAAACCAATTTTTTTAGTTCTGTAAATTTGTAAAATTTAATACTGTGAAATAAAATAGGACCACTTCTATATAGAAAATATCTATAAAATAATATGAAGCAAAAGTAACTTATTTGGTGCCTAGGAACTTGGATTATTTCTAGGAAATCCTTTATAACTCCTTTTGAGGTGAACCAAATTTCTATGGATTCATAAAAATGTTCTCTTTAATGTTGTAACATAAAAAGTGAGAACTTCTGTGTAGGATATTTCTCTAAAGATGGAAATATCTTTTATATACCTCTTTATAACCTAGAAGTTTATAAATTTCTAGAAAATTCATCGTAACTGCTAAAAATGTGAAACCACTTTTATTTAACTCAGGAAATTGTAACCTTTACTGTGGACAATTTATATTTGACAAAACTACCTTCCCAAAATAGGCCTAAGTATTTTTCTAACCCTTCTTTTTGTCAAACTAAAGAAATTCATAACTAAATCTTTTTAAATCAATTTTCAGTGAACCAAATTTTGTTGGAACCAGGAAGATAGGTAGTTTCACATAAAAATACTCACACTTGTAAAATCCTATTTTGGAATGCAAGTTACTTGTGATACCCTAAGGGAGTACCAATTAATTACAGATATGCCATTTTCAGCGTATATGGCTTATTATATTTGTATCTCCTAAACCGTAAAAGATTTTGGAATGATTGTTTCACTAAAATTCACTTTAGAATGTGGCCTACCTACGGTATTTATTTCATAATTAATTGAGCATTTTGCATAGACATGTTTATTTGATTCTTATTTGCATATTTGCTTTTTATCGGTAGATTCAGACAATTCGGAGTACGAGGAAGCTAATCCAGAGGTTGAGTGTGAACCATCACAGCAGCAAGGCAAGCATCTAAGCATATTGAACCTATGTCTTCTATAAATTTATTTGTTTGCAAAAATAATATCTATATGCATGTTTCGGTCTATTTAAAATGGGAAAACGGGTAGAGTCAATATTGCCCAATTGTATGCATTTCCATTCCTTGGTTATTGATTCCATGTTTTTACCTTGTCACCCCTGGTTAAGGACTTTGGGATACTTTTATTTTACCGAATGCTTAGCCATGCTTATTTCTAGACTTAGAAATATCCGATAGATGGAGCTATCGGTGCAAAACTAGTTTAATACGAATGGATGGGTTAAAATCTGAAAAGAATAACTTCTGATTTATAATTGAGAATATGTTTGACTTGGACGGATGATAGGGCGATGAAGGGAGGGTGTTTCCCCGATGCACTAGCTCCGTCTGGGTCGTTAAGGACCGAACATGTTGACGTCTATTCAAGCACCCTACGTACTTCCACACGCCAGGAATGGGATGGCTTGACTCATTAACACGAGAGGCTGTGGCCATCTACGCCCGTCCGTCAGTCGTGAGGATGGTTTTTCCTTTGGAGGGCCTCGAGCGCGCCTGGTTTTGGCCGGAGGTGCCTCCCGCGACGGTGAGCCCGCCTTAGTCACCACGCATGCACGTGACTAAGTCGTCAGGGGCCCAGACGTGGTTTAGGTGGTTGGAGCTAAGCGTGGGAAAGGTTTTGTTGTGACCTCTAGTCCGCACTCAATGTGTAGAATGTGGGTACCTACGGGTACGGATCAAACTAGAGTGTAGCCGTTTGGCTTCTATCACATCGTGTGGGTAAAGATGTACACCTCTGATCAGAGTAAGAACTATTCGAATAACAGTGTCCACGGTTACAGGACGACCGCTTGATGTGCTAGTCAATCTATGTTAGCATCCAACTTGGGATATGTGGTTATGGGATTATGTGGTTATATCATGACTTAGGATAGTCATGGATGGATGGGTTTATATAAGAGGCTTTGATGTGAAATATGGCTTGGTTTTAGCCATGAAAGATGGTATGCTTGTGTAGCATATTTATTTGGGCAATGGTGGCCCATCGTTGATGTTAGAGCATGGGATTGTGCTCATTTGCAACTCTTTTTCAGAACATATTACTTGCTGTAATAAATTTTCAGATTGCCATATTTCGCAAATGCTTATAGTTTCAAGGTATTATTTGCTCAACAGACTTGGCTTTATGCAAAACTAGATCAACATAGCCATATTCCTTGATGTAGAGACCAGCATTGTTTCCTTTGTGCTATTAATATTGTGTAAGTCTAGCTGAGTACCATTCGTACTCACGCTGCATATTTTCAGGTGAGGATAACGACGACGATGATGTGGTCTACTATTATCCCACCGAGGGTGGCGAGGATAATATGTAGTTGAAGTTAAGCTCTACCCCTAGTCGGTTGCCTTGTGGGTATGGATGGCACCACTGGTTTATCCCTTATGTTTATATTTCCACTGCTATCTTTTGTGCTACTCTGTGATGATTTAGGGTGTGTGAACCCTCTATGTAATATATATAACCCTGCTGCTCTTTATCCATAATTTAGAGTACTTGTGATGTTTATCAATTGCTTGCGATGAACGTGTGGGACTAGAGCTTCCTGGGCTAGTCACACATTAGTAAGAATTTAGAAATGATGAGATGCATAGATATTGATTCAACCGTAGACCATGTCCCCAGAAGTGTGTATCGTGTTCGGTCGCCACTTTCGTGGTGTTTTTGACGGGCACACTTCGTCGTTTCGGACTGGTGAATCAACTCTTCAAATATCTCATTATTTCTGAATTCGGCGCTTTGGATTTGTATTGTGAACGGGTAAATATTATGGCAAGGCTGCGATGAGGATGGATGGTTACTGCGCTTATTTGGTTTTGATTCGAGATCCCATCCATCTAGATATTTCGTGTTGTCATAGTAATTACTCTCCATAATGCACTTCCGGGGTGTCCACAATGTGCCACCGCCCGCCTATAAATCTCGACTACGTCACCTCCCTCGCTCGCTCGCCATTGCTTGAGCCGAGCTCTGTGAACCGCCGCTGCCGCCATTCTCTTCCTTTCCCTCTCGGTTGAGCACCCATAACTCCTCCCTTCTCTCGCTTCTCCTCAACGCCTAATCCCCGTAGCCCCAAAGCCTTGCCAAACCCCGCGCTGGCTCTTTATTGCCGCACTGTCGTCCCCATCCTCTCTCTCCGCCGCCCCCCCTCTGGATGCCACCACCGGCTGCCGTCGCACGTCGTCCGGTTGGTCCGAGCCGCTCATCACATTCCTCTCCTCCCCCGCTCCTCGACGCCATGCCCCGCCTGTCGCCGCTCGCCACCGTCCGGCCGCGCCATCGAGCACGATGGCCGCGATCTCCTCGGCGCCCCTGTTTCTCTCCCTCCCTCTCTCTTTCTCTCACGCTCTCTATCCATCTCTGCCGGTGGCCCCTCCCCCTTTTCTCTCTCATTGCCTAGGGGCCCACTAACATGTGGGCCCCCACTTAAATACCTCTCTATCCGAATGACATGTGGGCCCTACATGATTAAGAAAACTAATTAAGCTTAAAAATGAATTTTGTCTCAATGACATGTGGGCCCAACACCGATAAGTGCATAGTATGCTCTCACTCCATTCCTCTCTTACATGTGGGCCCTCTTTGTCATTATCTCTCCTATCTCATTGGCATATGGGCCCCTTGTCTCTCTATGTCACAGCCAGGTGGCCCCTTTACATTGGACCCCACAGTCATCCCTCTCTCTCATTTCTCTACAGGTGGTCCCCACTCTCTTCCTCTCTCTCTAACATGTGCCCCACTCTAGCCTTCTCTCTCACACTGACCTTGGGACTGTTGATGTTTTACAACGGCAATAAATATATAGGGCTACTCATCAGACCGAAACTCGATGGATTGCAAAGGAACATGAAGAGTTTATACTGGTTCAGGCCCTCGGGATGAGGTAATACCCTACGTCCAGTTGTGGTATATTTTCTTTGAGGATGTATGATGGTGATGCCTACCTCCCCTTATATACTGGGAACAGGTTACAAAGCACAGAGTCCCAGTCGGACTGCGACCAAGAGATCTCCTTCTAGAGATATAACGTGCGTGACTAGGACTGTATTTTCCTTATCGTACAAGGTTAAGTCTGCCGAGTTCCATCATATCCCTTATTACAAGGCTAGGCCCATCCTCTGTCCAAGTGGCCCATATGCTTGTCATGAGGTACTGAGGGCCCATGGCTCCACAACACCCTTAGACTTCATAGTGAGTCACAGCTGATGCCAAGTGCTATCCTCCAGGTGAAGTATTCCTAAGGCATTGCTCCCGAGTACTCTTGTCTGAGTGCTTACTCTCCGAGTCCTCTTCAGTCAGCTAGTAGCGAGGCTATGAAGGGCTTCATGTAGAAATATGAATAGTGTGCCGCTGAATAGGCGCACCTATTAGTGTAGCCCCCGACTTGTGCTTTAATTTGTGAACAAATAAACATAAAGTCAAAGATCTTTAACCTTGTAGTCTTTCCTGAGTAGTGTTCTACTGGTATATGAGACTCTTCAGCATCATGTCAGCTGAAATGATTTTTGCTCATGGCAAATAATGGCTAAGCATGTAAGCCGAGTACCACTTTATGGATTTTAACCCAATACGTGGTTAGGTATACTTGAGAAATACCTGCATCCCCAATTTTAATGGAGACCAGCTGTCGATACTTATAAGGATATATCCTCAATACCTGGTAAATAATGCAGATACCCGAATGTATACACCCAGCTGTAGGATTAGCATGAAGCATATCTGATTATTTAATCGGTTTCTGTGAATAGCATCTGCACTGTGATTTTAACATAGTTAGTGAGCGGCCCAATAGAGCGTGCTATCGAGAAACTCATATCTTTGGCCTACTACGGAATAAGCCGGCCTAAACCAACCTACCTAGCACAGCCCTATAAAATTAGCATCCCTCGCATGTTAGGATGAGTACTCCAGCGTCGGTAACCGCAATCAGCCAGAGGAATTCTTGTCCGCAAGCCTTTCCGACTTATGTTCTGGATTCAGCATGATTGCCACAGATGCTCGAGTAGATATATTGCCGGATCTGTTTACCCTCCTCAGGTGTGACGCAGTGCATGAGAACTCTGGATGTGCTTTGACGATATAGGTCTTCTCTGACTTCGGCAAAGCCGAATAAGTAACCCGAACCTCGCATTAGCATAGGATTTGGCTGGTGACCCTCATGGGGCGTACCCTACCCAACAGAATTATAGCCAAATAAGATACTCGAACCTTACATTAGCATAGGATTCAGCTGACGACCCTCATGGGGCATACCCAACCTGGCAGAATTATAGCCAAATAAGGTACCCAAACCTTGCATTAGCATAAGATTCGGCTGGTGACCCTCATGGGGCATACCCTACCTAGCTGAGTGGTACACGAGCCCCGACTAGCGCCAGAGGTCGGTTATATTAGCCGAATAAGATACTCGAACCTCGCATTAGCATAGGATTCGGCTGGCGAACCTCATGAGGTGTACCCAACTCAGCGGAGTGATACCCGAGCTTTGACTGGTGTCGGAGGTCGGTTGTTAGCCAAATAAGGTACCTGAACATTGCATTAGCATAGGATTCAGCTAGAGACCCTCATGGGGCATACCTTATCCAGCAAAGTTGTGACTGAATAAGGTACCCAGTTAACCTAGCATTAGCATAGGATTCGGTTGGTGACCCTCATGGGGCGTACCCTACCTAACCGAGTGGTACACGAGCCCCGACTGGCGCCAGAGGTCAGTTATATTAGCTGAATAAGGTACCCGAACCTCGCATTAGCATAGGATTCGGCTGGCGACCCTCATAGGGCGTACCCAACTCAGCGGAGTGGTACCCGAGCTCCGATTGGTGCCGGAGATCAGTTGTTAGCCGAATAAGGTAACCGAATCTCGCATCAGCATAGGATTCGGCTGGCGACCCTCATGGGGCGTACCTTACCCAACAAAGTGGTACACAAGCTCCGACTAGCGCCGGAGATCGGTTATTAACCAAATAAGGTACCCGAACCTCGCATTAGCATAGGATTCGGCTAGCGACCCTCCTGGGGCGTACCTCATCCAGCAGAGTTGTGACCGAATAAGGTACCCGAACCTAGCATTAGCATAGGATTCTGCTAGCGGCCCTCATGGGGCGTACCTCACCCAGCCGAGTTGTGACAAAATAAGGTACCCGAACCTAGCATTAGCGTAGGATTCGGCTGGCAACCCTCATGGGGCGTACCTCACCCAGCCGAGTTGTGACCAAATAAGGTACCCGAACCTAGCATTAGCATAGGATTCAGCAGGCGACCCTCATGGTGCGTACCCTACTTAGCCGAGTGGCACACGAGCCCCGACTGGCGCCGGAGGTCGGTTATTAGCCCACACACGAGTCCCGACTGGTGCGAGTACTCTGACAATGGCCCTTGTGGAGCATTCCAAATGATTCTTGAAGCGTCGCACTCCAAGTGTATCTTGGCAGACTAGTCTAGCCCCTGAGCGTAGGAGATAGGCTCGTAGCCCTGAGTTCCTATTACGCGTATCTAGAACTGGCCTTGCATTATAAACATATCGGATGAGTAGTATCTGATGATGAAAACAATCACCCGAAGAAAATTTATGTATTTTACAATATATGTAAATATGTGTTCCTCCTCTAAATGATATTAGTTTCCCCGAGTAGTTGACCCCTTACGTTTAAGCACTCTGCCCGACTAGTCATAGCCCCCAAGCGTCGGGAGTCGGCTCATGGCTCTTTCCCAGACACACGTTTTGGGTGACAAAATTTATGTATTTTACAATATATGTAAATATGTGTTCCTCCTCTAATGATATTAGTTTCCCCGAGTAGTTGACCCCTTACGTTTAAGCACTCTGCCCGACTAGTCATAGCCCCCAAGCGTCGGGAGTCGGCTCATGGCTCTTTCCCAGACACACGTTTTGGGTGACTTGAGTTCATCTTTCATGGAGCAAAGTTTCACGGATCGGAATTTATGCTACTCGAGTACTTTTGCAATCATTAAGAGAAAAAACAGAAAAATATGCAACTTGTACACCTATTAGGTGTAAGTGGCTGCGGCATTGATGAGGCCGAGTGAGGAAATTTTTATCAAAAAGCGACTTAGCTATTTGGTATTTGGGAGTGGGAATGCCATCCTTGCATTTGGGCTTTTGAGCCCCCGAGCATGTCACTTGTTGTTCTAAGAATCTTCAATTGTAGGAGGTCGAAGATGGTTGTGACCAACTGCCACAATGAAGTCATCCGACTTGCGTTTGCGCTTCCCAGCCTTAGTCAGGACCGCGTCATCGGTGTCCTTCCGCTTCTTCTGTTAGGGTGCCTTTTTGTCATCGAGGGCCTCAGCAACAGCGTCGGCCGAGTCGGCATATTTGTTCGCCATGTCGAATAGAGCCTTGACAGAGTTGGGAGGCTTCCGAGGGAATTTAGCGATGAACGGTGTCTTTGACTTCTTTTTGAAAGGAGGCGATGACTACCTTGTCCTTGATCATTGAGATTGAATTCTTCTTCTCAGAGAACCTCTTGATGAAATCACAAAGAGACTTATTTTTCCTTTGATGCAACTGATACAGATCGTACTCAGAAGATGGCCTCTCGTATGTTCCTTGAAAATTGGCGATGAAGCATTCCTGGAGTTCTCCCCAAGAGCCGATTGACCTCTTAGGAAGTCCTGTTAGCCATGGCCTCGCCGAGTCGTCTAGAGCAACTAGGAGGTAGTTAGCCATGGCCTTGTGATCTCCTCTAGCTGCTCAGATTGCTAGAGTGTAGACTATGAGCCAGGATTTGGGGTTGGTCTTCCCGTCGTATTTTTCAATTCCAGTCGGCTTGAAACCTATCGGCCAGTCGACCTGTTGAAGCTCGTGGGTGAAAGCCAGTACACCTTCATCCGTATGAGGACTTTGACTCTGACTACGGTGGCGAAACCGCTAATGGTGGAGGCCGAAGCGCTCATTCTCGTCTTCTAGTCGGCGATGGTCATCTTCCTTGCGTTCGCGGTGTCGTGCGTTGATGTCTTGCAGAAGATCACGTCGTAGTCGGCCTCGGACATCCTGGTTATCCCGACGGTCATCTTGATGTCGGTGCTGCCGGCCATTATTGGGGTTACTGAGTGATGTGTGGCATGACTCCGAGTGCGGCTGACTAGAGCCGGCCACTCGGCGTCACGTTGAGGTAGATGAGATCGCCGTTGGAGAAACCGACTGGTTGGTCGGTATGAGGGTATCATCCAACTGTTGGTGCTGCTGACATGCAGCAGCGGTAATCATGGCTTTTATCTTTGCTATAGTCAGGGTGGCCTGATGATCAGGCCCAAACTAGAGCGTGTCCAGCAGAGTTGTAGCTGCTACGACGTTCTGTTGAGGTGTAACGAAGACGTCGTGGTCGCCGGCTCGGGTTTGGAGGATCTATTGCTGAGCAGTCCGCCCAGCCCTGTGCAGGTCGTCATTGCAGGCGTGCAGGTGTCTTGCTTCTTCCTCTTGTTGTTCTCGCAGTTGGCGGGCCTCCTCCTCTTGCTGCTCGCGTAGTCGGCATGCTTCCTGAGTGGGAGCTAAACCCTTGATATCATAAAGACTTCACGTGGTGGAGAGTTGGAATCTGACTGAGAGTCGAAGTTGGAATAGTCGATGGGGGTGATTACAACTCTGACCTCCCTAGGTCCGATCTCAAACGGCTCTAGGCCATGTCCGAGTTGAACCACAGGGGATCGGGTCTGCCGCGTCTGATGCTGGTTGCAGTTGTCCGCGGCGTTGCTGAGTCCGAACGGGAGACTGATGATCTCCTTCTTCCTTAGCCTGATCTCGACTGGCTCAAGGCCGAGTCCGAGTCGAACACTGAAAAAAAGTTGTCCCGAGACCCGGGCATGTTGAAGATTGCCGCAGCAAATCGACGAAGGTTGCCGCAACATCACGTGGGCCGACTAGCGCGGAGTCGGCTTGGTCGCTGGCCGATCGGATCGAGTCCAAGTCGGACAGGGTGAGGTTGCCGAATTTGTCGACGACGAAGTCGAGACTCTCGAAGCTGATTGTTTGCCCGGGGAAGAAGTTGATGCCATCGACTCCCTTGATTGGATCCATCAGGCTTGATGAAGTGATCTCGATGAAGCCCCTATTTGGCGCGCCAACTGTCGATGTTTTACACTAGCAATAAATATATAGAGCTACTCGTCGGACCAAAACTCGATGGATTGCAAAGGAACACGAAGAGTTTATACTGGTTCAGGCCCTCGGGATGAAGTAATACCCTACGTCCAGTTGTGGTGTATTTCCTTTGAGGATGTATGATGGTGATTCTTGTGAACCTCCCACCTCTTGCCTCTTGCCCTCAGGGGGCGCCCTGCCTCCCCTTATATACTGGGGGATAGGGTTACAAAGCAGGAGTCCTAGTCGGACTACGACCAAGAGATCTCCATCTAGAGATATAACATGCCCGACTAGGACTGTATTTTCCCTGTCGTACAAGGTTAAGTCTGCCGAGTTCTATCATATCCCTAATTACAAGGCTAGGCCCATCCTCTGTCCAAGTGGCCCATATGCTTGTCATGAGGTACCCGGGGCCCATGGCCTCCACAGGGACCCACTTGTCAGAATATTCTATAGAACATCTTTTTTTCCAAAATTCAAATAAATCCTTTTATTTCTAGAAAATCTATTTAAACTTCAAAAATTCATATCTTTTCAACCGTAGCTACGATCGACCCGTTCAAGTCTCAAAATTTTTTATAAAATTGAGATCTACCTCATGGAACTATTAGTTATTAATAATAGTATTTTATTTCTAGGGTTTTTGTGTGTTTTCTCTCTCTTTGGGCGTAGTCGACGACGACTGATATTGTTTCGGACGTCGGAATTTGCGGATTTTGAAGACGAAGACTGAGGCAAGTCACTCTTTGAACATATTGCTCCCAGTTTACAAAATATTTTGTATGCCAAACTACATTTTAGTGCGCACGTTAAATCTATTTCGGCCTCAGTTTGCACGACGAACCGACGGACCCACTTAGTAGTTACAATACCCGATAGGCTTGAAAAACCCTATTCCTCGTCGCTCCACCTCAGTGTTACCTCGGCATTCGTGCTCCCCAAGCATGGGTATCAACGGTTCCACTTAAATCACATGTGATGTCGAGATGGGAAAACCTAGGTTTATAAAAACTTTTAATCGAACACGCAGTGTCGGTATATTTGCAAAATAAGGAATGTTTTGCGAAAACTTGTGATGCAAAGTGATCGCCTTAGTGGAGATGCTTTGTATTCTCATATAAGGACCGATTCCTTGGGGAATTGCACTGATCATAGTACAGTGCGACCACACGGGTGGAATGGGACACCCCTGGCTAAGTAATTAGTAGACCTAGGGTTGGCTTGGTTGCCTTTGGACGTGGAGTCGCCGGGGTGGCAATATAAGACACACCCGCAGGATCCTGAGTACGAGGAGTCTGGGACTCGATTGATACTTAGTCTAGGACCCCATCTAGTTGGCGTCAGGCAATCCTGGAGACACTTCGGAAATGCCTTGTCATGAACCTTCCCTCACTAACGAGTAAGGGAAGTATGCTTGCGTCGTGTGGGGAAAGTGTACACCTCTGCAGAGTATCAAACTGTTCGAACAGCCATGCCCACGGTCAAGGGCGATGTGAAGTGATTCCTCTAGCGTAGTTTTGTTTGCAAATGTTTGCGAAAGTGGTTTGTGGATTTGGGAATCGTTACTAGAATCGGCCAGGTCAGCTGATGGATGACCAGTATGTGGTCTGAAACGGTCATGTGTGGATCAGGATGTCAGATGGCATCATAGTTAGGCTTTCCGAGTGGAAGCAGTGTGTGTTTAAGATGGAGATTATGGATGGCTCTTGGAGCCAAAGTGGAGATAATGAGACGAAAGTGAAAGGAAAATAATAGAGAAAAAAAATAAGATTACGTCCTGGAGAGAACGAAAGTGAAAATAAAGTAATAGATTAGAATACGGTGGAAAATTGTTTGAGGGCAGACCCACTGAACCGCTGTCGTGATCCAACAGTCGGTAAAGGAATAAACTTGACTAAACTTTAAACAATTAAAAGTTGATTCGTCCGCTTGAGTTGTTACAAAGCAATTCGCGGACAGGATCGAGGTGAGAGCCTCTTTCTAGTTACAGTTGAATCAACCCATACCTAGGGTTTTGGAAAATATTTTAAAATAAAATATTTACAAAATAAACCCCAGCCTTTCTTGATGGCCTGCATAACTCATAGTTCCCGTGACTTGCTGAGTACATATGTACTCAATCCATTATCTTTTTCCCTCCTTCAGGAAGAGTGAAGTTGAAGTGAAGATTAGGGTTTCTTTCATAATCCCAAGCCATTGCTTGTGGATTAGGTTCTCGCTACGCTGTCGTTCTGCTGCTACTGTTCTGTTTGAGGGTTGCTGCTCAGGGCTTGCCCAGAGTTGCAACTTATAAAGTATAATCTATATTTTATTTAGCTGCCATGATACATCTCGGTTGACCACGGGTATCAGCAAGGTTTTCTGGGACTGGTACCAGCAACACGGTTCCGTGGGAGTTGGTTCACGCCAGTCTCCTGCGGCGCTCTCTCTCTGGTGTCACTGTAGGTGGTGCCAGGGTGGGGGTGTTACAATGCTCCCTCCCTTCCAGAACCACAACAGAACATGGATCTAGCAGCATCGGTGGAACTCGGCAGCAGCGTTCACCACGAGGATAATCGGGAGTTGCCCCATCTTAGCCACCACCGTTGCCCTACCTCAGCCACCACCACCCCCGACCTGCCGTGGCACACCTTCAATTCGTGGGTATCGCCGGCCAGGAAGCGGCTGATGCCGGACAAAGCCACGCCACGTCAATGGTCAGGTGTGAAGACGCTAGACACCCATGACAGCAGCAGCGGTATCACGGCCTATGTCTCTCCTACCCATGAAAAATTTGTATGGCCTTAGAAATCTGGCCCAACAAGGGCCTGTCTCAACTGCCAATTTGTGAAGTATGTAACCTTGACATCTGAATATGCCAATTACATGTGTACAACGAGTGACTAAAAATCACATCAAGTTTTTTTAAGAGAAATTCACATCAAGTTTGATTTGCCTCAAACTTTAAAAATCAGAACAAAGTTACAAAAGAATAACACATAGCACAACCAATTAAAACAGAAGCACAAAAGAAACAAGTAATTACCATCCAAACAGAATTTTGCACGCACAACCCCACCCAAATTAATTGAAAGCGCTAGGAGCATGCTTGGGGCACCTAGTAGTGGTGCTTGGGCATGCAGATTGCCGGCCTGAAGGCGAGTGGGCCAGTGGCATAGACAACGTAGTCATAGCCCTCACCGTGCCACCGCTTGCCCTCGTCGCGGAGCGGCGCGCCCTCAATGCCAAAGTTGATATTGGTGGGCTCGTTGCACTTGATGTCCGGCGAAGCCAGCAGCCGCACATAGCACGCCTTGCGTGGGTCACCCATGTAGAAGTCAGAAACTTTGGTCTCGCCGAACTCCGCGAGGAAGTAGCCGCTCTCATCGGCGACGGCCTTCTGACACCCCATGACGCGGTTCTTGGCATCGCGGCATGTGACGGACACCTTTGCCCTGGGCAGCGGCTTCGCGCCGTCGAGGCTCCACGAGTCCCGGTGCACGCAGCTCTGGCAGTACACCATGCCCTCCACCCTGACCAGCAGCTTATCGCATTGTGCCGGTGGTGGCGTCGCCAGCGTCGGTGGGTTGTAGGACGTCTGCTGCGGCGGGGGCGGCGGTGGTGATGATGTGATGTAGCCGTTGTCAGCAGTGACGCCTGTGGCCAAGAGGGACACAAGGACAACGAGAGGAAGGAAGGCAGCCATTGCTCGGAGCTTGCTGCTCGAGTTAGATGGTTGCCTGAAACTTTGGCTGTGTCAAAATGGAGAGAAGCTTGGGGTTTATATACTGCCATTGGACCAAACGTGTGGACAAGTCGATCGAAATTAACTCTCTTGATTTTGGTTAAGATCGCATTTTATTATATGTTATTCAATTCTGACAATATATAATGATTGGCCCAGCGAAAATGAAAAGAAGACAACATGTAATGATTGATCTGTAAGGCATTTTAAAGAGAAGAAATCGGAAGCACATAATCTGCTTGTTGGTGATTAGTTAAGAGTCTGTAGACGATAAAGAATGTTCAGTAGGCAGATTTGCAGATTTGTCAGAAACGTGCTGCCCTGTGTGTCCTCAACTGCACTGGAATAACAGGTTCTCCACACAGCCAGATGATTGTGTGTCCTCAATTGTGTATTGGATTAAAGATTTGTCGGAGAAGGCAGCCAGTATGTGTGAAATCGCTTGCAACACAACTGTAATCAGGGCTATGTGTTATTGTGGTTACTCGTAGTGTAATACGAACCTGAATGTTGTATATGCTCCAAATTTAATTAGCTATGAAATATGTAGGCACTAAAACCAAAAGCTATAAGTATAAGCTGAGGTCATCCGACAGGAAGGCATAAACTATAAATTTACGTTTGGATTTACAAACTCTACGTCTGTACATATATCTAAAACTAAAACCACATTACATATCTATAAGGACACATATTGAACTGTTAGGTTCCTAATAAGCTTATACCAATAGCAAAATTAGCAATACTGTGACATTAAGTTGCATTCCTACACTCCTAATTTCAAAAAATGGGTTCATAATACACTACTACGAAAACGATTTTTCCAGATATCCATATATTATTTCTATAAGCGGACCAGTAGAAATTCCACTTGTAAAAACGATGAGGAGGTCATGTGGTCTAAACCCGCATGTAAATTACGGGCGAACCCTTAAGAGGACCGCTTAGAAAAATAAGGTTATTTTCTCCTATGGTCCTCTTAGGTGTCCGTCTGTAACAACTTTGATTTTTACAGACGGACACATAAGAGAACCGCCTGTAAAAATGACCCTATTTTTTAGGTAGTCCTTCTACCAAAGAAGCCTATGCAAATACAGAGACACTAATAAAACGAGCAGGCCGGCTGTTGCACTCCGATTTTTGGGGAATTAATAAATGTTTTAATAATTTATTTCTAGAATTTACACTAAAGTATAAAGGATTAAACAAGTGGACTAAATGAAGGAAATATAATTTCCTTAATAAATCATGGTTAGATTTATTTTAAATAAATTCTCCATGTTAAACAACACACCCTAGAATTTTTGGAGTATTTTAAGAGCTCAATATCTAATTTTAAAATCACATACATCATTTTGGACATTATTTAAATGGCAAAGTCAAATAAAAAACCCCTCCTGTCCTTGGGATGAATCCGGCCTAATCCTTTCCCTTTCTCCTGGCTTCGGGCTACTTCCTCTTTGCGCCTCTACCACTTTTTCCTCGAATTTTTTTTATTTTTATATTTATTTAATAAAATATTTACAAAACTACATTTTTATTTCAAAAATTTACAAAAATATACTCCCGCCACCCTTTGGGAGGGCGATATCTCTGAAATCGCCCTCCCAGAGGGCGATATCTCTGAAATCGCCCTCCCAGAGGGCGATATGATGACGTGGCTGACGGCCGTTGGCCGGCGGCCCACGGCCGTCAGCCATTTTGCAGGCGGCCCCCTTGCCGCCCTCTCAGAGGGCGGTTTTTGTGGCTTGCAAATGGCCGGCCCGTGCTCTCAAATGTTGGCGCCCGGGACCGTGTTCGAGTCCGCGCCCCGCGCCCGCGCCTAGGCCCTGCTCCCGGCCTTCGCCCACGCCCGGCCTGCGACCGTGCCCGGGCCCCTCGCACGGCTTGCCCGGGACCTCGCCCGGGCCCCCTCCCGGGAACTCGCCCGGGGTCAGCGCCCTTGCCTGGGCCCTCTCGTCTTTGTGTGGCCGGGGGGCCGGCCATTTTGCAGGCGGCCCCCTTGCCGCCCTCTGAGAGGGTGGTTTTTGGCCGGCCGCTCTAAAATGGCCGGCCCCCGGCCAGATTTTTACAGGCGGCCCCCTTACCGCCCTCTCAAATGGCGGTTTTTATGTGGCCGGGGGGCCGCCTGCAAAATGGCTGACGGCCGTGGGCCGCCGGCCAACGGCCGTCAGCCACGTCATCATATCGCCCTCTGGGAGGGCGATTTCAGAGATATCGCCCTCCCAAAAGGCGGCGAGAGTATATTTTTGTAAATTTTTAAAATGAAAATGTAGTTTTGTAAATATTTTATTAAATAAATATAAAAATATAAAAAATTCCTTTTTCCTCTCAGCCTTTCTACATTGTGGCCCAACAAACCGGCCGAGCTACCCCGAGCTGGCTGTGCCTCCTCTGTCTCGCTATCCCTGACGCGCCGGGCCCACGCGTCAGGGTCATCCCCTTCCTCAAGCTTAGGACGGAGTTCCTATCGCACCCGACGCCGCTCTTTGATCCCGCGACCAATCCGTCCTCCCCGTTGCCTCTGTTTCCAATCAAATCTCTGAATTGTAATGCCCTTGATCTCCTCTACCTATCCCCTCATCTAATTCGAAGTAATCCTTAAGAATCTGGTGTCACCACGTCTCCATGAAGGTTTAGGAAACCTAGCCGCGGCCGCTATCTTGTCAGACTCGATCTCTCCTCCTTCCCCTTTAAATAGGATGCCCCGGAGATCCTCGTCCCTAATCTGCCTTCAATCCAAGCAAATCCTAAGCTTTAGCCCTGGTTTCGCGGCATCAATCCACATCCGTCACCGCCGCCAATCTTCAGTTGCTCGCCGCTGTAAATTCCGCCATTGCTGGGCTGTGCCGCCACCACCTTCAGCACCACAACACCGAGATGAAGCTTGGCCACCATCTGCTCGTCACCTTGGATCATCGGAAGGCTGTCGCTGCCATGAGCTTGAAGGACTCTGCCGCCAAATCCTCACCGCCAGTCTCTTCTTGTTGCGGACCACTGTTGTTTTTGGGCCAGTAAGCTTCGCCGTCTCCTCGTCTCTCTCTCTTTCTCCCCCGGTGCTCTCGCCTCCTGTCGCTGCCCCATCGTTCACCGGTGACCAACGAGGTCTAAGCCACCGTTCCTCTCAGGTGAGGTCAAGCCGGTGTGGCTGCCTCGTTAGCAGCTATGTCAGCGGCACCTTGCTCCTCTATCTCGCATGGCACCTCGTGACGATAGATCTGGTCGGAGCCAATCTGTGCCGTCCGATCACCTTTGATGAAACCTAAGCCGTCGGATGTCCTTGAGTTGATCTTGGCCATCCGTTCAATCTTGATCAATCCCAGCCATTCCACTCCTTTGACTAAAATCTAGCTATCCGATATTGTTCCGAATCAATCTGAGCCATCCATGTACCATGAGCCACCTCAGGTTGTGTACCCTGGCTGATTCCTGGATAGGGATTCTATACACAATCTGCTTTGGAAATTGTGGTGAATTTCTGGATATGAAACTGACCCAGCTGCCTAGGGCTAAGTCCCCTCCCTCTCTCCCCCGGTCTATCCTCATCCCCTCGCTCCCTGGCTCACGCCGCCACCGCTGTCTGGCCGCATTACCTCAAAGATTCCCTCAAAAATCCCTTTCCAAATCCCTGCTTAGTATTCAAGAAATTGAATTTAAAATCACCTAGGAATTCCTTTCTCTTCCTCCCTCAAATATATATATGTATATATATATATATATATCATGTTCCTATACACGAAGATCCTTCATGGATTCTGGAGAATTTCCCAAATCCAAACATCAAATTTGGATTCAAAAATGAATTCAATTCCTTTTGAAAAATCCCCCTGGAAATTCCTAAGATAACAAAAATAAAAACCACTGTTCAAGCTGGGCCGCCCCTCCCCTCTCCTCGGCCCACAAACCTCTCAGCCTGCCTTCCTGTCGCTTGCACTCACTGAGGAACAGCCCCACTTGGCAGCCCTCGGCCGCCCATGCCCGTCCCCTCAGCCCGGGCCTACCCGTCAGCTCCCCGCACTAGACTAGCAGCCTGGAGCCACTCGCGGACGCGCACTGCGCATGCGTCGCGCCCGTGCCCGACAGGATAGGACCCACTCATTAGCTGCCCACGCCCCACCATCTCTGGCCGACACGCAGGCCCCACGCAACAGGGTCGTCGTCCTCCCGCACGGCTCTCCCTCTCGCCCGCCACGTGTTCGGCCTAATGCCGTGGAACGCGCCACGCCGCCGTCGCCTCGCCCAGTGCCGCTTGACCACCTCGGCCTCCCTGCCGTCCCCTTGCGCCACGCCACACTCACGGACCGAGCTGCCTCAGCCGGCGTAGCCGCCCCACTCCCCCGCGTCGCCAGAAAAGTCGTGCCACTGCCATTGTTGACGCCATCTCGAGCTTCGCGCCACCACCGTACCTTGCTCAGCATGCACCGCCTCTCTCCGCTGTTGTGATGCGCCACCACCCGCCTATAAATCTCGACCGCGTCACCTCCCTCGCTCGCTCGCCATTGCCCGAGCCGAGCTCTGTGAACCGCCGCGCCGCGCCACCATTCTCCTCCTTTCCCTCTCGATGAGCACCCATATCTCCTCCCTTCTCCTCTCTTCTCGTCAGCGCCCAAACCCCGTAGCCCCAAAGCCTTGCCGAACCCCACTACCGATGTCCCGCCACCGCCGCCCCCATCCTCTCTCTCCGCCGCCCTCTGGATGCCGCTGCCGGCCACCGTCGCGCGTCGTCCAGTTGATCTGAGCCGCTCATCACATTCCTCTCCTCCCCCGCTCCTCGACGCCGTGCCCCGCCCGCCGCCGCTCGCCGCTGTCCGGCCGGCTGCCGTCGAGCACCGACGGCCGTCGATCTCCTCGGGCGCCCCTGTTCTCTCTCTCCCTCTCTCTCTTTCTCTTGCGCTCTCTATCCCTCTCTGCCGGTGGCCCCTCCTCCTTTTCTCTCTTCACTGCCTAGGGGCCCCACTGACATGTGGGCCCCCACTTAAATACCTCTCTATCCGAACAACATGTGGGCCCTAGATGATTAAGAAAACTAATTAACCTTAAAAATGAATTTTGTCTCAATGACATGTGGGCCCAACACCGATAAGTGCACAGTATCCTCTCACTCCATTCCTCTCTCTTACATGTGGGCCCTCTCTGTCATTATCTCTCCTATCTCATTGACATATTGGCCCCTTGTCTCTCTGTGTCATAGCCAGGTGGGCCCTTCTGACATATGGACCCCACGTGTCATCTCCTCTCTCTCATTTTCTCTAACAGGTGGTCTCCACTCTCTTCCTCTCTCTCCCTGACATGTGGCCCCCTCTCTTAGCCTTCTCTCTCACACTAACCCTGGGACCCACTTGTCAGAATATTCTATAGAACATTTTTTTCCAAGATTCAAATAAATCCTTTTATTTCCAGAAAATCTATTTAAACTTCAAAAATTCCTATCTTTTCAACCGTAACTCCGATCGACCCTAGTCAAGTCTCAAAATTTTTCTAAAATTGAGATCTACCTCATGGCACTATTAGTTATTAATAATAGTATTTTATTTTTAGGGTTTTTGTGTATTTTTCTCTCTCTTTGCACGTAGTCGACGACAACGGATATTGTTTTGGACATCGGAATTCGTGGATTTTGAAGACGAAGACTAAGGCAAGTCAATCCTTGAACATATTGCTCCCACTTGCTCCCAGTTGACACGCGGTGTCGGTATATTTGCAACATAAGGAATGTTTTGCGAAAACTCGCGATGCCAAGTGATCGTCTTGGTAGAGATGCTTTATATTTGTATACAAGGACCGATTCTTTGGAGAATTGCATTGATCATAGTACAGTGCGACCATAGGGGTGGAATGGGACACCCCTGGCTAAGTAATTTATAGACCCAGGGTTGGCTTGGTTGCCTTTGGATGTGGAGTCACCGGGGTGGCAATATAAGACGCACCCGTGAGATCCTAAGTACGAGGAGTCTAGGACTCGCACGGTACTTGGTCTAGGACCCGTCCAGTTGGCTTCAGGCAATCCTAGAGACACTTCAAAAAAGCCTTGTCATGAACCTTCCCTCACTGATGAGTAAGGGAAGTATGCTCGTGTCGTGTGGGAAAAGTGTCGATGTTTTACACCGGCAATAAATATATAGGGCTACTCGCCGGACTGAAACTTGATGGATTGCAAAGGAACACAAAAGGTTTATACTAGTTCAGGCTCTCGAGATGAGGTAATACCTTACGTCCAGTTGTGGTGTATTTTCTTTGAGGATGCATGACTTCTTCTACCCTCAGGGGGCGCTCTGCCTCCCCTTATATACTGGGGGACAGGGTTACAAAGTAGGAGTCCCAGTCGGACTACGACCAAGGGATCTCCTTCTAGGAATACAACGTGCCCGACTAGGACTGTATTTTCCCTGTCATACAGGATCAAGTCTGCCGAGTCCTATTATATCCCTAATTACAAGGCTAGGCCCATCCTCTGTCTGAGTGGCCCATATGCTTGTCACGAGGTACCCGGGGCCCATCGCCTCCACAGTAGCCCCTGAGACCTTCATAGTTGAGTCACATCTGATGCCGAGTGCTCTTCCTCCATGGTGAAAAATTCTCGAGTGCATTGCTCCCGAGTACTCTTTATCCGAGTGCTTGTTCTCCCAAGTCCTGCTTCATGTTAGCTGGCAACGAGGCTATGAAGAGCTTCATGTAGAAATATGAATAGCGTGCGCCGAATAGGCTCACCTATTAGGTGTAGCCCCGACTTTGTGCTTAATTGTGAAACAATTAAATATAAAGTCAAAGATCTTTAACCTTGTAGTCTTTCCCGAGTAATGCACTACTGGTATATGAGACTCTTCAGCATCATGTCAGCTGGAATGATTTTTGCTCATGGTAAATAATGGCTAAGCATGTAAGCCGAGTACTACTTTATGGATTTTAATCCAATATGTGGTCAGGTGTACTTGAGAGATACCTACATCCCCAATTTTAATGGAGACCAGTTGTCGATCCTTATAAGGATATATCTTCAATATCTGGTAAATAATGTAGATACCCGAATGTATACACCTGGCTATAGGCTTAGCATGAAGCATATCTGATAATTTAATCGGTTTCTGTGAGTAGCACCAGCACTGTGATTTTAACACAGCCAGCGAGCGGCTCAAAAAGAGCATGCTACTGTAGAAACTCATATCTTTGGCCTACTACCGAATAAGCTAGCCTAAACCGACCTACCCAGCGCAGCCCTATAAAATTAGCATTCCTCGCATGTCAGGATGAGTACTCCAGTGTTGGTAACCGCAATCAGCCAGAGAAATCCTTGTCCGCAAGCCTTTCCGACTTATGTTCTTGTCGATGCTTTGCACCGGCAATAAAACTATGGGGTTATCCGGCGAGGGTGAATTCGGTGGATTGCAGAGGAACACAAAAAAATTATACTGGTTCGGGCCCTCAAGGTGAGGTAATACCCTACGTCCAGTTGAGGTGTTATTCCTCTGAAGTATATGGGGATTGATGATCCGGTTGCTCTTGTTGTCCTTGCCCTGAGGGGCGCCCTGCCTCCCTTTATATACTAGGGGACAGGGGTACATGATAAGGATCCCAGTCGGATACAACTAAGGGATTTTCTTCTTAGAGATAGAATCCTATCCGACTAAGACTTTGTTTCCTTATTATCAAAGGTACAGTCTGCCGGGTGCTATCTTATCTCTAATTACATGGTCCGGCCCATCCTCTATCCGAGTGGCCCATGTACTGGTAATAAGGTACCCGGGGCCTATGGCCTTCACAGTAGCCCATGAGACCTTCATAGTTGAGTCACAGCTGATGTCGAGTGCTCATCCTCCTCAGTGAATGTGGCCCGAGTGCAATGAGCCCGAGTAAGTCTTCTCCCGAGTTCTGCTTCATGTCAGCTGGCAGCGAGGCTATGAAGGGCTTCATGTAGATATATGAATAGTGTGCGCCGAATAGGCGCACCTATTAGGTGTAGCCCCCGACTTTGTGCTTAATTGTGAAGACAATTAAGCATAAAGTCCGAGATCTTTAACCTAGAAGTCTTTCTCGAGTAGATTACTACAGGTATTTGTGACTCTTCGGTATCATTTCAACCGGAATAAACCTTATAGTCCTGCCGAGTAGAAGACTACTCGTATGTAGGACTCTTCGACTTCATGTCAGTCGGAATATGAGTTTATAATCTTTTCCGAGTGGCGTCCCACTCAAAAGTTAGACTCTTCCGCATCATGTCAGCAGGAATGAGGATTTATAGTCTCTCCCGAGTAGTGCACTACTCGAAAGTTAGACTCTTCAGCGTCATGTCGGCTAGAATAATGTTGCTCATGGCAACTGGTGGCCACGCATGTAGGCCGAGTACCACTCAATGAAAATAAATCCATGGCGTGGTCAGGTGTACTCGAGAAAGATACCTGCATCCCCAATTTTAATGAAGACCAGCCTGTGATCCTTATAAGGATATATCCTCGAGACCTGGTGGATAAAACAGGTACCCAAACATATATGTTTAGCAATAAGGCTCTCATGAAGCATACCTGTTTACCTCATCAGCTCCTGTTAGCAGCACCAGCACTATAATTTCAACTCAGCCTGCGGACAGCCCACATGGAACATGCTACTGTAGGAACTTGTATCTTGTTGGCCCAGTGCGGACTGTGTAGGCCCAAGCCTATTTAGTCGGCATTGGTTATAAAAAGACGGGGAGAGAGAAAAAGATTCTGTCGTCTTCCCCAAATCAGCCAATCTCTTCATCTTCCACCTTCGCGCCCAACTTTTCGCCTCCTGCCCGGCTAGGGTTAGCTGTTGCTATTCCCCACCCGAACTCGGGCGATTTTGATCCTCCCCGTTTGCTCCAAGCCCCTGATTTGCTTTTCCCCAAATCTCATCGCCTCCAGTCATGCCGAAGGCTTCGGATCTTGCGGGGGCGTCGGGAAGTTCTTGGCCGGTGTCGGATTGTGGCTCGGTGAAGCTGAAACGGCTGGAGAGTGAACTGAAGTTGCCCAGCCAAGAGGTGATTCGCTGGCGGCCGGCTAGGGATGAGTCGAGCCCGAATCCCCGACCCGGAGAAATGGTAGTCTTTGCCTCTTTTTTCGATCGAGGCTTGTGTCTCCCGTCTTCTGATTTCTTCCGCCGCGTTCTCGACTTTTACGAGCTGGAGTTGGTGCATCTGAACCCCAACTCCATTCTTCATATCTCTATTTTTGTCACTCTGTGTGAGTGCTATTTGGGTGTGGAACCCCATTTCTTCTTATTCAGGCATCTGTTCCACATTAAGCCTCAGCCCTCCAAATCTAACATCAGTGTAATCGGGGGGGCTGGTCTTCCGGAGTCCATTGGAAATTGTCGGTCTTTTTGAGTAGCTTGAAGAAGGGCATGCCCCGCTCGTCCAATCGGGAAATAAATCGGCTGAGTGCCGCCATGCAGCCTGTCAGCTTCTGGACGTCTGTGAGGTTAGTCGGGGGTGCCATGTGCCTGATGGCGTTGACTTTCTCCGGGTTGGCCTCGATGCCGCGATGCGAGACGATGAAGCCGAGTAACTTTCCGGATGGCACACCGAAGGTGCATTTTTCCGGGTTCAACTTCATCTTGAATCTTCGAAGGTTTTGGAAGGTTTCTTCCAGGTCAGCGATGAGGTCTTCTTTGGACTTGGTCTTGATCACCACGTCGTCGACGTAGGCTTCCACGTTGCGCCCGATCTGAGTATGCAGACACCGCTGAATGGCCCTTTGATAGGTTGCGCCCGAGTTCTTCAGACCGAACGGCATTGTGATATAGCAATACGCTCCGAACGGTGTGATGAAAGATGTCTTCAAGCAGTCTTCTTCCCTCAGGCTGATTTGATGGTATCCCGAGTAGCAGTCGAGAAAACTAAGTAGGTCGCACCCTGCCGTGGAGTCAACCACCTGGTCTATCCGAGGAAGACCAAATGGGTCCTTGGGGCACGCTTTGTTGAGGTCGGTGTAGTCGACGCACATGCGCCATTTACCGTTTTTCTTCCGGACCAGAACTGGGTTTGCCAACCAGTCCGGGTGGTAGACCTCTTTGATGAACCCAGCTGCGAGGAGTTTGGTAATTTCCTCCCGGATAGCGTCTTTGCGGTCTTGAGCGAAGCGCCGCAGCCATTGCTTGACTGGCTTGGCGTCTGTCTTCACGTTTAGGGCGTGCTCGATCACCTCCCTTGGTACGCCCGGCATGTCGGACGGTTTCCACGCGAAGATATCCTTGTTAGCTTGGAGGAAGGTGACGAGCGCGTCTTCCTATTTGGGGTCGAGTCCGGTCCCGACTAGAGCAGTCTTGGAGGGGTCGGAAGGGTCCAGGGGGATCTTCTTCATGTCAGAGTCCGCTGAAATTCCCGACTTCGCTGCTTTTTTAGCCGGAACTTGATCTTGCTCGGCTTCTGTTGTGACGGCTTGCCGATTGCTATCGCGCCCGATTGCCGCCTCTTGTGATTGAGCCAGTTCGCAGCTCTTCTTGTCACAGGTGAAGGCTTGCTTGACGTCGCTGCGGAGGGAGAGGACTCCTGCTAGTTCGGGCATCTTCAGCACCATGTATGTATAGTGCGGTATCGCCATAAATTTGGCGAGTGCCGGTCGTTCGAGTATCGCGTGGTACGCGGTCTCGAAGTCGGCGACCTCGAAGCAGACAGTTTCTGTGCGGAAATTATCCCGTGTGCCGAAGGTTACCGGCAAAGTTATTTGCCCGAGTGGAGTTGATGACAGGCCGGGAATTATCCCGTGGAAGGGCGCGGTGCTCGGCCGTAGTTCTGAACGAGGAATTTTCATCTCGTCCAAAGTCTTGGCGAACAGGATATTGAGCGCGCTGCCTCCGTCGATGAGGGTTTTCTTCAGCCTGATGTTTCTGATGACCGGGTCCAGGACGAGTGGATAGCGTCCCGGGTGGGAAACCCGATCTGGGTGATCTGCGCGATTGAAGGTGATGGCCATCTCTGACCAGCGCAGGTATTGGGGGGTGTCGGTCGTGGAGACCGTGTTGATGTCGCACGCTGAAAGCTTCTGTTTGTGCTTGGACTCATATGCGAGTGGTCCCCCGAAGATATGGTTGAGCTCGGCTTGAGGATCTTGGAAGTCGTCAGCCGGACCCGAGTCTGGCTTGTCTTTGTCCTTGTCGGCGCTAGACGATGAAGTCTGCTCGGAGGCAAACTTTTTGAGCATATAGCAGTCTTTGGCCGCGTGCTTTCCCTTGGGGTGAAAGGGGCATGGCCCGCTCATGACTTTCTGGTAGTCGTTGTTCCGCTGGGGCCGCGACCGGCTGCGCTCCATGTTGGCCACCTCATTGTCCGACTTCCGTTTACGGCTGCCGGGCTTGTTTTGAGACGGCTCGTTGTCGGCTTTCGTCTTCTGTTCTTTCTGTCGGGGCTCCTTCTTCTCGTCGAGGGCCTCGGCGACCGCTTCGGCCGAGTCGGCGTATTTATTGGCCATGTCGAAGAGCGCCCGGACTGTGGATGGTGGCTTCCGAGTGAATTTTGCAATAAGCGGAGCGTTTTTTACCCCTTTGCGAAAGGCGGCGATGATGGCTTCGTCTTTGACAGTCGGGATTTGGTTGCGCTTCTCGGAAAACCTTTTGATGAATTCGCGCAAAGACTCGTTTTTCTTCTGGTGCAGTTGATAAAGATCATGCTCCAAAGTGGGTCTGTTGTAGGTCCCCTGGAAATTAGCGATGAACCGGTCCCTGAGTTGTCCCCAGGAATCGATCGACCGCCTCGGGAGACCTGTCAGCCATGTCCTCGCCGAGTCGGCTAGCGCGACAGGGAGGTAGTTAGCCATGACTCTGCTGCCGCCCCCAGCAGCTCGGACTGCCAGGGTGTAAACGGTAAGCCAGGACTCTGGGTTTGTCTTGCCGTCGTACTTTTCGATCCCGGTGGGCTTAAAGCCAGTCGGCCACAAGACGTCCTGTAGCTCCCGAGTGAAGGCTGGAATGCCTTCGTCTTCGTGAGGGCTCCGACTCCGATCTTGGCGATGTAGTCGCTCGTGGTGGATGCCGAAGCGCTCGTTTTCGTCTTCCAGTCGGCGGCGTTCATCTTCTTCGTGTTCTTCGCGGCGGGCGTTTATGGTGTGACGAAGGTCTCGGTGCAGTCGAACTCGGAGGTCCTGATTGGGTCGGCAATCGTACTGGCGACGCCGCCGGTTGTCATTATTGGTATTGCCGAGCGTTGTTTGCCGGGACTCCTTGCGTTGCCGACTGGAGCCGGCCGCCCAGCGTCGTGCTGATGCAGATGAGCCTGCCGCCGGAGAACCCGACCGGTTGGTCGGTATAGCGGTGTCGCCCGACTGCTGTTGCTGTTGACAGGCGGCAGCTGTGATCATTGCCTTGATCTTGGTGATAGTCGGGGTGGCCTGGTGATCGGCCCCGAGCTGGAGTGTGTCCAGCAGAGTCGCTGCGGCTACAACGTTCTGTTGTGGCGTGACAAAGACGTCATGGTCGCCAATCTTGGTTTGGAGGATCTGTTGCTGAGCGACTCGCCCAGCCTAGCGCAGCTCGTTGTTGTGGGCTTCGCGGTTGGCCTCCTCTTGTTGTAATCGGCGTGCCTCCTCTTGTCGCTCCTCTTGTAGTCGGTGTCCCTCGGAAGGTGGTGTTGAAGCCATGAAGATCTCGCGGGAGAGGGGGAAGCTTGCCAAATTAAAGTCCGAGCTAGCGCTTGAACCGCTGTCCGACTTGGTGTCGAACTCCGAATAGTTTATCGGAGTGAGAACGACTTCGACCTCTCTAAATCCAATCTGAAACGGCGCTTGGCCATGTCCAAACTGAATCGCTGGAGATCGGGTCTGCTGCGTGAGGTAAAGGTGCGCAGCGTCGCCGGAGTTATACGGGAAATTGACGACTTCTCCCCTTCTTGGCCCAACTCGGGCTGGCTCAAGGCCTAGCGCAAGCCGGACGCCGAGGGAGAGGGTTGTCCTGATGTTCGGCGATGTGAAGGACTGCCGCAGGAAGTCGCTGAAGGAGACGGCGGTGTCCTGTGTGCCGACTGGTGCAACGTCGGCTGGTTCCCCGGCTGGCGAGATTGGATCCGCCTCAGCCAGGGTGAGATCGCCGAATTGATCAGCAATGAAGTCTAAGCTTCCGAAGGTAATTGCATCTCCGGGGAAGAGCTTGTTGCTGTCGACTCCGTTGATTGAATCCATCGAATCTTCAGATGAGGAATTCACCAGCGCCCCTACCTGGCGCGCCAACTGTCGATGCTTTGCACCGGCAATAAAACTATGGGGTTATCCGGCGAGGGTGAATTCGGTGTATTGCAGAGGAACACAAAAGAATTATACTGGTTCAGGCCCTCAAGGTGAGGTAATACCCTACGTCCAGTTGAGGTGTTATTCCTCTGAAGTATATGGGGATTGATGATCCGGTTGCTCTTGTTGTCCTTGCCCTGAGGGGCGCCCTGCCTCCCTTTATATACTAGGGGACAGGGGTACATGATAAGGATCCCAGTCGGATACAACTAAGGGATTTCCTTCTTAGAGATAGAATCCTATCCGACTAAGACTTTGTTTCCTTATTATCAAAGGTACAATCTGCCGGGTGCTATCTTATCTCTAATTACATGGTCCGGCCCATCCTCTATCCAAGTGGCCCATGTACTGGTAATGAGGTACCCGGGGCCTATGGCCTCCACAGTTCTGAATGCAGCATGGTTGCCACAGATGCCCGAGTAGGTATATTGCAGTATCTGCTTGCCCTCCTCATGTGTGACGTAGTGCATGAGAACTCCGGATGCGCTTTGACGATATAGGTTTTCTCTGACTTTGGTAAAGCTGAATAAGGTACCTGAACCTTGCATTAGCATAGGATTCGGCTGGCGACCCTTATGGGGCGTACCCTACCCAACAGAATTTTAGCCAAATAAGGTACCTGAACCTTGCATTAGCATAGGATTCAGCTGGCAACCCTCATGGGGCATACCCAACCTGGCAGAGTTGTGACCAATTAAGGTACCTGAACCTAGCATTAGCGTAGGATTCAGCTGGCGACCCTCATGGGGTGTACCCTACTTAGTCGAGTGGTACACGAACCCCGACTAGTGCTGGAGGTCGGTTATATTAGCCAAATAAGGTACCCGAACCTCGCATTAGCATAGGATTCGGCTAGCGACCCTCATGGGGCGTACCCAACTCAGCGGAGTGGTACCCAAGCTCCGACTGGTACCGGAGGTCGGTTGTTAGCCGAATAAGGTACCCGAACCTCGCATTAGCATAGGATTTAGCTGGCGACCCTCATGGGGCGTACCCAACTCAGCGGAGTTGTGACCGAATAAGGTACCCAAACCTAGCATTAACGTAGGATTTAGCTGGCGACCCTCATGGGGCGTACCTCACCCAGCTGAGTGGGATCCGAGCTTCGACTGGCGCCGGAGGTCAGTTTTTAGCCCACACACGAGTCCCGACTAGTGCGAGTACTCGGACAATGGCTCTCGTGGAGCATTCCAAGTGATTCTTGAAGCGTCGCACTCCAAGTATATCTTGGCAGACTGGTCTAGCCCCCGAGCATAGGAGATAGGCTCGTAGCCCTGAGTTCCTGTTACGCGTATCCAGAACTGGCCCTGCATTATAAACATGTCGGATGAGTAGCATTTGATAATGAAAACAATCACCCGAAGAAAATTTATGTATTTTACAATATATGTAAATATGTGTTCCTCCTCTTATTGATATTAATTTCCCCGAGTAGTTGACCCCTTACGTTTAAGCACTCGCCCAACTAGTCATAGCCCCCTAGCGTCGGGAGTTGGCTCATGGCTCTTTCCCAGACACGCATTTTGGGTGACTTGAGTTCGTCTTTCATGGAGCAAAGTTTCACGGATCGGAATTTATGCTACTCAAGTACTTTTGCAATCATTAAGAGCAAAAATAGAAAAAAAGTGCAGCTTGTACACCTATTAGGTGTAAGCGGCTATGGCATTGGCGAGGCTGAGTGAAGAAATATTTATCAGAAAGCGACTTAACTGTTCGGTATTTGGGAGTGGGGTTGCCATCCTTGCGTTTGGGCTTTTGAGCCCCCGAGCATGTCACTTGTTGTTCTGATAATCTTCAGTTGTAGGAGGTTGAAGACGCTTGTGACTGACAGCCACAATGAAGTCGTCCGACTTGCGTTTGCGGTTCCCAGCCTTTGTCGGGGCCGCGTCATCGGTGTCCTTCCGCTTCTTCTCTCGGGGTGCCTTTTTGTCATCAAGGGCCTCAGCAATAGCATCGGCTGAGTTGGCGTACTTGTTCGCCATGTCGAATAGAGCCTTGACAGAGTTGGGAGGCTTTTGAGTGAATTTGGCGATGAACGGGGTGTCTTTGACTCCTTTTCAAAAGGTGGCAATGACGACCTCGTCCTTGATCATTGGGATTGAATTCTTCTTCTTAGAGAACCTCTTGATGAAATCATGAAGAGACTCGTTCTTCCTTTGATGCAACTAATAGAGATCGTACTCGGAAGATGGCCTCTCATATGTTCCCTGGAAGTTGGTGATGAAACGTTCTCGGAGTTCTCCCTAGGAACTGATTGACCTCTTAGGAAGTCCTGTTAGCCATGTCCTCACCGAGTCGGCTAAAGCGACTGGGAGGTAGTTAGCCATGGCTTTGTGATCTCCTCCAGCTGCTCGGATCGCCAGAGTGTAGACTGTGAGCCAGGGCTCGGGATTGGTCTTCCTGTCATACTTCTTGATTCCGGTTGGCTTAAAACCCGACGGCCAGTCGACTTGTTTCTGCTCCTGGGTGAAGGCCAGCACTCCTTCATCTGTATGAGGACTCCGACTCCACCTACGACGGCGAAACCGCTCGTGGTGGAGGCCGAAGTGCTCGTTCTCGTCTTTCAGTCGGCGTTTGTGGAGGCCATGGGCCCAGGTACCTCATCACAAGCATATGGGCCACTCGGATAGAGGATGGGCCTAGCCTTGTAATTAGAGATATAGTAGCACCCGGTAGACTTTGCCTAAGGAATATACAGTCCTAGTCGGGTGAATTGTATCTCTAAAAGGAGATCCCTTGGCCGTATCCAGCTGGGACTCCTACCTTGTATCCCTGTCCCCCAGTATATAAGGGGAGGCAGGGTGCCTCCTGAGGGCAGAAGATCATAGATCAACACAAATCCTCAAGGGAATAACATCATAACTAGACGTAGGGTATTACCTCATATCGAGGGCCTGAACTAGTATAAAATCTCCTTGTGTTCCTTTGCAATCCACCGAGTTTCCCCTTGCCGAGTAGCCCCATATTCATATTGCCGGTGTAAAACATCGATAGTTGGCGCGCCAGGTAGGGGCCTTCAGCGAGATCTACATCAACAATCTCGATGGATCCAACAACAGGAGTCGACGGCGACAAATTCTCCTCCGGAGACACAATTTCATTCGGCAGCCTTGACTTTGTCGCTGACATGTTCGGCAACCTCGCCTTGGCCGACACAGATCAAACCCAACCAGCCGAGGAACCAGCCGACTCCGTGCCAGTCGTCCCACAAGACGTTGCAGCAACCATCTTCGATCTGATGCAGCAATGTTCTACTTCGCCGAGCCACGGGACAAATCTCTCCTTCGGCGCGCGACTCGCGCTAGGCCTTGAGCCAGCCCGGGTTGGGCTAGGAAGGGGAGAGATCGTCAAGTTCCCACGTAGATTCGGCGATGTTGCGGATCTACACTTCACGTGGCAGACCTGATCCCCTGCGATTCAGTTTGGACATGGCCCAGAGCCGTTTCAGATTGGATCTAGGGAAGTGGGAGTCGTCCTTACTCCGATAAATTACTCGGATTCCGACTCTAAGTCGGACAGTGGTTCGAACACTAGTTTGGACTCCAGTCTGGCGAGTTTCCTTCTGCCCCGCGAGATCTTCATGGCTTCAACTCCTCCACCAGAGGTATGCTAACTACAAGAGGAGCAACAAGAGGAGGCACGCCGACTTCGGCAACAGGAGGAGGCTGACCGCGAGGCTCACAACGACGAGCTACGCAAGGCTGGGCGAACCGCTCAGCAACAAATCCTCCAAACTAGAATCGGTGACCATAACGTCTTCGTCACGCCACAACAGAATGTCATGGCCGCTGCAACCCTGCTGGACACACTCCAGCTCGGGCCTAATCACTAGGCCACCCTGACTATTGCCAAGATCAAGGAGATGATTACAGCCGCTGCCTGTCAACAGCACCAGCAGTCGGGCGACACACTCGTACCGACCAACCGATCGGGTTCTCCGGCAGTAGGCTCGTCTACATCAGCACGACGCCGGGCGGCCGGCTCAAGCCAGCCGCACGAGGAGTCACGACAAGCATCACTCGGCAACACCAACAACGACAATCGGCGGCGTCACTAGAACAATCGCCGGTTCAACCAAGACCTCCCGGTCCGACTACAACGTGATCTCCACCAAGGGATTAATGCTCGGCGCCGACAATGCAAAGATGACAAGCAACGCCGACTAGAAGACGAGCACGAGCGTTTCGGTCTCCACCATGAGTGGTTTAGCTGTCGTGGCCGGAGCCGGAGCACTCACGAAGATGAAGGCGTACCAGCCTGTTGACACCGAAAATCACCGATCAGCGCTGAAGACGAGTTGATGATCTGGTTTGGTGCACTAGACACGCGAAGGTGTTGACGCCGAAAACCGCTGGTGTGCCAAAAAGCTTGCTGACGATCTGGTTCGGCGTCTGGTGACACGCGAAGGCCTGGGAGATCTGCTTAGCTCCAGTGCAGGTCCTAAAATATTTGAGGTTCGTAGGCGTGCCAGTCAATTTGACCCCGCAATTGACAAGGAGATGAAGAAATTTGATTACTGATCCAATCGGCCAGTAAGCCGATATGGATTTCTTCCAGCCGATCACCGCTATGCCCGTGCCCGGGCCCTCGCCTGTACTCGCGCCCGGGTCTCGTGCTCGGGTTCTCGCTCCCGAGTCCTCGCTTGTGCTCGCGCCCGGATCAGCAGCAATTGCACATCGGCTATCGGCCGATACGGTCTGATGTAGGCTCCTTGTAGCCGATGGCCGATGGCACCTGTGTATCGGCTAGGAGACCGATAACGCTATAGATAAATGGATAAGCTGTCAGTATAACATGTGCATCGGCTAGAAGCCGATGATAAAATAGATAGGCAGAATAGTGAACTAGCCGACTGCCAAGGAAACACATGTGCATCGGCTAGAGAACCGATGATAATATAGATGACCAAAATAGTGAAGATAATACAGTCGGCTTTATAAAAAGATAACCTATCGGCTAAGCACTCCGATAGAACGTCGCATACACACCGATCGGCTCGACAAGGATAAATCTATTATTATCGATCTAGTAGTTCAAACCTAACTGATGCAGCACAGATCGATAATAGTAAAGGAACCTCAACAAACCGATAGATCTAATGCAACTGTGATGTAATAAGATAACTTATCAGCTATACATTCCGATAAAACACTTGCGCAAAAAACATCAACCTAGCAGGAACAACTTATCGTGACAGTTTAGTAGGTCGGACCCAACCGATGCGGCACAAACTGACGATAAGCTACTCCCAGTAAGCTGATAAGATCTACGCACGCGTGATGTGATATACCTGATAGGCCTAAGAGATCGAACCGAACCGATGCAGCCATAGACAAAGCGGATATATCGTGGTAAGCCGGCTACCATATACCGACTAGAATATCGGACCTAACCGAGGAAGTCCTAGCCGATTGGTAGCCGGGGTAACGAGACTTACCCTCTCGCTGGAGTTCGGACCTAACCGATGCAGCCCGGCTCGAGAAGCAAGAACCCGTTGGTAAAGGGTGGCGATGCGCCGAATTGTATTGATCGTTGAGATAGTTTACAAGGTCCCTGGGCATACGTATTTATACCCTGAGTTACATGAGTCCTTATAGGACACGGCACACAACTTCCTATCTATAAAAGGAAAACTAACAAGCCCTGATCGGATACGAGATCAGGTTTTCCTAAAAATTATCAAAACTACCTAATTTATAGATAAGGTAATTAACTGCCATAGCGTGGTCTTCACGATTCCTTCCCGAATCCGGCTTCTTCTGGATTAGCTCTCAACGGCTGATATCACTTCTTTCCTTAACCGAGTTCGACACGAACCGTGCCAAATTTTGGCGTTAACAGAAGGCCTGGGAGATTTGCTTAGGTCCAGTGCAGGTCCTAAATTTGAGGTTCGTGGGCATGCCAGTCAATTTGACCCAACAATTGACAAGGAGATAGAAAAAAGTTAGATCATTGATCCAATCGGCCAACAAGCCGATACAGACTCCTTCCAGCTGATTGCCGATGGCACTTGTACATCAGCTAGAGAACCGATAATATAAAAAGATAGAAAACTAGCCGACTTCCCTCGAGCCGACTGCCTGACTACCGACAGCACTTGTGTATCGGCTAGGAAACCGATAATGATATAAATAAATAAATCAGCCGACTACCAATAGAACATGTGCATCGGCTGGAAAGCCGATGATAGTGTAGATAATCAAAATAATAATCAAGACAATGCAGTCGGCTTTATCTAGTAAAAGATAACTTATCGGCTAGGCACTCCGATAAGACGCTTGCATAAAATCTATCAACCTAGCGGGAATAACTTATCGCAGGCAGTTTAGTAGGTCGGACCTAACTGATGCAGCACAAACTGATGATAAATTATCCCCAGTAAGCCGATAAAATCTATGCACGCGTGATGTGATATATCCACTCAGCCTAAGAGATCAAACATAACTGATGCAGCCGTAGACAGAATAGATACACTGTGGTAAGCCAACTACCGTAGATTAGCTAGAATATCAGACCTAACCGAGGAAGTCCTAGCCGATAAGGTAGTCGGGGTAACGAGACTTACCCTCTCGCAGGAGTTCGGACCTAACCAATGCAGCTCGGCTCGAGAAGCAAGAACCCGTCGAAAAGGGTGGCGATGCGCCGAATTTGTATTGATCTGAGAGATGATTTACATGGTACCCGGGCATACATATTTATACCTCGAGTTGATACAGTCCTGATCGGATACGAAACAGGAGTTTTCTAACTATAAAAGAAAAATTAACAAGCCCTGATCGGACACGAGATCAGGTTTTCCTAAAAATTATTAAAGCTACCTAATTTATAGATAAAATAGTTAACTGCCATGCTATGGCCTTCATGATTCCTTCCTGAATTCGGCTTCTTCTGGATTAGCTTCCATCAGCTGATATAGCCTCTTTCCTTAACCGAACATGATAACAAACCGTACCAAATTTTGGTGTTAACACAGCCTTCACCCGGGAGCTACAAGATGTCAACTGGCCGTCGAGCTTCAAGCCTATGGGGATCGAGAAATACGACGGCAAAACCAACCCCGAATCCTAGCTCACTATATATACTTTGGCAATTCGAGTTGCTGGAGGTGACCACAAAGCCATGGCTAACTACCTCCCGGTCGCCCTAGCCGACTCAGTGAGGACATGGTTAACAGGACTCCCGAGGCAGTCGATCGATTCCTGGGGAGAACTCAGGGAGCGGTTCATCGCTAACTTTCAGGGGACCTATGAGAGGCCATCTTCCGAGCACGATCTATACCAACTACACCAAAGGAAGAATGAGTCTCTGCACGAATTTATCAAGAGGTTCTCCGAGAAGCGCAACCAAATCCCAATGATCAAGGACGAGGCTATCATCGCCGCCTTCCGCAAGGGAGTAAAGGACGCCCCGTTCATCGCGAAATTCACTCGGAAGCCTCCAGCCACTGTCAGAGCTCTCTTCGATATGGCAAACAAATACGCCGACTCGGCCGAGGCGGTCGTAGAGGCCCTTGATGAGAAGAAAGAGTCCCGGCAAAAAGACCAAAAGGCAAAAGCTGACAACGAGCCATTACAGAACAAGTCCGGTAGACGCAACCGGAAGTCGGACAACGAAGTGGCCAATGTGGAGCATACTCGGTCGTGGCCCCCACGGAACAACGACTACCAGAAAGTCATGAATGGGCCTTGCCCCTTCCACCCCAAGGGAAAGCACGCAGCTAAAGATTGCTTCATGCTCAAGAAGTTTGCTTCCGAGCAGGCTTCATCATCTAGCGCTGACAAGGACAAAGACAAGCCAGACTCAGGCCCGGCCGACGATTTTTAGGATCCCCAAGCCGAGCTCAACCACATCTTTGGAGGGCCGGTTGCATACGAGTCCAAGCGGAAGCAGAAGCTAACAGCGCGCAACGTCAACTCGGTCTCTACTGCGGACACCCCTCAATATCTGCGCTGGTCAAAGATGCCTATCACATTCGACCGCGCGGACCACCCCGATCGGGTTTCACACCCGGGACGCTATCCACTCGTCCTGGACCCGGTCATCAAAAATATCAAGTTGAAGAAAGTTCTCATAGACAAAGGCAGCGCGCTTAACATTCTGTTCACCAAGACCCTGAATGAGATGAAGTTTCCTCGTTCAGAATTGCGGCCGAGTACAGCGCCCTTCCACAGGATAATTCCTGGCCTATCTTCAACACCACTCGGGTAGATAACCTTGCCGGTAACTTTCGGCACGCGGGATAACTTCCGCACGGAAAACATCTGCTTCGAGTTCGCCGACTTTGAGACCGCGTATCACGCGATACTCGGACGACCGGCGCTCGCCAAATTCATGGCGATACCGCACTATACCTACATGGTGCTCAAAATGCCTGGGCCAACAGGAGTCCTCTCCCTCCGCAGCGATGTCAAGCAAGCCTTCACCGACGACAAGGAGAGTTGCGGGTTGGCTCAATCACAAGAGGCGGCAGTCAGACGCAACAGCATTCGGCAAGCCGTCACAACCGAAGTAGAAGATGACCAAGTTCCGGCCAAAAAAGCAATGAAGTCGGGAATTTCAGCGGACTCTGACATGAAGAAGATTCCCCTGGACCCTTCTGACCCCTCCAAGACTGCTCTAGTTGGGACCGAACTCGACCCCAAATAGGAAGACACGCTCGTCACCTTCCTCCAAGCCAACAAGGATATCTTCGCGTGGAAACCGTCCGACATGCCGGGCGTACCAAGGGAGGTGATCGAGCACGCCCTCAACGTCATGACAGACGCCAAGCCAGTCAAGCAACGGCTACGGCGCTTTGCACAAGACCGTAAAGATGCTATCTGGGAGGAAATAACCAAACTTCTTGCAGCCGGGTTCATCAAAGAGGTCTATCACCTGGATTGGCTGGCTAACCCAGTCCTGGTCCAGAAGAAAAATGGTAAATGGCGCATGTGCATCGACTACACCGATCTCAACAAGGCGTGCCCCAAGGATCCATTTGGTCTACGCAGAATAGATCAGGTGGTGGATTCAACTGCGGGGTGCGAACTTCTCAGCTTTCTCGACTGTTACTCGGGATACCACCAAATCAGCCTCAAAGAGGAGGACTGTCTAAAGACGTCTTTTATCACACCGTTTGGAGCGTACTGCTACATCATTATGCCGTTCGGTTTGAAAAACACTGGAGCAACGTATCAACGGGCCATTCAGCGGTGTCTACACACCCAGATTGGGTGCAACGTGGAGGCCTACGTCGACGATGTGGTGATCAAGACCAAGTCCAAAGAAGACCTCATCGCTGACCTGGAAGAAACCTTCCAAAATCTTCGAAGACTCAAGATGAAGTTGAAACCGAAAAAGTGCGCCTTCGGTGTGCCATCCGGAAAGTTACTCGGCTTCATCGTCTCGCATTGCGGTATCGAGGCCAACCCGGAGAAAGTCAACGCAATCATGAACATGGCACCCTCGACTAACCAGAAGGACGTCCAGAAGCTGACAGGCTGCATGGCGGCACTCAGCCAGTTTATTTCCCGACTGGGTGAACAGGGCATGCTCTTTTTCAAGCTATTAAAGAAAGCAGACAATTTCCAATGGACTCCCGAAACCTAGTAAGCCTTCGAAGACTTCAAGCAATTTCTCACATCACCTCCCGTGTTGGCATCACCCATGTCCCAAGAACCACTAATGCTATATCTGGCAGCAACTACTCAGGTAGTCAGCACGGTGCTGGTGGTTGAGCGATCCGAACCGGGTCACATCCGAAAAGTTCAATGGCCAGTCTATTTTGTCAGCGAGGTCCTTGCCGACTCGAAGATGAGATATCTGTAGGTCCAGAAGCTGCTCTATGGCCTACTCATCACTGTCCGGAAGCTGGTGCACTATTTCCAAGCACATCAAGTCACGGTGGTCACATCGTATCCACTCGGGGACGTCCTGCATAACCGCGAGGCCCCCGGACGAATCGCTAAATGGGCGCTCAAGTTGATGGCATTTGACATCACCTTTCAGCCATGGACAGCAATCAAATCACAAGCTCTACCCGACTTCGTGGCCGAGTGGACAGAAGTCCAGATGCCTATATCAACAGCGAAGCTAGAGTATTGGACAATGTACTTCGACGGTTCTCTATAGATCAGTGGCGCCGGGGCTGGTGTCATACTGACGTCTCCCACTGGCGAAAAACTCAAGTACGTCCTCCAAATCCACTTCTCGACTTCCCACACATCACCGAGTACGAGGCACTTATCCACGGGCTCCGCATTGCTATATCACTCGGCATCCGTTGACTGGTTGTGCGAGGAGATTCTCAACTCGTGGTGAACCAAGTCATGAAAGACTAGACATGTCTCGACGACACATTGGCGGGGTACTGTCAGGAGGTCCGGAAGCTCGAAAACAAGTTCGACGGGCTAGAGATAACACATGTCCTACGACAATACAATGATGCTGCAGACGAATTGGCAAACATGGGATCCAAGCGAGAAGCGGTCCTGACAGGGATCTTTGTCGAGCAACTTATGGAGCCATCAGTCAAGAAGAAACCAGTGCCAGAGCAGTCGGGAGGTGAACCTACCCCGGAGACAGACGAAGTACTAAACATATGTCAAGACTGGCGGACTCCTGTTCTCAAATTCCTCCTGGACGATAAACTTCTAGAAGATCGCAGTCAAGTCGAACAAATCAAACGTCGAAGCAAGAGTTTCCTAGTCGTCGGAGAAGACCTGTACCGAAGAAGTGCATCTGGTGTCCTCATGCGCTGCGTCACCACCAAGGAGGGCAAGTAGATTCTGCAATCAATCCACTCGGGCATATGTGGCGAGCACGCCGCATCTAGGACGTTAGTCGAAAAGGCTTACGGGCAGGGATTTTTCTAGCCCACAGCAGTAACAGATGCAAAAGACGTTGTTCGCACATGCGAGGGTTGTCAGTTCTACGCAAGACAAACAAATCTCCCAGCCCAAGAACTCCAAACCATACCAATCTCTTGGCCCTTTGTAGTATGGGGGCTTGACATGGTCGGGCCTTTCAAGAAAGCGCCAAGAGGGTTCACACACTTGTTCGTCGCAGTGGATAAATCACGAAGTGGATTGAGGAAAAACCCGTTGCTACCATAACAGTGGCACGAGCAAAGGACTTCATCATGAGTATACTATACCGATTTGGGGTTCCTAACCGTATCATCACGGATAACTGTACTCAGTTCACGGGCGGTGTCTTTCAAGATTTCTGTGATGAATTCGGCATCAAGATCTGTTATGCTTCTGTGGCACACCAGCGGAGCAATGGGCAGGTTGAGCATGCCAACGGCATGGTCTTACAAGGCATCAAGACAAGGATATTCGACTGACTACAACCATATGCGGGCCGGTGGGTACAAGAACTCCCATCTGTTCTCTGATCTCTCAGAACCATGGTTAGTCGGGCAACAGGGCAATCCCCTTTCTTTTTGGTCTACGGTGCCGAGGCTATGCTACCAACTGAGTTAGAGTTCGGCTCTCCGCGAGTTCGGGCTTACTCAGAAGAAACCTCAAACAATACCCGATTGGTTGAACTAGATCAGTTGGAAGAAGCAAGGGACATCGCAATAATCCAATCGGCAAGGTATCTTCAAGGCCTACGTCGCTACCACAATCGCAATGTCAGTGGCCGCTCCTTTTTAGTCGGAGATCTCGTCTTGAGAAAAATACAAACCACCAAGGACAGGCATAAACTATCCCCAATATGGGAAGGGCCATTCATTATAGCCGAGGTCACATGGCCAGGCGCCTACTGACTGAAGACCGAAGACGGTGCCCTCATCAGCAACTCATGGAATATAGAACAACAATGTCCTTTCTATACCTGAGTTTTATATTTTCCATGTGTATAGTTTTTCTCTAACTCACTACGCCGCTTGTCTCAACCGAATAGTGAGTCAGGGGCTGCATGCATTATATGTGTTTTGTCAATAATATACGAGCTTGTGTTGCTTAAGTTATGAAGTTTTGCAACAACTTTGTTATGTTTGCCCGAGAACAGCTTCCTATGGTGAACGATTTTATTAAGTTCCTATAGACCAACTCGGTGCAGACTATATAGTCGGGTAAAGCTAATGACAACTGAGAAATAATTCAGAGCTTGGCGGCATTGCACATATATTTACACATGTCTTTACAAAAATTCATATGCACCGACTGCATGACAGACTGTTCTTACATACCTAGGTCCCGGGTGATCACCTCTGCAGTCGGCCTCGCTGTGGCTATCAACTCCAGCGCCTCCTCAGGTGTCGTCTCCTCGGCGAATCCCTCTCTGATGGCTTCAATGTCTGCCCTGGGGTAGATGGACATGGTCATCGCTAAGGTTTGGGCCACGCCGACAACAGTATGCTCATCCGAGTACCTCTTCAGGATACTCGGTGCTTCGTTAAGGCGCGCTTGCACCTGAGACACCGTGTTGGAGCTGGTTCCCACATAATGAGGATCCATCACGTCAAGGAGCCCTTTCACGGACTCGGCAAGGATCTCCCATGACTCCTTGATGACCTTTATTTCCTCTACAAAAGCCTGGAATTGGATTTGGGCATTGGCTCTAGTAGCTGCCCGGGTTCACCAACAAGTAAACTTGTCAGGCAAAACTGCATACGAAGTACTTAATGGATTGGTTAAGGTCATTGTCAATGCGGAGACTTACTTTTGTAGTCGGCCTCCCACATGGCTTTGGCCTTCTCTAGTTCAACTTTTTCCTTCTCGAGCTTGGCGTTGGCCTTCTTTAAGTCGGCCTTCTCTTTCTCAAGCTCGGCCATGGCCCTTGTCAAGTCGGCCTTGGCTCCCTCGGCCTCCTTCAGCTGGACTTCTCCTTCTTTTTGGGTCTTTAGCTCGGCTTCGAGGGCTGCACATCAGAACAGTCAAGCACTCGACATGGCAGTCAAGACACAACTAGGCAGTCGGAAGACAACACAGCTGGAGAAATATACTAAGGGATCAGTCGAGAAGACGTTCGGGAGACTTACTTCCAATCTTCTTGGCTTGGTCCCAATTTTTGGTCCTGAGTTGATTAACGGCTTTCCTCAGCCAAGATTCCCTCTCCTGGCTGCTCCCTTCCACTTTGGCTTTTATAGCCCAGAGCTGGTCCAACTCTTGGAGCTAGGGGGCAACCCAGGTCAGGACCTCATTCATCCTCTCCGAGCGGTCAACCATTTCTACTCAGGGAAAAATAGTGCGAAGCGGAATCAAGCGTCAGAACACTCGTGCAAGGAGGACTACCAAGACTCCAATATAACGAAATTCATACCTTAATCCCCTGGGATGCGGCGATTGCAGCATGAAGCAAGTCTTCATGCTCCTTCTCTGTCGTAGCCTCGTCATGCTTGTAACTCCTCGCAGTTCCGTCGGGGGCCGTCGAGCGGAATGTCCTCGGGAACTTGTAGGGAGGGGCCTTGAGCCTAGGGAGATCCGGCCTTTCTGAAGGTGGCGATGACAATGACGACGACGATGACGACGATGACAAGGACGGCGACGGGTCCTAGCCCTCACCTCGGCAGCCTCCGGTGCCTCAGGGGCTAACTCGGGAGCTGGAGCGACAGCTTCGACAACCGCCCCTTGGTCGACCGGTGTTGGCGGCCTTGCAATCGGGGCGGCCTCAGTTTCTGCAACTGGGACCGTCGCCGGCTCGGCAGGTGTGCTCACTAGCACTAGCTCGGCTGGGGCTGGCTCAACAACGGGAGTAGCCGGCGTGGTCTCCTTGAGATCAATATCGGCTCGCTTCTTGCATAACGAGTTAGACATCAGGACGCTACTATGCCAAACAAGATTTTTAGAAGACCCAGAACGACCTACTTCTTGGAGAACTTGAGCTTCTGTCCAGGAGACCCAAAGGTTGGCACTAGAGGGCCGCTGGCTGTCGGGCCGGAGGGCGCGGTAGTCAGCGGTGGCATTTCTGTCCTAGTCGGCCCCGTTCGCGGTGTGACCGGCTGGGGCGTTCGGGTACTCGGCGGCACTAGACTTGGCCTTGTACTCAGGGCACTCTTATTGGGCTCGATGATGCTGAGCTCGATTGCGCTCGTCCCGGTCTGGGACTCGGCGGCCTGGGGGCTGCATCAGCGGTGTCCTTTATCTTGAGGCTCCTAGCTGCGGCAATCGGCCTCACAACTTTCTTCTTGCCCTCGTCCACAACAGGCCTCTTTCCTGCTCTCTTGGAGTCGGGCTAGGCAGCTGAAGGACTTCTTGGCCTCTTCTTTGACTTCCTGGCCAATAGAGTTCGGGAGTCGTTATCGAACTCCTCACGTGACTGCAGGCAGTTCAACCATACATATTACACATTCTGGAGATATTCTGGGCATATATCTACAAGTACTCATCACAGGAGAACTACAAGACAATATCAACAAGGATTACCTTTGGGCGTGGCCTCTTTCAGCTATAAGCCGCCATAGATCGATCTATGTCTTCAATTTCGATCACCCTACTGGCAAAGAAATCCAGCAGGATGGTGGTCACTTTGTACTTGTCCATCAGGTCGGCATGTTCTCGGCTGGGGTCACCTTTGCCCTTGTAGTCCTAGCCGAAGTGACACCTCAACTTCAGTGGCCTGATGCACCGAGTCAGGAATCGTCTAGCCACCCATGGACCAGTTACCTCAGCTCGCTTCAGCTTCTCAATCCTGTCAACCAGTATATCAACTTGCCCCATTTCTTCGGAGGTGGGCAAAGATGACCACTTGGCGATGACCACCGGAGGCAAACCCATAAAAGGGGGAAGGCTTGGCTCAAGATCGGAACAGCAAAACCATTCCTTATGCCAGCCTTTGAGAGAAGATTTTAGGGGAATATTGAGATGGATCCTCTTCATCTCGCTCCAGAGTTGGACACCGGCCCCTCCAATCACTTGGATTTTGCTTTTGGAAGGCTGGGGCTTGACATGGAACAAATATCTAAAGAGATTTAAATGGGGTTCCACACCCAGGAAGCACTCACAAAGAGTCACGAATATGGAACTTTGCAAGATCGAGTTGGGATTTAGGTTCACCAGCTCGAGTTCATAAAACGAAAGAAGATGGCGGAAGAACTCGGAAGATGGAAGAGAAAGGCCCCGATTGAAAAAAGAGGCGAAAACATGGTCTCACCCTCCCGGGGCTCCGGAACCAATTCTCCTTCAGCCGGACGCCAGTTGATTACATCGCGGCTTTGCAGCCGCAGCAACTTCTCCAATTGCTGCAGCTTGAACTGACTGCAGTCTGAAGTCGGCCAGGCCTCATCCGACGCATCCACCAGATCTGAACCCCTCGGCATGGTTAGGGATGAGAGGATTTGGGGGAAATGTTGTTGGAGGTGTGGATTGGACGAGGAAGAGCAGAATCACCCAAGTTCTAGTGGGGAAGAGCAAGCAACAGCGAACCCTAGCAGAGCGGGAGGCAAAATTTTGGCGCGGAAGCTGGAAGACGAAACGATTGGTGGATTGGAGAAGATGAAGGAATCTTTTCTCTCTCTCCCCGCCTTTTATAGAGCTGGTACCAATTCATGGGCTTGGGCTTACACAGTCGGTACTGGGCCACCAAGATATGAGTTTCTACAGTAGCACGCTCAATGTGGGCCGCTCGCTAGCTGTGTTAAAATCGCAGTGCTGGTGTTACCAACAGGAACCGATGAGGTAAACAGACATGCTTCATGAGGGCCTAATTGCTAAACACATGTGTTTGAGTATCTGTCTTATCCACTAGGTATTGAGGATATATCCTTATAAGGGTCACAAGCTGGTCTTTCATCAAAATTGGGGATGCAGGTATCTCTCAAGTACACCTAACCACGCAATGGATTTAATTTCATAAACTGGTACTCGGCCTACATGCTTGGCCAACAGTTGCCATGAGCAATGTTATTCCAGCCGACATGACGCTGAAGAGTCTAGTTTCCGAGTAGTGCACTACTAGGGAAAGACTATAAATATTTCTTCCAGCTGATATGACGTTGAGGAGTCTAACTTTTGAGTGGGACGCCATTCGGGAAAGACTATAAACACCCTTTCTAGCTAACATGAAGCTGAAAAATCCCATATACGGGTAGCATGCTACTCGGCAAAGACTATAAATCATATTCCGGTTGACATGATACCGAAGAGTCTCATATACCAGTAGTATACTACTCAGGAAAGACTACAAGGTTAAAGATCTTTGACTTTATGTTTAATTGTTTTCACAATTAAGCACAAAGTTGGGGGCTACACCTAATAGGTGCGCCTATTCGGCGCACACTATCCATACTTCTACATGGAGCCCTTCATAGACTCGCTGCCAGCTGACATGAAGCAGGACTCGGGGAGAAGAAGCACTCGGACAAAGAGGACTCGGGAGCAATTGCACTCGGGCAATCTTCACCGTGCGAGGATGAGCACTCGACATCAGCTGTGACTGAACTTTGAAGGTCTCAGGAGCTGCTGTGGAGGCCATGGGCCCCGGGTACCTCATCACAAGCATATGGGCCACTCGGATAGAGGATGGGCCTAGCCTTGTAATTAGAGATATAGTAGCACCCGGCAGACTTTGCCTTGTACAATAAGGAATATACAGTCCTAGTCGGGTGAATTGTACCTCTAAAAGGAGATCCCTTGGCCATATCCGGCTAGGACTCCTACCTTGTATCCCTGTCCCCCAGTATATAAGGGGAGGTAGGGCGCCCCCTGAGGGCAGAAGATCATAGATCAACACAAATCCTCAAAGGAATAACATCACAACTAGACGTAGGGTATTACCTCACATCGAGGGCCTGAACCAGTATAAAATCTCCTTGTGTTCCTTTGCAATCCGTCGAGTTTCCCCTTGCCGAGTAGCCCCATATTCATATTGCCGGTGTAAAACATCAATAGCGTTGCTCGTCTTCCTCTCGTTTGTGACGCCAAGCATTGATGTCCTGCCGAAGATCACGTCGTAGTAGGCCTCGGAGATCCCGGTTGTCCCGATGGCCATCTTGATGTCGACGCCGCCGGTGGCCGTTGGGGTTGTTGACTGACGTCTAGCGTGACTCCGTGTGCAACCAACTGGAGCCGCCCGCTCGGAGGCGTCGCGTGAAGCGGATGAGACTGCCGCTAGAGATGCCAACTGTTAGTTGATATGAGGTATCGCCCGACTGTTGGTATTGCTGACATGCAGCAGTGGTGATCAAGGCTTTTATCCTTGCTATAGTCGGGGTGGCCTGGTGATTAGGCCCACACTGGAGCGTATCCAGTAGAGTTGCAGCGGCCACGATGTTTTGTTGAGGCATGACGAAGACGTCGTGATCGCCGACTCGAGTTTGGAGGATTTGTTGCTGAGCGGTTCGCCTAGCCCTGCATAGCTCATTGTTGCGAGCGTCGCGCTTGGCCTCCTGTTGTTATCGTAGTCGGTGGGCCTCCTCCTCTTGCTGCTCTCGTAGTCAGCGTGATTCCTGAGTAGGAGTAGAGCCTTTGGATGCCATGAAGATTTCTCGTGGCGAGAGAAGCTTGCCGAACTACTATCCGACTTAGGTCGGAGTCAACTGAGAGTCGAAGTCGAATAGGATGATGGGTGATTAAAACTCCGACCTCCCTAGATTCGATCTCGAGCAACTTTGGGCCGTATCCGAGTCGAACTCTAGGGGATCGGGTTTGCCACGTCTGATGTTGTTTGAAGATATCTGCGGCATCGCCGAGTCTGTACGAGAGATTGACGATCTCTTCCCTTCTTAGCCCGATCTTGGCCGGCTCAAGGCCGAGTCTGAGTCGAACACCGAAGGAAAGAGTTATCCCGAGACCTAGACAAGATGAAGATTGCCGCAGCAAGTCGATGAGGGTTGCTACAGCATTGCGTGGGCCGACCGGCGCAGAGTCAGCTTGTTTCTTGGCTGATCGGATCGAGTCCGGTTCGGATAGGGCAAGTTGTGAACTTGTCGGCGACGAAGTCAAGGCTCCCGAAACTGATTGTTTGCCCGGGGAAGAAGTTGATGCCATCGACTCCGGTGATTGGATCCATTAGGCTTGATGAAGATGATCTTGACGAAGCCCCTACCTAGCGCGCCAACTGTTGATGTTTTACACTGGCAATAAATATATAGCTACTCGCCGAAACCGAAACTTGATGGATTACAAAGGAACACAAAAGGTTTATACTGGTTCATGCCCTCGAGATGAGATAATACCCTACATCCAGTTGTGGTGTATTTCTTTTGAGGATGTATGACTTCTTCTACCCTCAGGGGGCGCCCTGCCTCCCCTTATATACTAGGGGACAGGGTGACAAAGTAGGAGTCCCAGTCAGACTATGACCAAGGGATCTCCTTCTAGGAATACAACGTGCCCGACTAAGACTGTATTTTCCCTGTCGTACAGGATCAAGTCTGCCGAGTCCTATTATATCCCTAATTATAAGGCTAGGCCCATCCTCTGTCCGAGTGGCCCATATGCTTGTCACGAGGTACCCGGGCCCCATGGCCTCCACAGAAAGTATACACCTCTGCAGAGTATCGAACTGTTCGAACAGTCGTGCCCACGGTCAAAGGCGATGTGAAGTGATTCCTCTAGGGTAGTTTTGTTTGCAAATGTTTGCGAAAGTGGTTTGTGGATTTGGGAATCATTACCAGATCGGCTTGGTCGGCTGATGGACGACCAGTACGTGGTCTAAAATGGTCCTATATGGATCGAGATGTCAGATGACATCATAGTTAGGTTTCCCGAGTGGAAGCAGTGTGTGTTTAAGATGTAGATTATGGATGGCTCTGGGAGCCGAAGTTGAGATAATGAGACAAAAGTAAAAGGAAAATAATAGAGGAAAAATAAGATTACATCCTGGAGTGGACGAAAGTGAAAATAAAGGTTGTCGGTGTGTTGACGCCGAAAATCGCCGGGTCTTGGTTCGGCGTCTGGGTGACACGCGAAGGCCTGGGAGATTTGCTTCACTCCAGTGCAGGTCCTAAAGTTTGAGGTTCGTAGGCGTGCCAGTCAATTTGACCCTGTAATTGACAAGGAGGAAAATATTAGATCAATGAGCCAATCGGCTGGAAGCCGATCTAGACTCGTTTCATCAGCCGATGGCCGATGTACACTGTAGCACTTATACGTCGGCTTAAGACCGATGATGGCAAGGACAATAATGTAATAATAAACAAATATCATGCTAGCCGATCATCGAAGAGATATTCGAAAACCGGCTATAAGCTAGATAAAATAAGCAAGTATAATGCATGAATAAATCAAACAGATCCTAGCTGATTATGATCTAGTGTTACTGGTATTATTATGAAGGTATGCCTGCACTCGGGCCCTTGCTCATATCGGCTCCCAAGATCTTCGTCCTCTATTCGGGCCCATGCACTGGTCCTTACCCGGGCTCATGCCGGCCCTTACCTGGGGTCGTGCCCGGGAACCTGCTTGTACTTGTGCTTGATCGGCAGAATGAACCCATCGGCTAGCCCTTAGCCGATTGTGACAATAATACAGCAAGAACAAATAATAAAATATGCAATAACGTAAATGATAAATAATTGATAAGCTAGCCGACTGCTTAATAAACGAACATAAGGATAAACAATGAATAAATGTAGTCGGCTTTAACAGATAACTTATCGGCTAAGCACTCCGATAACACCATCGCACAACGCCATCGGCTTATTAAGAGTAAAGCTATTATCGTCAGTCTAGTAAGATCGGACCTAACCGTTGCAGCACAGACCGACAATGATAACAATCTTCAATGAGTCGATAGATATAATGCGATCGTGATGAAAATAACTTATCGGGCTATACACTCCGATAAAGCGCCTGCACACAACGCATCGGCTCAGCAGGATCGACTTATCACTAGCAGTTCAGTAGGTCGACCTAACCGATGCAGCACGAACTGATGATAAATCGCTCCCCAATAAGTCGATACAATCTGTGCACACGTGATTGATATACCTAGTCAATCTATGAATCCAAACTAAACTGATGCAGCCATAGATAAAGTAAATATATCGTGGTAAGCCGACTACCATAAACCACTAGAATATCGGACCTAACCGAGGAAGTCCTAGCCGATTGTAGTCGGCATGTGACGAGACTTACCCTCTCGCAGGAGTTTCGGACCTAACCGATGCAGCCCGGCTCGAGAGCAGGATCCCGTCGAAGGGGTGGCGATGCCCGAATTTGTATTGATCGTTGTGATGATCGATACAAGGTCCCGGGCATACGTATATATACCCCGAGTTACATGAGTCCTTATAGGACACGATATATATTTCCTATCTATAACAGAAAAACACTATCGAGACCTGACCAGCGAACACGAGGTCAGTTTCCTAAAAGAAATAAACCTTTCCTAATAACTATAGTAATTAACTGCTCACGCGCGGTCTTCACGGCTCCTTCTCAGACTCGGTCGCTTCTTGGATCAATTTCCATTATCCGACTGCAACCGTCCTCTTGACCGAACATGATACAGGTCCTACCAAAATTTGGCGTTAACATATGCCCCCCAATTTCGGAGTTCCTCTGTAGATTCCGAAATTCTTCCAACTTTGGCCTCTAGATTTCTCCCATACCGAGGCGGCCCAAGATAGCCCACTTGCCATAAATGTTTGAAACAGTGCCAACCGCCTCAATTCCCCGCTCGCTTGTCATACCTTTATAAAACGCTTCGTCTTCTTGCCCTCTTTTTATACTTTTCACATCACCAGAGCACCACCGCTCATCTTTCACATCCCACCAGCTCTAGCGAATCTAGACAAATTACCTGCAACCTCTCTCTCCGTCCGTCGACTCCTGCAACCTCTCCTATTTCCGCGATGGCACAGCATCCGTAATTCCTGAGGTAATCTTCTCACCCGGTTACTTTTCCCCAATCTGCAATCTGTCGAACCCGATTTGCCATGTTCTTCACCTGTTCTTCGTCGTGTTTTGTCTACTGTAGCATCTCAGAGCCCAGATCTTGATTCCGGCTGCCATTACCCCTGCTTTTCTATCATGGCCCATGGGCAGTGAAGATCCCACCGATCATCAGTGCCGAAACCCAACGCACTCCTTCAAAGAACTCAGCCATGTTGGTCAGTGACTGACCACAGCTTCAGGTCCTGGCCGGCAGATTGCCCTGGATGGAGAAGTGGTACATCAGAGTATTCGGCTGCAAAGAGGATCTATTGGGAAAGAATCTCACATCGGCCACTGCATCAACCTCTCCTTTGGCCGATATGGAAAGGAATGAATCTCTTGCTCGCATCGGCCTCTACTTCTGGTCTGATGCTCTCAATGCCTTTCTGTTCGTCATCGGGGCCGATGACCCCTACTCTGCTAGATGTGACCATGCTCACCTGCCTGACACGACAAGCTACATCAACCCCTTCAAACTCCGTTCAAGCCTGCCCACCGGCTCCAAACAAAAAACATCGGCGGCTGGTCCAGGTACATATCTCTTCACAACAAAGAACTGGACCAGTTGATGATCCGGAGCACGTCGCTTTTCTGAACTTGTGGTTGAACGGTTCGTCTTTGGTGGCGCAACCCTCGGCCGACGACCAATATGCAATGCCTAGCAGAGTGCTTGGCCGATAGGAAACAAATTCCGTTAGGGCACTATCTCCTTTGGCGCCACCTACCAGCTGCTCCATCAGGTGGCAATCAAGCTATCGGCCGGCCAGCCCGTCGGCACATTGGGGGTCCTTGGTTTCGTACAGCTCTGGCTTAAATGTTTACACCTCCAAGGCCATCCCAGAAACTTCCCTCCTCAAGCAATCCTTCCCAGCTGATTACCCAGAAGATCAAGACCCCATCTACCGCGATGCATCTCTATGGGTGAGGCTGCATCGGCCCCTTTCGCGCGCAAGATATCCCCTGCTGAAGTGAGTCAGTGGTTCAAGGGTTTTTTATTATGGCTTTACCAGGGATGCTACTCTTTGGTTGCTTACAATGACGCATCATCATCGAGATGCCTTCAACTTTGATCCACTCAAAGCTCTGACCGATGATCAATCTAAAGCCATATTCCTATCGGCCATCAGTCCTGCCTGCTGCCAACCGGCTTCTCTCTTGGCCGAACTCACCATCGTATGAGTTCTACCACCCATCAACCAGCTCCCGTCAAACTCGGCCTTGGCCAGCTTCCGATCGGCCTGTTCTTTACCGACAAACTCCAGGCTCGGGCACAGTCAACAGCGCCTGGAATATGATCGGCTCGGTCTTTGACAGACTCCCTCCTGCTAGGCGCTGCCATCGAGGTGTACGTCTGCACTGCCAACACCAAGCCTTTTGTCCGATGGTGGTCGGAATGGAAAAAACATCTGTTCTGCTTACGCCCACTTGTTATTGCCTTCCCTCTGGACGCCGGGACTATGGAATCTGACAACGAGGTAACTCTTGCAAGCTTTAAATATCATCCTCAATCGTCTCTGACTCTTGCTTTGCAGGCCGCCAGCGTCGAGCCCCCATCAACAACAACAGCGTCGGCCGATTCTGTATCAACCCCATCGGCTACCCCAAACTTAGGGCGCGACGCTCCATCCCCATCGGCTCTCCTCAAGGCGCCTCGGCGATGGGACCAAAAAGGAAAAAGTTGGCGCATCGCCCCTCCCTGAAGAAACAGAAAACCAATGCCGATACCGTTGCCACAACGCCATCTTCTCCTCAGACCACATCGGCTCTCTCATCTCCTCAGGTATGCGCCAAATCTTAACATCATTATTACCCGCCTTCTCATTTCTCACCAGCCCCATCTTCAGCCCGAGTCATCGGCTCCAGATCTTCAACCTCCTTCCGCCATCCCTCCAAGTACTGAGCCGATGGCCCCTTCAGCTGCCCCACTCTTTGCACCAAGTCCTCCAGCTGTCGATGAGACTGCCCCTATTCCATCGGCGGACATCGGCCCCTCCAGAGAACAACCTATTCATCCCCCTGAAGCCAATGTCGCGCAAGCTGCCGATGCCCTACCTCAGGTAACTCTTTTGTCTATACTCCGCTCTTAACTTTTCTACTGATCCCTTCAACGATGCCAATTTTGCAGTCCATAGCCGATCTGTTCTCCTTTGACATCGGCAAGTACCTAGAAGTAGAAGAATCCACAGCCACCAGCGCAACAACCAAACCATCCTTCCCAGCCGACGTACGTGAATATCTGATGAGCATCCTCAGTCGGCTGGAAAACCCAATCGACGCGCTAGCGGAAGATTGCGGGCCAATCCGGGCAAGATTCGCAGAAATTGAACACCATCTGCCCGAAGAACTTATCGACGCATTAACCCCCGCAGCATATCTGGAATCCCATAGATTTAAACTTATCAAGCTTAGACAGCGCATAGCCGATCGCGCTGACCAACAGAAGACTACCGAAGACATCCAAGCCGATCGGCTATTAGCCCAAGCAGAGAAGAAAAAGCTTGATGACATGGCCGCTGCCCCCCAAGAGCTCCAACTTAAGTTAGACCAGCTGAAGAAAAAGGAGGCCGATTTGCTGGCAGAACTTGAAAGAGTTCGTAAAGACCTTACAGCAACAGAATCCCAGCTAATCGGTCTACCGCAAGCCATCCAAGACCAAGAGGCTAAGGTTGCAGCGACAGTGCGTCAAGTCATTCATCGGCGCAAGAACCTGAAGACCATCCCGGGCACCGACAAAGATGACATCCGTGCTATCAATGAGATTGACCAGATCCGCCTGCACGCAATTGAAGTGATTCAAAAATTCTTGTAAATCTTAAACCTTCGTAACTGTCGATTTTCTGGAACATGCCGATCACCCTTCTGCTGTCATACAACCAGATCGGCTCTACTACCCATCTCTCTCAGTCCTGACAACTTTTCCGCTTGTTTTGATCTAAAGGCGATATCAATTGATATCGGCTGTCTTTAGGCGACGTATAAAAACATCGGCTTTCCTAATTGTTTAGAAATCGGCTGTACTTAACCGATTTAAGAATTGATCCAAACGCTAGGGTAGTATCTCTTGATATATTTCCCATTAAGTGCTTTAGCAAACTCCGTCCCGTCAAGATCTTCTAATATATATGCGTTACCAGGCACACAGCGATTAATCCGATAAGGTCCTTCCCAATTAGGCGACCATTTTCCGAACTTATTATCTCTGGACCCGATCGGCAAAATCAACTTCCACACAAGGTCCCCCTCGGCAAACGACTTATTTACCACCTTTTTGTTATAATGCCGAGCTGCCTTAGCCTTATTCTCCTTGATTCTTTCTAGCGCTCTCAACCGATTCTGAGTTAAATCTTCAAGTTCATCTGCCATCAAGTTATAATAATCATCGGCCGTCAATTGATTCTGCAAAGAAAGTCTTCTAGAGCCGATGTTTGTTTCCCACGGCAAAACCGCCTCATGTCCATATACCAACTGATACGGCGGTACCCGAGTAGACCCGTGGCATGCCATCCGATAGGCCCATAGTGAATCGGCTAATGTAGAATGCCATCGCCGTGGCTGCTCATCAATTTTCCGCTTAATCAACTTGATCAAACTCTTGTTAGAAGCTTCTGCTTGCCCATTGGCTTGAGCATAATAAGGTGATGAATTTAATAACTTGATTCCCATACTGGCAGCAAACTGTTGAAACTCATCAGAAACAAAAATAGACCCCTGATCAGTAGTTATCGTCTGAGGAATCCCAAACCGATAAATGATATGCTCCTTGATAAATTCAATCGCTTCTTTGGACGTGACCTTCTTCAAAGGAATTGCCTCTACCCACTTGGTGAAATAATCTGTTGCTGCCAATATAAACTTATGTCCCTTACTTGATGGAGGAAAAATCTGGCCGATCATATCAATTCCCCATCCTCTGAACGGCCACGGTTTGATGATAGGATTCATAGCCGATGCCGGTGCCCGCTGTATATTTCCAAACTTCTGACAATCTTGACACCCTTTATAATACCTAAAGCAATCTTCCAGCATTGTCGGCCAAAAATACCCCACTCTTCTCAACAACCACTTCATCTTATGAGCCGATTGATGAGTTCCACAGATGCCTTCGTGCACTTCACACATAACCACTTTGGCTTCTTCCAAATCTAGGCATCTAAGCAGAACTCCCTCAAACGTCCGATAATACAACTCCTCATCAAGCAGCACATATTTAGTAGCTTTATACCGAATCTTCCTGGAAACAGACTGCGACGGGTTTCGTAAGTAATCAATTATCTCCTGTCTCCAGTCATCGGCCTTGCTCTGGACATCAATATCGGCTATCTCCACCTCAACCTGCCTATTCAGCCGATATCCTGAAGCAATCTGTGCAAGATCATTGGCTTCCAAATTCTGCTCTCTGGGAATATGATTCATTGACACCATCTTGAAATCCTTCAACAAATCTACACATTCTTCATAATATGACCTCAAAACATCATCCCTGCACTCATACTCTCCAGATAACTGTTTGATCACCAACAAAGAATCACCAATAATCTCTATAATATCGGCCCCGATCTCCTTTAATAGTTGAAGTCCTTTCAGCACCGCCTCGTACTCCGCCTGATTGTTAGTCCGATAAGGCTTAATTGTAAAAGCAAACTCAAAACTTGCCCCCCGAGGCGACACAATAACCAAACCGATACCAGATCCATGCCTGCAAACCGATCCATCAAAAAACAAGACCCACGGGATCGGCTCCACATAGTCCTCGTGAGACCCCCTGTGCTGGACAATAAAATCGGCCACTGCTTGTCCCTTGATTGCTTTAGCCGATTCGTACCTCAAGTCAAACTCTGTCAAGGCAAAAACCCACTTGCCAACTCGCCCTTTCAAGACTGGAGCCGACAACATATATTTGACCACATCGGCCTGGCAAACTACTGTACATTCAGCCGATAGGATGTAATGCCTCAACTTAGTACACGAGAAATATAAACACAAGCATAACTTCTCCACCGTTGGATATCTCGTCTCAGCATCCAAAAGTCTCCTACTTAGATAGAACACAACTCGCTCTTTTCCTTCAAATTCTTGGATCAAAACAGAACCGATGGACTTCTCATCGGCCGACAAGTATAATCTGAACGGCACTCCTTCCTGCGGTGGAATCAAAACAGGCGGGGAACTAAGATAATTCTTGATCTCGTCAAACGCCCTCTGCTGCGCTGCCCCCCACACAAATTCTTGATCGGCTTTCAACTTCAATAACGGCGTGAAAGACTCAATTTTCCCTGATAAATTTGATATGAATCTCCTCACAAAATTAATCTTGCCGATCAACGATTGCAACTCTGTCTTATCGCTTGGTGGCTCTGTGGTCTTAATGGCTCTAATACTCCGCTGACTAACTTCAATCCCTCGCTCATGAACCATAAAACCCAGAAATTGCCCAGCCGATACACCAAAAGCACACTTATTGGGATTCATTCTTAGTCCGTACTTCTTGGCCCTCTCCAGCACTCTTCGTAAATCGGCTATATGGCTTTCCCCACTTTTAGATTTAACCACCACATCATCAATGTAAATTTCCACCAACAAACCGATGAGATCATGAAATATATAATTCATTGCTCTTTGATAGGTGGCACCGGCACTTTTCAATCCAAAAGTCATTACTACCCACTCATACAAACCGATAGCTCCAGGACATCGGAACGCAGTCTTGTGTATATCCTCTTCGGCCATGAAAATCTGATTGTATCCTGCATTGCCATCCATGAAACTAATAATCTTGTGGCCTGACGCTGCATCCACCAACAAATCCGCTATCGGCATCGGGTACTCATCCTTGGGGTAGCTTTATTTAGATCCCGAAATCAATACATATCCTCAATTTTCCATTTTTCTTCTCTTACCGGACGATATTAGAAACCCACTCAGCATATCGGCATGGCCTTATGAACTTGGCATCGTACAACCTTGTGATCTCCGCCTTGATCGGTTCATATAATTCTGCCTTGAATCTCCTTGGAGCCTGCTTGAATGGCCGATACCCTGGTTTAATAGGTAGCCGATGTTCAACAATTGATCGGCTTAATTCCTGGCATCTCATGGTATTCCCAGGCGAAACAATCCCGATACTCCTTCAACAATGCTATCAATTCTTCTCGTAGCTCAGGACTTAATTTTTTGCTTATATACGTCGGCCTTGGTCTATCTCCTGGTCCTATATCAATCTCTTCCAAATCATCAGCCGACGTAAATCCTTGCCCCAATTTCCCCTCGAAGTCTTCAATGGAGCCCATCAGAGTAACAATTCAGAGCCGACTTGCTGGATCGGTTGTATCCCCTGACTAGTAACCTTGAGGTAATCTCCTTCCCAAACTCTTCCGGATAAGCAGTCAACACCATCGGCTTCCCAGACTGGTAGATCGGTCATGGCAATATTGGTCGACCGATCTGCTTGCACCACCTCGACTTGATCTCCCTGCCACTGTATTAGACATTGATGCATTGTCGAAGGCACGCAACAGTTCGCGTGAATCCAGTCCCTGCCGAGGAGCAAACTATACGACCCCTTTCCGTCAATCACAAAAAACGTGGTGGGTAATGTCTTACTCCCTACTGTCAGCTCCACGTTTAATACGCCTTTCGCTTCAGATGAATTCCCACCGAAGTCTTTTAGCACCATATTTGTCTTGATCAGGTCTTCGGTAGTCTTCCCCAATTTCCGGAACGTAGCATGAGGCATGAGATTAACCGCGGCTCCCCCATCAACCAACATCTTTGTCATCGGCTTCCCATTTACGTATCCCTTGATGTATAATGGCTTTAAGTGCCGATGCTCTGACTTCTCAGGTTTATCAAATACAGCTTGATCAGATTGCAGCATTAGTTGAGCGAAAACCTCCTCCTCTCCTTCTTCATCTGATGAAAGCGCTTTATACTCCCGAGGCAAAAAGAACACCATATTTACCGGTGCTGATACGTCCTCATCGTCCTTCTTCTTCACTTGCCAAACTTGCCTAGTCTTTTTGGGACGATGATCAACCTCCTCTTGATCCTGGCATTGCTCCTTTTGCTGTTCTCGGTGTCGTAGCCGTTGTGCCCTTCTCTTCTGATTCTTTGTGAATATGCCGCTAGGACACCACTGAGGATTCTGGACTTGTTTCCCATGTGCTTCCTCTTCATCTTCTTCAGAGAACTCTTCATGGATCGGCCCCAATCGGCTATGAAACCGATGTTCTTTCCCGGCGACCGATCCCGGCGAACACTCCTGCTGGCGATCATGCCGATTCCCTGTACCGCTGCACTCGGGGCAATTTTCAGCTGATGGCAATCTCATCCCTTGATCCCAGCAGAAACGAAAAAACGGGCAGTTCCAATGCGGATTATATTGTTCCGGTCCATCCCCCTGTTCATCGTACCTTGAGTACTTCTCTATCATACCTGATGAAGTAATCCTTGATTTACTCTGACGTTTTCCTTCATCGGCTTGAGTTCTGGACGATGACCCCGCATAGACCATATTTACGGGGAACGGGTGCCCATCTATCTTCATTGGCTTTTTATCTTCAAACTTAATTCGTCCTTGCTCAACGGCCAGCTGAATTTGTTGCCGAAAAACCTTACACTCGTTAGTATGGTGCGATATCGCGTTGTGCCATTTGCAATACTTCTTCTTTTTTAGTTCTTCGGCTGATGGAATCACGTGGTTTGGCGGCAATTGTATTTGCTTTTCCTGCAACAACAAATCAAAGATCTTATCGGCTTTACTCACATCGAAATCATATCGTTCCTCTTTGCCAATATCTTTGACCCACGGGCATGATACCGACTTCTTGTTCTTGGCCCACTCCGCCAATCCAACCTCAGCGTCGGATTTCTCATCATCTGAATCCGTTGAATATACCTGAACCCGAGCAACTCTCCTTTGGTACTTGTCCTTTTTCGCCTCTTGAAACCGGCTTTCATGAGCCGATACCTTCTGTACTAGGTGCGACAAAGATTCGAACTCTTGAGACGAAAACCTTTCTCTGATTGGCGCCAAGAGTCCCTGAAAAGCTAAATCAGCCAGATGTCCATCGCTCAGGTTTAAACTATAACACCGGCTTCTGATATCCCGAAATCGCTGAATGTATTCCGGTACCGTTTCATCTGGTCGCTGCTTAACCGATGTCAAATCTGACAGTCTCAGCTCGTGAATCCCAGCGAAGAAATATTTGTGAAACTGTTTCTCCAGATCGGCCCACCCCCGAACAGAATTCGGCGGTAACGAGGAGAACCATGTAAAAGCCGATCCAGATAGTGATAGGGGAAAAAACCTAACCCTTAGGGCCTCTTCAGCCGATGCCTCCCCGCACTGCGCCAGAAATCGGCTGATATGTTCTACTGTAGATGTGTTGTCCTGCCCCGAAAACTTAGAAAAATCCGGGACCCTGTATCGGTGTGGCAACGGAACCCTGTCAAACCACTCAGGATATGGGTGCCGATACATGAACGCTTGTTCCTTGGGCTTGATCCCGAACTGCTCCCTTACTATTTCCTCAACCCGTGCCGACAAATCTTCCTCTCTTGCATTCTCCTGTTGATACTGCTGATACTGCATCGGCGGGGTTGGTTGCCGATTCTGTCTGTGATACTCCCTCTGGTGAGTACCTGGATCGGCTCCTCCTCCCGGATAGTTCTGCTGATACCCCCCATAATAAATAGATCGATGATATCCAGGAGGGATATCCTGTTGCCCCCCGGCCTGGTTTTGTGCGAACAAGTGTTCTGGTACATCTCTGCTAATGTTGTAATTAACTTGGCCTGGCTCTATCTTCGGTGGGAGAAAAACAGGACCTCGAGTCGGCTCTTGGGCAATCGATCCATCAACAGTCTTCTTGATAAGGTTATGCAATGTATTTACTAAGATCCCTGACTGATTGATGAGTGCGTGGTGCACAGCCTCGTTGACCATCTCCTGTAAAGGCTTGATTGGTGGACTCTCAGGTTGTGTGCGGCTCGATTCTCCTACCAGTACTGGTTTTGGAAACTGAGACTTCTGAATCGGCCCTTGTCTTGTCATACTGAAGGATTCTAAACACAGCTTCTGGAAATTTGTCATGGTCTGTTCAACTTGCTGTTTTTGTTCTTCAGTTAGATCTTCCATGGTGACCGGAATTACGTTGTCCGTCTTGATTTCTTTTCCAGCCATGTTGAAATCTTGATTGAAACAATTGTTTGTTGGAATTCTGGCTTAAAACTTCGTGTCCCACCAGGCGTGCCAAAAGCGTGTTGACGCCGAAAATCGCCGGGTCTTGGTTCGGCGTCTGGGTGACACGCGAAGGCCTGGGAGATTTGCTTCACTCCAGTGCAGGTCCTAAAGTTTGAGGTTCGTAGGCGTGCCAGTCAATTTGACCCTGTAATTGACAAGGAGGAAAATATTAGATCAATGAGCCAATCGGCTGGAAGCCGATCTAGACTCGTTTCATCAGCCGATGGCCGATGTACACTGTAGCACTTATACGTCGGCTTAAGACCGATGATGGCAAGGACAATAATGTAATAATAAACAAATATCATGCTAGCCGATCATCGAAGAGATATTCGAAAACCGGCTATAAGCTAGATAAAATAAGCAAGTATAATGCATGAATAAATCAAACAGATCCTAGCTGATTATGATCTAGTGTTACTGGTATTATTATGAAGGTATGCCTGCACTCGGGCCCTTGCTCATATCGGCTCCCAAGATCTTCGTCCTCTATTCGGGCCCATGCACTGGTCCTTACCCGGGCTCATGCCCGGGCCCTTACCTGGGGTCGTGCCCGGGAACCTGCTTGTACTTGTGCTTGGATCGGCAGAATGAACCCATCGGCTAGCCCTTAGCCGATTGTGACAATAATACAGGCAAGAACAAATAATAAAATATGCAATAACGTAAATGATAAATAATTGATAAGCTAGCCGACTGCTTAATAAAGCGAACATAAGATAAAACGATGAATAAATGTAGTCGGCTTTAACAGATAACTTATCGGCTAAGCACTCCGATAACACCATCGCACAACGCCATCGGCTTATTAAGAGTAAAGCTATTATCGTCAGTCTAGTAGATCGGACCTAACCGTTGCAGCACAGACCGACAATGATAACAATGCTTCAATGAGTCGATAGATATAATGCGATCGTGATGAAAATAACTTATCGGCTATACACTCCGATAAAGCGCCTGCACACAACGCATCGGCTCAGCAGGATCGACTTATCACTAGCAGTTCAGTAGGTCGGACCTAACCGATGCAGCACGAACTGATGATAAATCGCTCCCAATAAGTCGATACAATCTGTGCACACGTGATGTGATATACCTAGTCAATCTATGAGATCAAACTAAACTGATGCAGCCATAGATAAAGTAAATATATCGTGGTAAGCCGACTACCATAAACCGACTAGAATATCGGACCTAACCGAGGAAGTCCTAGCCGATTGGTAGTCGGTGTGACGAGACTTACCCTCTCGCAGGAGTTCGGACCTAACCGATGCAGCCCGGCTCGAGAAGCAGGATCCCGTCGAAGGGGTGGCGATGCGCCGAATTTGTATTGATCGTTGTGATGATGATACAAGGTCCCCGGGCATACGTATATATACCCCGAGTTACATGAGTCCTTATAGGACACGATATATGATTTCCTATCTATAACAGAAAACACTATCGAGACCTGACCGGACACGAGGTCAGGTTTCCTAAAAGAAATAAACCTTTTCCTAATAACTATAGTAATTAACTGCCACGCGCGGTCTTCACGGCTCCTTCTCAGACTCGGTCTGCTTCTTGGATCAATTTCCATTATCCGACTGCAACCGTCCTCTTGACCGAACATGATACAGGTCCTTACCAAATTTTGGCGTTAACACGGTGCCATGGGCCTATGGTACCTCATGAGAAGATATTGGGCCACTTGGACAGAGGATGGGCCTAGCCTTGTAATTAGGGATACAATAGAACTCGGCAGACTTAACCTTGTACGACAGGGAAAGTACAGTCCTAGTCGGGCACGTTGTACTCCTAGAAGGGGATCCCTTGGTCGTAGTCCGACAGGGACTCCTACTTTGTAACCTTGTCCCCCAGTATATAAGGGGATGCAGGGCGCCGCTTGAGGGCAAGATCACTAAGATCACAATCATACATCCTCAAAGGAAATACACCACAACTGGACGTAGGGTATTACCTCATCTCGAGGGCCAGAATCAGTATAAATCTTTCGTGTTCCTTTGCAGTCCATCAAGTTTCAATCTCATGAATAGCCCTATATATTTATTGCCGATACAAAACATCGACAGTTGGCGCGCCAGGTAGGTGCTTCGTCGAGATCATCTTCATCAAGCTTGATGGATCCAATCAAGGGAGTTGACGGCATCAATTTCTCCACTGAGAAAACAATCACATTCGGGAGCCTCGGCTTCATCGTCGACAAATTCGGCAACCTTACCCTGTCCGACTCGGATTCGATTCGATCGGCCAAGGATCAAGCCGACTCCACACCGGATGGCTTGCTGCGGCAATCCTCAACATGCTTGGGTCTCAGGACAACTCTTTCTTTCGGTGTTCGACTCAGACTCAGCCTTGAGCCGGCCGAGATTGGGCTAAGGAAGGAGGAGATCGTCAATTTCCCATTCGGACTCGGCAATACCGTGGATAATTGCAATCAGCATCTGACGCGGCAGATCCGATACCCTGGGGTTCGGCTCGGATATGGCCCAGAGCCGCTCAAGATTGGATCTAGGGAGGTCGGAGTCGTCATCACCCCCATCAACTATTCCAATTTCGACTCTCAGTCAGATTCCGAATTTCAGTCGGACTCCGATTCTAAGTCGGACAACAGTTCGGCAAGCTTCTCTCCGCCACGTGAAGTCTTTATGATATCCAAGGGTTCAGCTCCCACTCAGGAGGCATGCTGACTACGTGAGCAGCAAGAGGAGGAGGCCAGCCGATTGCGAGAACAACAAGAGGAAGAAGCAAGACGCCTGCAACAACAACTTGCGTAGGGCTGGGTGGACTGCTCAGCAACAAATCCTCCAAACCCGAGTCGGCGAACATGACATCTTCGTTACACCTCAACAGAACATCGTAGCCGCTACAACTCTGCTGGACACACTCTAGTTTGGGTCTGATCACCAGGCCACCCCGACTATAGCAAGGATAAAAGCCATGATTACCGCTGCTGCATGTCAGCAGCACTAACAGTCGGGCGATACCCTCATACTGACCAACCGGTCAGCAGCACCAACGGTAGTCTCATCCGCCTCAACGCGACGCCGAGCGGCCGGCTCTAGTCGGCTGCACACGGAGTCACGCCACATGTCACTCAGCAACCATAATAACAACCGGCGACGCCAACACCAAGACGACCGTCAGGACAACTAGGACATCCGAAGCCGACTACGACGTGATCTTAGGCAAGACATCAATGCACGACACCGCAAACGTGTAGGATCGACTCACACTAAGATAGGCAATCAGAGGGGGGGGGGGAATGATTGCGTAGGTCAAAAATAAAATTTAACACTTCCCCTAACCACAAAACCTGAAAAACCACGTTTTCGGAATCTGGACAGAACGCTGTTTCATCACTAAACAGATTGTAGTCATAGATCCGTAACTCCAATCGACCTGAAAATTTTTCAGAATAAACTAGACAAAATTTGTAAACAAACCCAACTGGAATCACATCAATCGGACTTCTGGATCTTGAGATATTAACGAAACAATATTACTGAACAGAAGGTTGACGAAAATTAATTAAACCCTAATTAATTGATTAAACGAGATCCGAAAATAATTAACCAACCAAACTTTCCATAACACTAGAAAAACACCCTAGCTAGATTTTAGATCAAAGAAACCAACCCAAATCTTAGAGAAAAACAAATCAATCTAAAATCCATTGCTAGGCATGCATAAAGATGAACGAGAAAGAGGAATTAATTACCGCACTAATCTTCTATAAACTTTACATTTATTACCAAGATTGTGCTTACAAGATGTTTCTCCAAAACATCCAAAAGATTTCTCCACGACAAATTCGCTATCTAGAAACCCTAAAAAAAATCTCTCCAAAAATTAACAGGGAGTCACTATTTATGGAACCAAAACCCCTTCGTGGGCCATCTGGACTGTTGCCTTGCCTGGACTGCGCTAGGCCCGCACACCTCCACGTGTGCTACAGTACCTTATGGTACTGTAGCACCATGTCACGTACTCCTTTTCTTTTTCGATTTTTCCAGCGTTTATACACTGCCTTGAGAAGCTCGTTCTGAATATCTTCCCACACAGTTTTCATCCACCGTGTATCACCTTGTGTCCCACCTTGTCACCCGACATCCTTGACCGTTCTGGACCTAAACTCCTCCTTGAGTTTATTCCCGATCCGCCTTTGACCAAGGTTGACCCCAAGTACCTACACACAAATAGACCAAACACACCGTTTTCGGGCACAGATATTCACAACCTAACCCACGTCAGTCGTACACACGCTTATCACACTTTCTAATGCCAAGTTCATAAATCACAAGATAAGCCAATTTTTCAGCACATGATTTTACCCCGAGTCTTGGCACACAGTGTCGATGTTTTACACCGGCAATATGATTATAGGGCTACTCGTCGGATAGAAACTCGGTGGATTGCAAAGGAACACGGGGAGATTTTATACTGGTTTAGGCCCTCGATGTGAGGTAATACCCTACATCCAGTTGTGATGTATTCCTTTGAGGATGTGTGTTTGCTTCTATGAGCTCGTGCCCTCAGGGGGCACCCTGCCTCCCCTTACATACTGGGGGGACAGGGGTACAAGGTAAGAGTTCCAGCCGGATTCCAGCCAAGAGATCTCTTCTTGGAGATATAACCTACCCGACTAGGACTGTATATTCCTTATTGTACAAGGCAAAGTCTGTCGGGTTCTATCATATCTCTAATTACAAGGCTAGACACATCCTCTATCCAAGTGGCCCATATGCTTGTGACGAGCTACCTAGGGCCCATGGCCTCCACAGCAGCCCCTGAGACCTTCATAGTTGAGTCAGCTGATGCCGAATGCTTATCCTCCATGGTTAAGATAGCCCAAGTGCATTGCTCCCGAGTACTCTTTGTCCGAGTGCTTCTTCTTCCCGAGTCCTGCTTCATGTCAGCTGGCAGCGAGGCTATGAAGGGCTCCATGCAGATGTATGAATAGTGTGCGCCGAATAGGCGCACCTATTAGGTGTAGCCCCCGACTTTGTGCTTAATTGTGAAAATAATTAAACATAAAGTCAAAGATCTTTAACTTTGTAGTCTTTTTCGAGTAGTATACTACTGGTATATGAGACTCTTCAGTATCATGTCAACCGGAAATAATTTATAGTCTTTGCCGAGTAGCATGCCACTCGTATATGAGACTCTTCAGCTTCTTGTTAGCTGGAAACGGTGTTTATAGTCTTTCCCAAGTGGTGTCCCACTCGGAAGTTAGACTCTTCAGCGTCATATCAGCTAGAAAGAATATTTATAGTCTCTCCCAAGTAGTGCACTACTTAGAAGTTAGACTCCTCAGCATCATGTTGGCTGGAAAGAGATTTGCTCATGGCAACTGTTGGCCAACCATGTAGGCCGAGTACCATTTTATGAAATTTAATCCATTATGTGGTCAGGTGTACTTGAGACATACCTACATCCTCAATCTTGATGAAGACCAGCTTGTGACCCTTATAAGGATATATCTTCAATACCTAGTGGATAAGACAGATACCCGAACACATGTGTTCGGCAATTAGGCCTTCATGAAGCATACCTGTTTATCTCATTGGTTCCTGTTAGTAGCACTAGCACTGTGATTTTAACACAGCCAGCGAGCGGCCCACATTGAGCGTGCTACTGTAGAAACTCATATCTTGGTGGCCCAATACCGACTGTGTAAGCCCAAGCCCACGAATTGGAAACGGCTCTATAAAAGGCAGGGAGAGAGAGAAAAGATTCCTTCATCTTCTCCAATCCACCAATCGTTTCGTCTTCCAGCCTCCGCGCCGAAATTTCGCCCCTCCCGCCTCGCTAGGGTTTGCCATTGCCGGCTCTTCCCCATTGAAACTCGAGCGATTCCACTTCTCCTCGTCCATTCCAAGCCACTAGGGACTTCTCCCCCAAATTTCCTCGCCCTTAATCATGTCAAGGGCTTCAGATTTCGTGGGGGCGTCGGATGAAGCGTGGCCGACTTCGGATTTTGGTCGATCCAAGCTGGGGCACCTGGAGACGTTTCTGCGGCTGCAAAGCCACGATGTCATCCGTTGGCGCCCGGCAGAAGGTTAATCAGTTCCAGAGCCCCAGGCCGATGAGACTGTTGTTTTCGCCTCCTTTTTCGACCGAGGTCTATTTCTTCCATCTTCTGACTTCCTCCGCCGTCTTCTTGCCTTCTATGGATTGGAGTTGGTGAATCTGAATCCTAACTCAGTCTTGCAAATTTCTATATTTGTAACTCTTTGCGAGTGTTTCTTGGGTGTGGAACCCCATTTAAATCTTTTTAGACACTTGTTCCACATCAAGCCCTAGCCCTCTAAGAGCAAGGTCCAAGTGATTGGGCGGGGGGCCGGTATCCAGCTTAGGAGTGACATGAAAAGGACATATCTTCATCTTCCTCTTAAAACTTCCTTGAAAGGTTGGCATAAGGAGTGGTTCTATTGTTCTGATCTAGAACCCTCTCTTCCTCCATTTACTGGTTTGCCTCTGGCGGTCTTGTCCGATTGGTCATCAATGCCAACTTTTGAGGAGATGGGCCAAGTGCATCAGTTGCTTGAAAGACTAGATAGGCTGAAGAGCGCCGGTCTAACCGGTCCCTAGGTGGCCAGGCGTTTCCTGACCCGGCGCATCCAACCATTGAAGCTAAGAAGCCAATTCTGTTGGGATTACTGGGGGAGAGACAATCCCGACCGAGAATGTTGAGATCTGGCTGACCAGCACAAAGTGACGGTGTGGGTGCCATGGGCCCCGGGTACCTCATGACAAGCATATGGGCCACTCGGATAGAGGATGGGCCTAGCCTTGTAATTAGGGATATAGCCACACTCGGCAGACTTTGCCTTGTACGATAAGGAAAACACACTCCTAATTGGGTGCGTTATATCTCTAAGAGGAGATCCCTTGGCCGTAATCCTGTTGGGACTCCCACCTTGTAACCCTGTCCCCCAGTATATAAGGAGAGGCAGGGCGCCCCCTGAGGACAGGTTGAGTTGGTTCACTAGAATCACCACCACAAATCCTCAAAGGAATAACACCACAACTGGACGTAGGGTATTACCTCGCATCGAGGGCCTGAACCAGTATAAAATCTTCTGTGTTCCTTTGCAATCCATCAAGTTTCCCTCCGCCGAGTAGCCCCATATATTTATTGCCGGTGTAAAACATCGACAGTTGGCACGCCAGGTAGGGGCTTCGGCGCGGTCTACATCTACAAGCTCGATGGATCCAGCAACCGGAGTCGACGGCGGCAAACTCTCCCCCGGAGATACAATCACATTCGGAAGCCTCGACTTCGTTGCCACCAGATCGGCAATCTCACCTTGGCCGACTCGGACTCGATCCGATCTGCCCGGGAACCGGCCGACTCTGCGCCAGTTGGTCCACACGACGCTGCAGCAACCCTCATCGACTTGCTGCGGCAATCTTCCTCTTGTCCGGGTCTCGGGACAACTCTTTCCTTCGGTGTTCGACTCAGACTCGGCCTTGAGCCGGCCAAGATCGAGCTAAGAAGGGAAGAGATCGTCAATCTCCCGTACAGACTCGGCAACGCCACGGATATCTTCAGACAACATCCGACGCGGCAAACCCAATCCTCTAGAGTTCGACTCGGATACGGCCCAGAGCCGCTCGAGATCGGATCTAGGGAGGTCGGAGTTATAATCACCCCCATCAACTATTCCGACTATGACTCTCAGTCAGACTACGACTCTCAATCGGATTCCGACTCTAAGTCGGACAGCAGTTCGGCAAGCTTCTCCCCGCCACGAGAAATCTTCATGGCATCAAAGGCTCTACTCCTACTAAGGAATCACGCCGACTACGCGAGTAGCAAGAGGAGGAAGCACGCCGACCGCGAGAGCAACAAGAGGAAGAAGCAAGACGCCGGCACGACGCTCTACGAAGGGCCGGGCGGACTGTACAGCAACAAATCCTCCAAACCCGAGTCTACGACCATGACGTCTTCATTACTCCTCAACAGAACATCGTGGCCGCTGTGACTCTACTTGACACACTCCAGTTCGGGCCTGATCACCAGGCCACCCCGATGATCGCAAGGATAAAAGCCATGCTTACCGCTGCTGCATGTCAGCAGCACCAACAGTCGGGTGATACCCTCATACCGACCAACCGGTCGACATCCCCAACGGCAGTCTCATCTACCTCAAAGCGACGCCGAGCGGCTGGCTCCAGTCAACCGCATACGGAGGCGCGTCAGGAGTCACTCAGAAACCCCAATGACAACCAGCGACGTCAAAGCAACCGTCGGGACGATCAGGACCTCCGAGATCGTCGGGACGATCAGGACCTCCAAGATTGACTACGGCGCGACCTTCAGCAAGACATCATCGCTCGGCACCGTGAACGAGAAGAAGATGAGCAACGCCAATTGGAAGACAAGAACAAGCGTTTCGGCCTCCACCACGAACGGTTTCGCCGCCGTATTCGGAGTCGGAGCCCTCATGAAGACGAAGGCATACCGGCCTTCACCCAGGAGCTACAACAGGTCGACTGGCCGTCGGGTTTCAAGCCTACAGGCATCGACAAATACGACGGCAAAACCAATCCTAAGTCTTGGCTCATGGTCTACACTTTGGCGATCCGAGTAGCTGGAGGAAATCACAAAGTCATGGTTAACTACCTCCCAGTCGCTTTAGCCGACTCAGCGAGGACATGGCTAACACTTTTCCGGGTTCAACTTCATCTTGAATCTTCGAAGATTTTGGAAGGTTTCTTCCAGGTCAGCGATGAGGTCTTCTTTGGACTTGGTCTTGATCACCACGTCGTCGACGTAGGCTTCCACGTTGCGCTCGATCTATGTGTGTAGACACCGCTAAATTGCACGTTGATACGTTGCTCTAGCATTTTTCAAACCGAATGGCATAGTAATGTAGCAATACGCACCAAATGGCGTGATAAAAGACGTCTTGAGGCAGTCCTCCTCCTTCAAACTGATTTGATGGTATCCCGAGTAGCAGTCGAGAAAGCTGAGAAGTTCGCACCTCACAGTTGAATCCACCACCTGGTCTATCCTTGGTAAACCAAATGGGTCTTTAGGGCACGCCTTGTTGAGATCGGTGTAGTCGACCCACATGCGCCATTTACCGTTTTTCTTCCGGACCAGAACTAGGTTTGCCAGCCAATCCGGGTGGTAGACCTCTTTGATGAACCCGGCTGTGAGAAGCTTGGTTATCTCCTCCCAAATAGCATCTTTACGGTCTTGAGCGAAGCGCCACAGCCGTTGCTTAACTGGTTTGGCATCTGTCTTCACGTTGAGAGCGTGCTCGATCACCTCCCTTGGTATGCCCGGCATGTTAGACAGTTTCCACGCAAAGATATCCTTGTTGGCTTGGAGGAAGGTGACGAGCGCGTCTTCCTATTTGGGGTCGAGTCCGGTCCTGACTAGAGCAGTCTTGGAGGGGTCGGAAGGGTCCACGGGGATCTTCTTCATGTCAGAGTCCGCTGAAATTCCCGACTTCACTACTTTTTTGGCCGGAACTGGGTCTTCCTCGACTTCAGTTGTGACGGCTTGCCTAATGCTACTGCGCCCGACTGCCACCTCTTTTGATTGAGCCAATTCGCAACTCCTTGTCGCAGGTGAAGGGTTGCTTGGCATCGCTGCGGAGGGAGAGGACTCCTGCTGGCCCTAACATCTTAAGCACCATATATGTATAGTACGGTACCGCCATGAATCTGGCGAGCGCCGGTCGTCCGAGTATCGCGTGGTAAGCGGTCTCGAAGTCGGCGACCTCGAAGTAGATGTTTTCAGTGCAGAAGTTATCCCGCATGCCGAAGGTTACTGGCAAGGTAATTCTGCCCGAGTGGTGTTGAAGACAGGCCGGGGATTATCCCGTGGAAGGGCGCCGTACTCGGCCGCAGATCCGAACGAGGAATCTTCATCTCATCCAGGGTCTTGGCGAAGAGGATATTGAGCGCGCTGCCTCCATCTATGAGAACCTTCTTCAACTTGATGTTCTTCATGACCGGGTCCAGGACAAGTGGGTATCGTCCCAGGTGTGAAACCCGATCTGGGTGATCTGCATGGGTGAACGTGATGGACGTCTTTGACCAGCGCAAATATTGGGGGGTGTCTGCTGTAGAAATTGAGTTGATGTCGCGCGTTGTAAGCTTTTGGTTCCGCTTGGACTCGTAGGCAGATGGCCCTCCGAAGATGTGGTTAAGCTCGGCTTGGGGATCTTGAAAATCGTCAGGTGGGCCCTAATCTAGCTTGTCTTTGTCCTTGTTGGCGCCAGATGATGAAGTCTGCTCGGAAGCAAACTTCTTAAGCATGAAGCAGTCTTTGGCCGCGTGCTTGCCCTTAGGGTGGAAGGGGCAAGGCCCATTCATGACTTTCTAGTAGTCGTTGTTGCGTTGGGGCCGCGACCGAGTGTGCTCCATGTTGGCCACCTCGTTATCCGACTTCCGCTTGCGGCCGCCGGTCTTGTTTTGAGATGGCTCGCCAGCTTTCGCCTTTTGTTCCTTCTGTCGGGACTCCTTCTTCTCGTCGAGGGCCTCTGCGACAGCTTCAGCTGAGTCGGCATATTTGTTCGCCATGTCGAAGAGAGCTCAGACAGAGGATGGTGGTTTCCGAGTGAACTTCGCGATGAACGGGGCGTCTTTTACTCCCTTGTAGAAGGCAGTGATGACGGCCTCGTCTCTGATCATTGGGATCTTGTTGCGCTTCTCGGAGAATTTCTTGATAAAATCGTGTAGAGACTCGTTCTTCTTCTGGTGTAGTTGATATAAATCATGCTCAGAAGACGGCCTCTCGTAGGTTCCCAGAAAGTTGGCGATGAACCGCTCCCTGAGTTCTCCCCAGGAACCGATTGACTGCCTCGGGAGCCCTGTCAGCCATGTCCTTGCCGAGTTAGCCAATGCGACTGGGAGGTAGTTAGCCATGGCTTTGTGGTCACCCCCGGCAGCTCGTATTGCCAAGGTGTATACAATGAGCCAGGACTCAGGGTTGATTTTGCCATCGTATTTCTCTATCCCCGTAGGCTTGAAGCCCGACGGCCAGTCAACGTCCTGGAGATCGTGGGTGAAAGCTGGAACGCCTTCATCTTCGTGAGGGCTCCGGCTCTGATCACGGTGGTTAAACCGCTCGTGGTGAAGGCCAAAACGCTCGTTTTCATCCTCCCGTCGGCGGCGCTCTTCCTCTTCATCTTGGCAGCGCCAGGCGTTGATGTCGTATTGGAGGTCGCATTGTAGGCAGACTCGGAGATCTTGGTTGGGCCGGTGATCGTACTGGTGACGTCGCCGATTATCGTTGTTGGTGTCGTCCAGTGTCGTTTGGCGTGATTCCTCGTGTGGCCAACTTGAGCCAGCCGCCCGACACCGTGCTGATGTACATGAGCCGGCTGCCGGAGAACCCGACCTGTTAGTCGGTATAATTGTGTCGCCCGGCTGCTGTTGCTGCTGACAGGCGGTAGCTGTGATCATCGCCTTAATTTTGGCGATAGTCGGGGTGGCCTGGTGATCAGGCCCGAGTTGGAGCGTATCCAACAGAGTGGCGGTGGCCACAACATTCTGTTGTGGCGTGACGAAGACATCATGGTCGCCGACTTTTGTCTGGAGGATCTGTTACTGAGCGGTTCGCCCAGCCTTGCGTAACTCGGCGTTGCGAGCATCGCGATCGGCTTCCTCCTGTTGTCCTAGTCGGCGTGCCTCCTCTTGCTGCTCCTCTTGTAGTCGGCAAACCTCTGGTGGTGGTGTTGAAGCCATGAAGATCTCGCAGGGCAGAAGGAGATTTGCCAGACTAGAGTCCGAACTAGTGTTCGAACCGTTATCTGACTTGGAGTCGGGGTCCGAGTAATTCATCGAAGTAAGAACGACTCCGACCTCCCTAGATCCAATCTGAAACAGTGCTTGGCCGTGTCCAAACTGAATCGCAGGAGATCGGGTCTGCTGTGCAAGATGTAAATCTACGGCGCCACCGAATCTGCGCGGGAGATTGATGATCTCTCCCCCTCTTAGCCCAACCCGGGCTGGCTCAAGGCCTAGTGCGAGTCGGATGCCAAAGGAGAGAGTTGTCCCAAAGCTCGGCGAAGGTGAAGATTGCTGCACCGGATTGATGATAATTGGCATAGCGTCTTGTGGGCCGACTAGCGCGGTGTTGGCTAGTCCCTCTGTCGGTTGGATTGGATCTGCTTTGGCCAAGATGAGATTGCCGATCTAGTTGGCAATGAAGTCGAGGCTTCCAAAGGATATTACGTCTCCAGGGAAGAATTTGCCGCCATCGACTCCAGAAGTGGAATCCATCAAGATTGCTGGTGTAGATCTCGCCGAAGCCCCTACCTGGCGCGCCAACTGTCGATGTTTTACACCGGCAATATAACTATAGGGCTACTCGGCAAGGGGGAACTCGGTGGACTGCAAAGGAACACAAGGAGATTTTATACTGGTTCAGGCCCTCGATGTGAGGTAATACCCTACGTCCAGTTGTGGTGGTATTCCTTTGAGGATGTGTGTTGATCAATGATCTTCTACCCTCATGGGGCGCCCTGTCTCCCCTTATATACTGGGGGACAGGGGTACAAGATAGAAATCCCAGCCGGATACGGCCAAGGGATTTCCTTCTTAGAGATACATCTTACCCGGCTAAGACTATATATTCCTTTCTGTACAAGGCAAAATCTACTGGGTGCTATTATATCTCTAATTACAAGTCTTGGCCCATCCTCTATCCGAGTGGCCCATATGCTTGTGATGAGGTACCCAGGGCCCATGGCCTCCACACTTTGGCCGCGTGCTTGCCTTTGGGGCGGAAGGGGCATGGCCCGTTCATGACCTTCTGGTAGTCGTTGTTCCGTTGGGGCCACGACCAAGTTCGCTCCATGTTGGCCACCTCGTTGTCCGACTTCCGCTTGCGGTTGCCGGGCTTGTTTTGTGATGGCTCATTGTTGGCTTTTGCCTTCTGGTCCTTCTACCAGGACTCCTTCTCGTCGAGGGCCTCAGCGACCGCTTCAGTCGAGTCAGCGTATTTGTTCGCCATGTCAAAGAGAGCCCGGACGGAGGATGGTGGCTTCCGAGTAAACTTCGCGATGAACGAGATGTCCTTTACTCCCTTGCGGAAGGTGGCGATGACGGCCTCGTCCTTGATTATTGGGATTTTGTTGCACTTCTCGGAGAACCTCTTGATGAAGTCACGTAGAGACTCGTTCTTCTTCTGGTGCAGTTGATATAGATCATGCTCAGAAGATGGCCTCTCATAGGTCCCTTGAAAGTTAGCGATGAACCGCTCCCTGAGTTCTCCCTAGGAACCGATCGACCGCCTCGGGAGCCCTGTTAGCCATGTCCTCGCCGAGTCGGCTAGTGCGACTGGGAGGTAGTTAGCCATGGCCTTATGGTCACCACCGGTAGCTCGAATTGCCAGGGTGTATAAAGTGAGCCAGGACTCGGGGTTGGTTTTGCCATCGTATTTCTCGATCCCCATAGGCTTGAAGCCCGACGGCCAGTCGACGTCCTGGAGCTCGTGGGTGAAAGCTGGAATGCCTTCGTCTTCATGAGGGCTCCGGCTCCGATCACAGCGGTTAAACCACTCGTGGTGAAGACCGAAACGCTCGTTCTCGTCCTCCAGTCGGCGGCGCTCTTCTTCTTCGCGTTGGCGGCGCCGGGCGTTAATGTCATGTCAGAGGTCGCGTTGTAGACGACCTCGGAGGACTTGGTTGGGCCGACGATCGTACTGGTGACACCGCTGATTGTTGTTATTGGTGTCGCCGAGTGATGTTTGGCGCGACTCTTCGTGTGGCCGACTTGAGCCAGCCGCCCGGCGTTGAGCTGATGTAGATGAGCCTGCTGCCGGAGAACCCGACCGATTGGTCGGTACAAGTGTGTCGCCCGACTGTTGTTGCTGCTGACAAGCAGTAGCTATAATCATCTCCTTGATCTTGGCGATAGTCGGGGTGGCCTGGTGATCAAGCCCAAGCTAGAGCGTGTCCGGTAGGGTTGCAGTGGCCACGACGTTCTGTTGTGGCGTGACGAAGACGTCGTGGTCGCCGACTTTTGTCTGGAGGATCTGTTGCTGAGCGGTTCACCCAGCCTTGCATAGCCCGTCGTTGTGAGCCGCACGGTCGGCTTCCTCCTGTTGTCGTAGTCGGCGTGCCTCCTCCTGCTGCTCCTCTTGTAGTCGGCGCACCTCTAGTGGTGGTGTTGAAGCCATGAAGATCTCGCGGGGTAGGAGAAAATTCACTAGACTGGAGTCCGAACTAGTGTTCGAACCATTATCCGACTTGGAGTCGGAATCTGAGTAGTTCATCGGAGTAAGAACGACTCCGACCTCCCTAGATCCAATCTGAAATAGCGCTTGGCCATGTCCAAACTGAATCGCAGGAGATTGGGTCTGCCACATAAGATGTAGATCCACGGCGTCGCCGAAGCTACGTGGGAGATTGACGATCTCTCCCCTTCCTAGCCCAACCTGGGCTGGCTCTAGGCCTAGCGCGAGTTGGACTCCTAAGGAGAGAGTTGTCCCAAAGCTCGGCGAAGTTGAAGATTGCTGCATTGGGTTGATGATAGCTGATGCAGCGTCTTGTGAGCCGACTGGCGCGGAGTCGGCTGGTTCCTCGGCCGGTTGGATTGGATCTGCATCGGCCAAGGTGAGATTGCCGATCTGGTCGGTGATGAAGTCGAGGCTTTCGAAGGTTATTGTGTATCCAGGGGAGAATTTGTCGCCGTCGACTCCTGATGTAGGATCCATCGAGATTGTTGGTGTAGATCTCGCTGAAGCCCCTACCTGGCGCGCCAACTGTCGATGTTTTACACCGGCAATATGATTATAGGGCTACTCGGCAAGGAAAAACTAGGTGGATTGCAAAGGAACACGAAGAGATTTTATACTGGTTCAGGCCCTCGATGCGAGGTAATACCCTACGTCCAGTTGGGATGTATTCCTTTGAGGATTATGGTGGTGGTTTTGATGAATTCTTGATGATCTGTGATCTCGTGCCCTCAAGGGGGCGCCCTGCCTCCCCTTATATACTGGGGGACAGGGGTACAAGGTAGGAATCCCAGCTGGATACGGCCAAGGGATTTCCTTCTTAGAGATACATCTTACCCGGCTAAGATTGTATATTCCTTTTTGTACAAGGCAAAGTCTGTCGGGTGCTACTATATCTCTAACCACAAGACTCGGCCCATCCTCTATCCGAGTGGCCCATATGCTTGTGATGAGTTACCCGAGGCCCATGGCCTCCACATAACACAATGTTCTAAGGTAGCTCCTACAGAGATTATACTAAAGGTTTCTCAATGGGGCAAGGACTTCTTCTTGCGTCAGAGTCATGCTCGGATTCCTCTTCATCTTCTTGGGTGTCACCCTACTCCACTTCAGAGTGAGTGTGAGCTCCACTGTCTTCTGAACTTTCCGAAGGTGTGCTGGCTTCTGACTCCTCCGAGTCCTCTTCTGCATCATCAGCATAAGCCACCGGTGGAACTACCCGAAGGGGGACTTGGTCGTTCAGCAAACGGGTCCTTGGTGCTAACTAAATCCGAGGTGGGAGATGAACCCTCTTCCTTGCAGTGGTGCGGATCTTGACTCCTCTAGGGGGTACTTCTCCTTTGGCCAAAGCTAACTCTCGCTTCAACTGATCCACCTGGTTTTGCACCCTACAGATCTTGGTGCGGTTCTCATTCTCCCGTTCATGTGCTGCAATCACCACCTCTGCCCGAGTGTTGTCCATTGCACTCAACATCCTTACAAGGCATTGTGTGGTTGCAATGTTATCTACCCCTGGGCTCTGATAACTGCTGTACTCATCGTTGTGAATGTGGAGGCCATGGGCCCCAGGTACCTCATGACAAGCATATGGGCCACTCGGACAGAGGATAGGCCTAGTCTTGTAATTAGGGATATGATAGAACTCGATAGACTTAACCTTGTACGATAAGGAAAACACAGTCCTAGTCAGGCATGTTATATCTCTAGAAGGAGATCCCTTGGTCGTAGTCCGACTGAGACTCCTACTTTGTAACCCTGTACCCCAGTATATAAGGGGAGGTAGGGCGCCCCCTGAGGGCAGGTTCATCAGAATCACCACCATACATCCTCAAAGGAAATACACCACAACTGGACGTAGGGTATTACCTCATCCTAAGGGCCTGAACCAGTATAAACTCTTCATGTTCCTTTGCAGTCCACCGAGTTTCGATCTGACGAGTAGCCCTATATTCATATTGCCGGTGTAAACTATTGACAGTGAGTTCTTGACGAATGGTAGTGGTAGGCAGTGTTCCTCAGACGAGCGGCATAACGATGATGTAGTTCTCCAATAGCTTCCAAGGCCACCTCTTGACAGGCGTGCTCAAAGTTCCTCTAGCTCCGAAGATCATAGATGGGACTCCTTCTCGTTCACTTGAAATCGTGAGGCGGACGCGGCACTTCTCCTCACATGGATTGTGAGTGACTTGTCTGTATTCTGGGGCCGGATTGTACCCTATGGCGAAGGCCATATCTCGCAGCTCCTTGACAAATCCACCAACTCCAAACAGATGCACTAGCTCTCAGTTTGCCATCTATAGAGCATGAAAGAAAGATTTATTGATTTGGACTAAGTTAACAGAACAAATTTTGTTTCAAATAAAAGAGAAAAGGAGATAGTAAAATTTTCATTGAAAATTTAAAACAACAGAATTTGCATACAGGGTACAGGTCATAACCAGTACAGTAATGAATGTACAGTACTAAGTAATGAAGAGGTAAAGAAATTGCAAAACTTTTTTCAATAGAAGAACTTAGATTTCTATGGGAGGGAATTAACTAAATCAAAAGGGTATTTTTTTGTACCGTTAACTTCCCTAAAGAGAAAGAGGAGAGGACAGATCTAGTTTTTAAAAATCTTTTTCAGAAGGTTCTTAGGGGTACCAATGAGGTTAACCTACAGTTAAGGTGGCTCTAATACCAACTTGTCACACCTAGAATTTCTATCCAAAATTCTGGAGTTTTATTGTATGTAAATCCTCGTTCAGGAATCAACCGAGGCACATATGACAAAGTTGATAATCAAAGTAATTGTTTACATATCGAAAATATTTATTACAGAGGTGAATGGCACCTCTTGAAGATAATAAAGTTCTAACAGCGGAAATAAACTAAAACGACGTGACGACACCCACTCCACGAACTTGACCGGGCTCCTGCTCAATCCTCCAAGTAGTCCTCCTCACTGAAGTACTCTTCTGAATGATGATTGTTTGTTGCAAAGTGAGTACATAAAATACTCTGCAAGCCACACAGCAAGTATGCAAGTGCACAGGGTAACAAAAGATGACATAATTGGGCTCAATTTCCATAAACAACATTTAAATAAGCATTTAAGAGAGTAGTATAAACATCAATAATTAAGGAGTATTAATCAATACTATACTATTCTCCGAAAAAGTATAGGCCCAAATACTCCCACCTGGAGCTAAACATGATTCATCATTTAATAGTCAAATTGAGATAATATGGGACTAATCACAGAAAATATTGCTAGGCTCATCCTTAACCGTGGACACGACTATTCAAATAGTTTTACTCTGGCCAGAGATGTACCAATTTACCCACAAGATACAACTCCACAACACATCATTGTACGCCTTAATACCACCACGGTATCTCGGAAAGAAATTGTGACAGGACACTCCGTGTAACCCGCTGTTAATGCCAAAATTTGGCACGATTCATATCCATGTTCGGTTAAGGAAAGAAGCCATGTCAGCCAATGGAAGCTCATCTGGAAGAGACCAAGCCTGGAAGGAATCGTGAAGACCACGTTATGGCAGTTATTTATCTTATCTATTAGATAGTTTTATCTTTTAGGAAACCTGATCTCTTGTTCGATCAGGTCTGTTAGTTTTCCTTTTCTAGTTAGGAAAGTCCTGTTCCGTGTCCTATAAGGACTCATGTAACTCGGGGCATAAATACGTACGCCCGGGCACCTTGTAAATCATCCACACAGATCAATCAAATTCGGCGCATCGCCACCCTTTCGACGGGTTCTTGCTTCTCGAGCGAGGCTGCATCGGTTAGGTCCGAACTCCTGCGAGAGGGTAAGACTCGTCACCCCTTACCCAGGTGTATCTGCCCTGTCTACGGCTGCATCGGTTCGGTCCGACCTCTTAGGCCGATCAGGTATACCACATCACGCGTGCGTAGATCTTATCAGCTTACTGGGGGCGATTTATCATTAGTTCGTGCTGCATCGGTTGGGTCCGACCTACTGAGCTGCCAGCGATAAATTGTTCCTGCTAGGTTGATGGTTTTTGCGCAAGTGTCTTATCGGAATGCATAGCCGATAAGTTATCTTATTACATCACAGTTGCATCAGGTCTATCGGCTCGTTGAGGTTCCTTTATTATTATTAATCTGTGCTGCATCAGTTAGGTCTGAACTACTAGATTGATAATAATAGATTTATCCTTGTCAAGCCGATCGGTGCATATGTGACGTTCTATCAGAGTGCTTAGCCGATAGGTTATCTTTTTATAAAGCCGAATGTATTATCTTTACTATTTTGGTCATTTATATTATCATCGGTTTTCTAGCCGATGCACATGTGTTTCCTTGGCAGTCGGCTAGTTTACTATTCTGCCTATCCATTTTATCATCGGCTTCTAGCCGATGCATATGTTATACTGACAGCTTATCTATTTGCTTATAGCGTTATCGGTTTCCTAGCCGATACACAGGTGCCATCGGCCATCGGCTACAAGGGGCCTACATCAGTCCGTATCGGCCGATAGCCGATGTGCAATTGCTGCTGGCCCAGGCACGAGCACAAGCGAGGACCCGGGAGCGAGGACACGGGCACGAGACCCGGGCGCGGACAGCTGGGGCCCGGACAAAGTTTTATCATCGGCTTTCAGCCGATGTTCAAGCATTCCTTCGGCAATCGGCTAGCGGGATTCTTATTGGCCGATTGAATCCCTGAGCTAATATTCTCCTTGTCAATTGCGGGGTCAAATTGACTGGCACGCCTACGAACCTCAAATATTTTAGGACCTGCACTGGAGCTAAGCAGATCTCCCAGGCCTTCGTATGTTCAATCGCATCGAACCAGATCGTCAGCAAGCTTCTTGGCACACCCGGTGGTTTTTGGTGCAAACACCCGCACAACAAGAGAGCCACCTGCTGGACCACCAGTCTCTGGTAGGGTTGATCAGGTTCCTAGACAGGGAGACGGCCCAACGCCCAAGACATGGACTTATTGACGCAGCCATGGTGGTCTTATTGACATAGCCACAACACACCATGGGGCCTCCGGTTGAACGAACTACACTTTGGTTCCCGCCATTACCCATTCTGGCTTGTGGTAAGCACGGGTATTGCTTCGTAACAATTAGTCCGTGAACTTGTCCTTAACTGTTACGAGCACTGCTAGCAACAACCATAACCCTGGTGCTCGCAACCCACCATTTAATCATATTTTAGTGGACCATTAAATTATCCTGGCACGACCACAGTCGTGAATAGAATCATCATTTCATGTGAACCAACCATTATAAATGGGGTCAAAGTAATGGCCTAGAGTTATGATATCATTTGCTAAGCAGGGCTAAGCAGAGTCCTAGAATTATTCTAGCTAACCCATACATAAAGCTAGCTAGCCACATAGGTACAATGTCCAGTAACCAACTCAAAGAGGCCATAAACAAGGATTAGGGTTTCCCTTTACCGATGACATTCCAAAATAAATATAGAGTTGAAGAGAAAATATAGCTTTAAACATAGGAACAATATGCTCAAAGGTACGGAGGAATCTGTGTGACTTGTCTTGCTGCTTCTCACAGGCCTCAGAACTCTCCTCAAGAAACTGCGACTCTTCTGGAACATCGGCGGCTAAAGATAATAAACAAAAACGAGAAAAACAGTACATCAACATATATGAACAGTACAATATTATATTTTTAATGGATAGATCTTGATTTTTAAAGAATTTTGCGAGTTGAATCACCCCAAACGGAGTTCGGATGAATTAGTTATGAATTTTATAAGTTTAAACCCCTTTTAAAAGCATTTAAAAGAATTAAACCAATTTATTGCATCATTAATGAATTAATTTAATTCAAGAAAGGGTTTTATGACATCATTAGAGAGAGTACTCTCGGCTGACCAGTAGGGCCCACTGGCAGAGAGAGAGGGGCTCTGGTCCATAGTGGACCGAGTCCACTGAGGTCCACGGTTCCATCCGATGGCTGGGATGTGATGCGATCGGATCGGACGGCCACGATTGATCCACGATTTTAAGATAGACCGGAGGGCTAAGATTTTACCTAACCTTGATCGGACAGCTATGGTTTGATCCAACAATCTAAAGGTCGAGATCTAATCGGGGAGATCTGACGGCGGAGATCAACCCCGCCCGGATCACCCACGCTGCCCGCGTGGCTCTGACGTGGCGCCCATGTTGGCGTTCGGTGACGGCGACAGCACGGTATCCCATGGTCATCGGTGATCGGTGACCCGGCCACGCTTGGCAAGGATAGGAATGGGTAGAGGAGATCAAGGCGATTCTCACCGTGGGTAGACGGGCGACGAATGGCCACGAGAGGCGCTAGCAGCGACCTCCAAGCAGCAGTGTGTGGAGGCCATGGGCCTCGGGTACCTCATGACAAGCATATGGGCCACTCGGATAGAGGATGAGCCTAGCCTTGTAATTAGAGATATGATAGAACTCGGTAGACTTAACCTTGTACAACAAGGAAAATACAGTCCTAGTTGGGCACGTTATATCTCTAAGAGGAGATCCCTTGGTCGTAGTCCGACTGGGACTCCTACTTTGTAACCCCGTCCCCCAGTATATAAGGGGAGGCAGGGCGCCCCCTGAGGGCAGAACATAGAGATTCATTAGAATCATACATCCTCAAAGGAATACACCACAACTGGACGTAGGGTGTTACCTCACGTCGAGGGCCTGAACCAGTATAAACTCCCCGTGTTCCTTTGCAGTCCACCGAATTTCGATCTGACGAGTAGCCTTATATTCATATTACCGGTGTAAAACATCGACATGGTGTTCTTCGGGCTCCTGACGGCAACGGTACTCCGGCAATCTCCGGCGGCCCAGGGGCCGCGGTCTAGCTTCCGTGGGCTACGGCGAAGCTAACCGAGGCGGCGGCGAAAGCCAACGCCGATTAAGGCGGCGGCAACGCGTGACCGGGGCTCGGCGGCATCGGCGGAACTCGGGTGCAGCTCGATCTCCATGGGGAAGACGGATCTGACAGGTGGAAGGCGAGAGCGGCACGGTGGCCAAAGGCCATGGGCCGCACGCGCGAGGGGGAAAGGCGATTACTGCACCGTGCTGGGCCAAAATCGGCCCAAGTGCGGAGGAGGGGTTTTTAATCCTTTTTCTTTTATTTTAATACTATAAAACCCATTTAATTTACCAAAAATACTTCCCTTAATCAAATAAATCCCAGATAATTCCAGGAAGTCGATAATTAAGCAAAAAAAATTTATAAAATTATTTCCAAGCCCATTTTGCCATAGATTTTTCCCTGATTTTATTATTTATACTCCTTGAGGCTTTTAATTTAATTTCTAAAATTTCTTTTTCACAATATTTTAATATGGGGATAAATTCAGGGTGTTACACCCAACAAGGGCCCATCTCAACCGCCAATTTTTGAAGTATGTAACCCTGACATCTGAATATGCCAATTACATGCGCACAACCAGTGTCTGAAAATCTCATCAAGTTTTTTAAGAGAAATTCACATCAAGTTTGATTTGCCACAAACTTTTAAAATCGGAACAAAGTTACAAAAGAATAACACATAGCACGACCAATTAAAACAGAAGCACAAAAGAAATAAGTATTCACCATACAAACAGAATATTGCATGCACAACCCCACCCAAATTAATAGAAAGCGCTAGGAGCATGCATGGGGCACCTAGTAGTGGTTCTTGGGCATGCAGATTGCCGGCCTGAAGGCAAGTGGGCCAGTGGCATAGACAACGTAGTCGTAGCCCTCGCCATGCCACCGCTTGCCCTCGTCGCGGAGTGGCGCTCCCTCGATGCCAAAGTTGATGTTGGTGGGCTCGTTGCACTTGATGTCCGCCGACGCCAGCAGCCGCACGTAGCATGCCTTGCGTGGGTCACCCATGTAAAAGTCAGAAACTTTTGTCTCGCCGAACTCCGCGAGGAAGTAGCCGCTCTCATCGGCGATGGCCTTCTGACACCCCATGACGCGTTTCTTGGCATCACGGCATGTGATGGACACCTTGGCCCCAGGCAGCGGCTTCGCGCCGTCGAGGCTCCACGAGTCCCGGTGCAAGCAGCTCTGGCAGTACACCATGCCCTCCACCCTCACCAGCAGCTTGTCGCATTGTGCTGGTGGTGGCGTCGCCGGCGTCGGCGGGTTGTAGGACGCCTGCTGCGGCGGGGGCGGCGGTAGTGATGATGTGGTGTAGCCATTGTCGGCGGTGATGCCGGTGGCCAAGAGGGACACGAGGACGGCGAGAGGAAGGAAGGCTGCCATTGCTCGGAGTTTGGTGCTCAACTTAGATGGTTGCGTGAAACTTTGGCTGTGTCAAGATAAAGAGAGGCTTGGGGTTTATATACTGCCATGAACCAAACGTGCAGCCATGTAGATGCTCGAAGTGGTGGCCGGCAGTACTCAAAAAAAAAAATGGTGGCCGGCGTTTGGCTACGTGAAGGCCATGTTTGTCCTGGAAATTATCTTTGTTTTGGCTTAAGATTGCATTTTATTTTATGTTTGCTGTGACAATATATAATGATTGGATCGGCAAAAAAAAAAGGCATTGAGAAGAAATCGCATTCCGGTAATCTCCTAGGTGATTAGTTAGAGTCTATCAGTGATAAAGAATGTTCAGAACGAAGATATGCAGATTTCTCAGAGAACGTGCTGACCGTGCTGCCGTGCGTGTGCTTAACTGCAATACCAGGTTCTGGTTCTCCAGACAGGCAGATGATATCTCCAACGCAATGCCACGCATAATCTGCTTGTTGGTGATTAGTTAGAGTCTGTAGACGATAAAGAATGTTCAGTAGGAAGATTTGCAGATTTGTCAGAGAACGTGCTGCCCTGTGTGTCCTCAACTGCACTGGAATAACAGGTTCTCCACACAGCCAGATGATTGTGTGTCCTCAATTGTGTATTGGATTAAAGATTTGTCGGAGAAGGCAGCCAGTATTTGTGAAATCACTTGCAACACAACACCTCAGCTATAAGTATAAGCTAAGGTCATCCGACAGAAAAGCATAAAGCTTAAATTTACGTGTGGATTTATAAAGTATCAGCTCTACGCCTCTACATATATCTAAAACTGGAACCACATCACATATCAGGACATATATTGAACTGTTAGGTTCCTAATAAGCTTATAGGAATAGCAAAATTAGCAATTCTGCTACATTAAGTTGCATTCCTATACTCCTAATTTCAAAAAATCAGTTCATAATTCCAGTCAGCCGCATAGGGAGTCACGCCAAATATCACTCGGCAACCCCAACAATGACCGGCAGCGTCGACATCAAAACGACCGTCGGGATCCGAGGTCGACTACGACGTGATCTTCGGCAAGACATTAACGCACTGCGCCGCGAACGCAAGGAAGATGAGCAGCACCAGTTGGAAGACGAGAACGAGCGCTTCGGCCTCCACCACGAGCGGTTTCACCGATGTAGTCGGAGTCCGAGTCCTCATGCAAATGACGGACTACCGGCCTTTACCCAGGAGCTGCAACAGGTCGACTGGCCATCAGGTTTTAAGCCGACTGGAATCGAGAAGTACGACGGGAAGACCAATCCCGAGTCCTGGCTCACGGTCTACACTCCGGCGATCTGAGCATCTAGAGGAGATCACAAGGCCATGGCCAACTACCTCCCAGTCGCTCTAGCCGACTAGGTGAGGACATGCCTAACAGGACTCCCAAAGAGGTCAATCGGCTCCTAGGGAGAACTCCGGGAACGCTTTATCACCAACTTCTAGGGAACTTACGAGAGACCATCTTCTGAGCACGATCTCGATCAGTTGCACCAAAGAAAGAACGAGTCTCTTCGTGAGTTCATCAAGAGGTTTTCTGAGAAGTGGAATTCGATCCCAATGATCAAGGACGAGGTTGTCATCGCCGCCTTTCACAAGGGAGTCAAAGATACCCCATTCATTGCCAAGTTCACTCGGAAACCTCCCACTTCTGTCAAGGCTGTTTTTGATATGGCGAACAAGTATGCCGACTCGGCCGACGCGGTCGCTCAGGCTCTCGACGACAAAAAAGAGCCCTAGCAAAAGGACAAGAAAGACAGCGACGAGCCAACAAAGAACAAATCTGGCAACCGCAAGCGGAAGTCAGATAGCGTGGTGGCTACTGTGGAGCGTACTCGGCCATGTCCCCGAGGAATAACGAATACCAAAAAGTGATGAACGGGCCATGCCCCTTTCATCCAAAAGGTAAGCACGCGGCTAAAGACTGCTTCATGCTTAAGAAGTTTGCTTCTAAGCAGGCTTCAACATCTGGCGCCAATAAAGACAAGAACAAGCCAGATTCGGGCATAGCCAGCGATTACCAAGATCCCCAAGCTGAGCTCAATCACATCTTTCGAGGGCCGTCTGCATATGAGTCCAAGAGGAAGCAGAAGCTTACAACACACAAAATCAACTCGGTCTCTGCAGCAGACGCCCCCCAATACTTGCGCTGGTCAGAAACGCCAATCACGTTTGACCGTATAGATCATCCTGATCGGGTTACTCATCCAGGACGCTATCCACTCGTCCTGGACCCAGTCATCAGGAGCATCAAACTGAAGAAGGTTCTCATTGATGGAGGCAGTGTTCTCAACATTCTATTCACCAATACGCTGGACGAGATGAAGATTCCTCATTTAGAGTTACGGCCGAGTACAGCGCCCTTCCACGAGGTAATCCCCGGCCTGTCCTCCACTCCACTCGGACAGATAACTCTGCCAGTTACTTTTGGCACACGGGATAATTTCCACACCGAGAATATCTGCTTCGAGGTTGCCGACTTCGAGACCGCGTATCACGTGATACTCGGACGACCGGTGCTAGCCAAGTTCATGGCACTGCCATATTACAGCCGTCGGGTTTGTCGAGATCGAGTCTCTATCATTGGATCCATATGTCGCAATCCGGTACCACGTCAGCCCTAGCCACCTCAGCTGCCACTTCGGTTGCCACCTCATCCCCTTCGGCCATGTGGTATCCACCTCAGCAGTCCATCGGCCCCTCCTATTCCTAAATCCATGAACCAAGTCCACCGTACGCCTGGTCACTGACCATGGACCCCCCATGTCAGCACTTATCCAAAATAATTATTCTAATCCAAAAATCCAGAGAATATTCCCAAGAATATTCTTTTCCAATTCTTTTTGGATTTATTCCGAAATCAATTTCCAAAAGCCATATCTTTTCCGTCTGAAGTCCGAATCGACCCGTTCTTCTTCCTAAATTCATCTAAAATATAATTTTGACTTGTTATCTATTTTATGTATGTTTTATTTGGAGTTTCTTAGGATTTATTATCGTTTTACGTGTAGTCATGTAAATACTGTTTCGGAAGATCACGGAGTCTGCGAAAAAGTTCGAAAGATTATTTGAAGACTTTTGCGATTGCAAGGCAAGTCACACGACAATCTCCTTGAGCATGTTGATCCCATTTGCGAAATCTATTTTATTTTAAAGTTATTGCATGAAATACTTTGAATGAATTATTACGGGTAATTATTAACAGCCAATTATTCCTTGATATTTATGGCCATTTTGTTATTGTTATCTATCTTGATACTTGAGTGAATAATACTAACTAGCTGGATGACTATTTAATGGTCTAGCTAGATTATTTAGGATCTGCTTAGCACTGCATAGAAACTTTAGCGTCAATTTATGGGGTTAATTATGATCATTTATGATTAATTATGGATCAATGGCTACAATTTCATGACAGTGAGTCGTGGTTGATTAATTAACTATGTCAAATAAAACTTGACTGAATGGTGGGTTGTGAGCACCAGGGTTGTGATTGTTGCTAGCGGTGCTCATGACAATTAAGGACCAGTTCGCGGACTACTTGTTGTGAAGCATACCCGTGCTGAACCACAAGCCAGTATGGGTAATGGTGGGACCAAAGTGTAGTACGTTCAACCAGGGTCCACCATGGTGTGTTGTGGCTGTGTCAATAAGACCACCATGGCTGCATCAATAAGTCCATGTCTTGGGCGTTGGATCGTTTCCCTGTTGGGAGTCTGATCAGCTTCTGCTGGAAACTGGTGGTCTAGCGGGTGGCTCCCTTGTTGTGCGGGTTACATGGAGAGTCCTATCACAATTCCTTTCCGAGGTAACACATGGTGGTGATTAAGCGCACAGTGATGTGTCGTGGAGTTTGTGGTCTTGTAGGTAAATTGGTACATCTCTGGCCAGAGTAAAACTATTCGGATAGCCGTGCTCGCGGTTAATGAGCGGGCCTAGCAATGTTTTCTATGATTAGTCCCATATTATTTAATAATGATGATCAATGATGGAATATTGATAGCTCCAGTTTGGAGAAGTTATGGTTTGGGCCTAAACTGCGTTGGAGCGTTGTTCAGAGATGAATTTAATGTTGATATTAATTAAACTATATAGTTTTCAATGATTTTAAATGCAAATGTTTTAAATGCTGTTTTATGCAAATGAACCATACTATGCCATTCCTTTGGTATCCTATTGCATTACATTGCATTTCCTAGTGTGGCTTGTTGAGTACGGTGGGTGGTACTCAGTCTTACATTATTACAATATTTAGAGTGAAGCCTTAACGAGGAGGAGAAGTTTGGTGTTTGGCTTATACCCTAGTTGAGCTGCCTGTGGCTTGGAGCTGAAGCTATGCTAGTTGCCGTTCCACTGCTATTTCTTTTGTGTGAGGACTAAGTGCCTCTATTGTAAGTATTTATCGTTATTTTGTTTTGGTTATGTTTATCAAATTGTTAATTTGTGTACCTTAGCTGATTCCTGGATGAGGATTTATTGCACAAATTAGCTTTGGAAATTCTGGTGAATTTCTGGGCGTGACAAGTTGGTATCAGAGCCAATCTTGACTGTAGGATAAGCCAAACGGTCAGACCTTAAGGATATCTTTTCAATAAAATATATTTGCGAAAAAAAATCTCCTCTTATCTATGGAATTCTCTGCAAAGTTTTTATCCATGCTCCCTCTCTCCTTCAACTTGTTTAGTTGTTAAACCTGGTGGCTACAGCAAGGAAGATGATAGAAGTCGTCTGAAGCATCAGAGAGCATCAAGGAAGATTCTCGAATCCAAGTCATCGTGCCGTCTACGTGGAACGAAGATTTTGTGCAAGGAACCAATCCTAAACCAAACCTCCCTGGCGACCTTTGAAGAGTAGTGACGTTAGTTTAGTTGCGTGTGTTAGCTTGCTTGTTAGTGTGCTGGTGCTTGCTCCTTTTGTGCTTGTGTGCTTGGGTAGTGTATGGCGTATGTCAGCTGGTGATATGGCCATACTAGTTTGGCAGGGTAATAATCAACACTCTATATTCATTACAGTTCAGTAATAATTGAAATATTTAGTAATGAAGATGCCCCTCTTTCTCTCTCTTTGCTCTATACCTTCTCTCCTCGTTGATTTCTCCACCACAGATGGACAGTTTTATACATGTGATAAGAAGAAAGAGATTATATTGGATTCAGTAATAACCACAATCATGACCTCTGCTCATCTTAAGATATGCAAACTCAGTTTTGCCGCAAACCCTAGTTCACCAAGAGTCAGTAGACCGTTGTTGGATAGTGGAAGCTAGTGTTGGTCATATGCCTACAAAAGGAAGCTAAGGAGCCTTAGGAAGACACAAGTAATGGATAGCCAGATCAGCTCATCTTTGAAGATTACGACCAGACCTCAGAAGACAAAGCAGTCTGTCAGGAAGACGAATAGAACAGGATGAAGAATAGAAAGAGACAAGTCAAGCTAGGATTGAGGGATCATCCTCACCGTTCTAATTTTCTCAGAAGAACAACCCTACCCGTTACAAACAAGACCAGAAAAACAATGTTTGGATGGATAATTTCTCGAGACTACATCCGAAGCCAAAGCGCCAATCATCGCAGAGAAATCAACGACATCATGGTCACAACAGTCATTATAGTAAATGAAAGACGAATCGGTAGCATCAGAAATTGGAAGAAGAGAAGACATGCCTAACTCACGACAGAGTTAGTGAAAGCCAGTTTATGTTGGGAAAAGTAAGCTTGACCAAGTTATTATCTTCAGGAGTACTAGCAGTTGTTGCCATGATTCTAAGTCTATCTACATTGAAGGGTAGCACCTAAGACAGAAGCGTCAAGGATAGAAGTCAAAGATGGAAGGAACCAGATACCAAAGCAGTTGGTATAGCTATCAGACAGGATCCCTACAATAACCCCGGTAGTTGCCGATGAATATTTCCAACATCACTATTATGAGAATCTAAAGAATGAGAATCCTAAGGAAAATTAGTAGGAAGGTAGGAAGAAAGGTGATTGATAAGGAGACTAGACGAAGTAAAATCAGTAGATGAAGGAAAGTGTTTCATCAAGAAAGACCAATCGCCAAGAACACCTCGGCACCGTCCGCAAATCAGTGCACAGTCGCTAAATCAATATGTGGTCATCAAGCAAGTATTTAAGCAACACCAGTGACAAACGAAAAGTCGAATCGAATTGGATCTGTCACTAAAGGGATCAGGTCTAGTTAGCAGTTGATTGGATCACCAAATACAGGATGGTCAAAAGGAATAATCTGCTCAATAAAGTCATGAGATACTAGTATGGTAAAAGGTTCGAGATACAGGTTACTGCCAGGATAGGCAACAGGATGGATTCCGAGAAGTTGTCACCCGAAGAAAGTGCTTGAAGGGAAGAGTTGGAAGACCAACCAAACCCTTTTCTTTCAAGCCGCCCCAAATCTCAGGACGAGATTTCTGTAAGGGGGGTGGATTTGTAACGCCCTGCAAATCATCTTAATTAAAAACTATTGTGGGTAAATGGAAATACAAGAATAAACTAGAAAATATTTGTTTGAGAAAGTGTTTGAATAAAATTTTGAAATTTCCAATATTAAAAATCCCGAGTTTAAATCTTTAAATAAATACTTGGATGCTTTTATATTCCAGAGGTTTTGTCGGAGTATTTTAAGTGTTTGAGTATTTATAATAATAAATTCTTCGTGTTTCATGGTGGCATTTACTTCTGGTAAATTCCCCGTGATTTAATAAACTCTCTGAAATTTTCTCGGATTTTTCGGAGCTACAGAATTAATTTTAATGCTATAAAGATCACTAAAGTAACTAAATAAATATAAATAAATTTCTTTTCCTTTCCCTTGTTCGGGTCGTTCCTGATTTAGTCCTTTGAAGTCTCCCCGTTCATCGTGAACTCTGACTCCCTTTTTCTTCTAGGGTTTTGTATCATTCCCAGAACCCTAAAGTCACCTCGAAAACCTAAATTCGGAGTTACCGGATTTATTCATTTTTAAAACCCTAGAACTCTTTTCGACTCCCAATCCGAGATCCTTTGTATTCGAAATATCTATATTTTCCTTTGAGATATATCCCAGATATTCCCTTAAACCCCTTTTCTGTCAAAATAAATCCAAATCCCCAATCGTCTGAGATTTCTCCAAATTACAGTCCCAATAAAACACCCTTGTCAATTCCCTATCCCAAAATATTTTATTCGGAATATTCTATTTCCTAGTTCTCGAAAAATCTCCTCCAGTTCCCAATCCAAAGAATAATCCGATATTTTATTCCCCAAATATTCCTCGAATATTCCGATATTCTACTCCCCAAAATTCCCGAGGAAAAATATTCTTTATTCTCTAAATCCCACAAAATATTCCATTTCTTGGGCCCCACTAAATATACTTTTATTTTCTAAATTCGTCCAAATACATTTCGATCCCCTATATATATATATATATATATATATATATATATATATATATATATATATATATCCTCGTACCCAGATAATTCCAATGTCCTGAATATTTCCAAAATTTCTAAATTCCAGAACGTGACTTAGATTCCACAAATATTCCCAAATTCTAATTTTTGCGAAAATGGAATTTTCCAAAAAAAAGACTCCCATTTTTCCTTTCCAATATTACCCTTTTATTTCTTTTTTTTCCCTTCTTTTCTTTTTCTCCCTTCTTTTTTTTTCTCTCCTTTGGCACTGTTCTTCTCCCTGGCCTCCTCCTCCCATCCTTCTCTCTCTGTGTTAGGCCTGCGCCAGCCACCTCGGGCCCAAGCCACCTTGGCCCGAGCACTCCCAGGCTGCTGCGCCTCCTTCTCGGCCTCCGCCGTTAGCCCTCTTGGCCCGCACCGCCAGCCTAGTGTGCGCCGCGACGTCCGCGCCTGTCGCCGCGTTCCTCGGCCGCCGCCGCCACCCCGCCTACGCCCTAGCCCGAGGCCAATATATAGCCACCGTCCCTGTGCCCTAGCCTCTGCTATTGCCCTGCCGCGGCCGCGTGCTTGCTCCCGTGCGCCGCCGCTCCTCACCCTTGGCTCGTTCTCAACGCTGCCGGTGATTTTCGGTGTCAACAGCCACTCGGACAGAGGATGGGCCTAGCCTTGTAATTAGGGATATAATAGAACTCGGTAGACTTAACCTTGTACGACAGGAAAAATACAGTTCTAGTCGGGGCCCGAATTAGGTCTCAAAGGATTGACGACCGGGATGGCTTAAAGACATATTCGTCGGGGTCCATGCAGCAGTGGCACGCCGTGGAGCCAATCGAGCTCGGCCGTCCAACGCGCAGCATGGGAGACACGCCGGCGACAGCCGGGGAGTTCAACAACGACGGCGATTGACAGTGCCACGACGGGGATGCGTTGGCGAGCCAAGACCAATGAGAGATGGGGCAATGCGATGGTGTCGTCGGCCTGGAGTAGAGAGGAGGGGATGCGGCGTGCAAGTCCGGCATGTAGGCTCGCCGGCGGCAGGCAAGGCGACGACGGCTCGGGGCGGTAGCGTTCAACAACCAGACGACAGCGGCGCACGGGAACAGGGGCGGCGGCCTGGGGCAGGGCACAACGGGTGGCAGCGCCGGGGAGGAGACGACGATGGCAGAACCGACGGCGTCGATAACGACGAACAGGGGAAAAAGACGAGGCGCCGGTGTAGATGACAACGGCGGCATGACGATGATGGGGAAAGGATAGAGGCGCCAGAAGGGCATGGCTCACCAGCGGCAAAACCGACAACGAAGACGACGACGACGACAATGGGGACGCAGCGGCCTGGGGCAGCGACGGCAACGGCGCACGGGAGAGGGGCGGGTCGGTGGTGGTGGCGACGGCTCCAGGCGACGGCGGAAGATGGGGGAAGACAGAGGGCAGCAGGGCAGGTGCTCACCAGCGGCAGGCGAAAGCGACCAACGGCGGCTGGGGCTTCAGCGACGGCCACGGCGATGAGGATGACAACTGCGCTAGGCCAGCAGGAGGCGGCGGATTTGGATATTTACCAGTGGCGACCGGCGGTCGCGAACATGACGACGACCTTCGGCGGTGGCGTTGGACGGCGTCGAGCAGGGGAAGTGGGGTGGCAACGCACGGGGAGTTCGACGGCGGCCATGAGAGAGGCCGAGCGACGACGGTTGCACGAGGACGAGCTGGCGGTGGTGGCTAGATGTCGTGTGGCGGCGGCGCTGGTGACAGCAGGGCGGTCACGAGGCAGGGGCGAGGAGCGGCGGCGCACGGGAGCAAGCACGCGGCGGCGGCAGGGCAACAGCACAGGCTAGCGCACAGGGGTGGTGGCTATATATGGGGCTCGGGCTAGGGCACAGGCAGGGTGGTAGCGGCGGCCAAGGAACGCGGCGGCAGGCGCGGACGTCGCGGCACATGCTGGGCTGGCGATGCGGGCCAAGAGGGCCAGCGGTGGAGGCCGAGAAGGAGGCGCGGCGGCCTGGGAGTGCTCGGGCCGAGGTGGCTGGCGCAGGCCTAACAGAGAGAGAGAAGGATGGGAGGAGGAGGCCGGGGAGAAGAACAGTGCTGAAGGAGAGAAAAAGAAAAGAAGGAAGAAAAAGAAAAGGAAGGGAAAGAAAAAGAAATAAAAGGGTAAGATTGGAAAGAAAAAATGGGAGTCTTTTTTTCGGAAAATTCCATTTTCGCAAAAATTAGAATTTGGGGATATTTGTGGAATCTAAGTCACGTTCTGGAATTTAAAAATTTCAGAAATATTCGGGACATTGGAATTATCTGGGTACGAGGATATATATATATATATATATATATATATATATATATATATATATATATATATATATATATAGAGAGAGAGAGAGAGAGATGGGCTATGGTGCGGCATGCCGCACGGCCCCCTCCGTGCGGCACGCCCTGGGCCGTCGGATGGGCGCGATCGACGGTCCAGGGCATTCCCGGCCCCGGGTCGCGCCCCCGGTCCCGGGACGCACAGGCGCGGTCCCGGGCGGGGCGCGGGAATGCCCCGGACCGTCGATCGCGCCCATCCGACGGCCCGGGGCGTGCCGCACGGAGGGGGTCGTGCGGCATGCCGCACCATAGCCCATCTCTATATATATATATATATATTGGGGATCGAAGGGTATTTGGACGAATTTAGAAAATAAAAGTATATTTAGTGGGGTCCAGGAAATGGAATATTTTGTGGGATTCAGAGAATAAAGAATATTTTCCCAAGGGAATTTTGGGGAGTAGAATATCGGAATATTCGAGGAATATTTGGGGAATAAAATATCAGATTATTCTTTGGGTTGGGAACTGGAGGAGATTTTCCGAGAACTAGGAAATGGAATATTCCGAATAAAATATTTTAGGATTAGGGAATTGACAAGGGTGTTTTATTGGAACTGGAATTTGGAGAAATCTCAGACGATTGGGTATTTGGATTTATTTTGACAGAAAAGGGGTTTAAGGGAATATCTGGGATTTATCTCAAAAGAAAATATAGATATTTTGAATACAAAGGATCTCGGATTGGGAGTCCAAAAGAATTCTAGGGTTTCAAAAATGAATAAATCCGGTAACTCCGAATTTAGGTTTTCGAGGTGACTTTAGGGTTCTGGGAATGATACAAAACCCTAGAAGAAAAAGGGAGTCAGAGTTCACGATGAATAGGGAGACTTCAAAGGACTAAATCAGGAATGACCCGAACAGGGGAAAGGAAAAGGAATTTATTTATATTTATTAATTACTTTAGTGATCTTTATAGCATTAAAATTAATTCTGTAGCTCCGAAAAATCCGAGAAAATTTCAGAGAGTTTATTAAATCACGGGGAATTTACCAGAAGTAAATGCCACCATGAAACACGAAGAATTTATTATTATAAATACTGAAACGCTTAAAATACTCCGACAAAACCCCTAGAATATAAAAGCATCCAAATATTTATTTAAAGATTTAAACTCGGGATTTTTAATATTGGAAATTTCAAAATTTTATTCAAACACTTTCTCAAACAAATATTTCCTAGTGTAAATTCCGATCCGTGAAACTTTGCTTCATGAAAGATGAACTCAAGTCACCCAAAAACGCATTTCTGGGAAAGATCCATGAGCTGACTCCCGACGCTAGGGGGCCATGACTAGTCAGGCAGAGTGCTTAAACGTAAGGGGTCAACTACTCGGGGAAACTAATATCAATAAGAGGAGGAACACATATTTACGATATTGTAAAATACATAAATTTTCTTCTGGTGATTGTTTTCATCATCAGATGCTACTCATTCAATATGTTTATAATGTAGGGCCAGTTCCGGATACGCGTAACAGGAACTCAGGGCTACGAGCCTATCTCCTACGCTCGAGGGCTGGACCAGTCTGCCAAGATACACTTGGAGTGCGACGCTTCAAGAATCACATGGAATGCTCCACGAGAGCCATTGTCCGAGTACTCACACTAGTCGGGACTCGTGTGTGGACTAAAAACCGACCTCCCGCGCCAGTCGGAGCTCAAGTACCACTCGGCTGGGTGAGGTACGCCCCATGAGGGTCGCCAGCCAAATCCTATGCTAATGCGAGGATTCGGGTACCTTATTTGGCTAATAACCGACCTCTGGCACCAGTCGGAGCTCGGGTACCACTCCGCTGAGTTGGGTATGCCCCATGAGGGTTGCTAGACGAATCCTATGCTAATGCGAGGTTCGGGTACCTTATTCGGCTAATATAACCGACCTCCGGCGCCAGTCGAGGCTCGTGTACCACTCGGCTAGGTAGGGTACGCCTCATGAGGGTCGCCAGCTGAATCCTATGCTAATGCTAGGTTCGGGTAACTTATTTGGTCACAACTCTGCTAGGTTGGGTACGCCCCATGAGGGTCGCCAACTAAATCCTATGCTAATGCAAGGTTCGGGTACCTTATTTGGCTATAATTCTGTTGGGTAGGGTACACCCCATGAGGGTCGCCAGCTAAATCCTATGCTAATACGAGGTTCGGATACCTTATTCGGCTTTGCCAAAGTCAGAGAAGACCTATATCGTCAAAGTGCATCCGGAGTTCTCATGCACTGCGTCACACCTGAGGAGGGCAAGTAGATCCTGCAATATATCTACTCGGTTATCGGTGGCAATCATGTTGTATCCAAAACATAAGTCGGAAAGGCTTGCGGACAAGGATTCCTTTGGCTGATTGCGGTTACCGACACTAGAGTACTTATCCTGACATGCGAGGGATGCCAATTTTATAGGGCTGCGCTGGGTAGGTATAGGCCGGCTTATTCAGTAGTAGGCCAAAGATATGAGTTTCTCAATAGCACGCTCTATTGGGCCGCTCACAGACTGTGTTAAAATCACAGTGCAAGTGTTATTCACAGAAACCGATTAAATAATTAGATATGCTTCATACTAAGCCTACAGTCGGGTGTATACATTCGGGTATCTGTATTATTTACTAGGTATTGAGGATATATCCTTATAAGGATCGATAGCTGGTCTCCATTAAAATTGGGGATGCAGGTATCTCTCAAGTACACCTAACCACGTATTGGGTTAAAATTCATAAAGTGATACTCGGTTTACATGCTTAGCCATTATTTGCCATGAGCAAAAATCATTCCAACTAACATGATGCTGAAGAGTCTCATATACCAGTAGTGCACTACTCGGGAAAGACTACAAGGTTAAAGATCTTTGACTTTATGTTTAATCGTTTCACAATTAAGCACAAAGTCGGGGGCTACACCTAATAGGTGCACCTATTCGGCACACACTATTCATATTTCTACATGAAGCCCTTCATAGCCTCGTTACCAGCTGACATGAAGCAGGACTCGGGAGAAGAAGCACTCGGACAAAGAGTACTCGGGAGCAATGCACTCGGAAATTCTTCAACATGGGGGATGAGCACTTGGCATCAGTTGTGACTCAACTATGAAGGTCTTAGGGGCTGCTATCGGTGCCATGGGCTCGGGGTACCTCATGAGAAGTTTTTGGGCCACTCGGACAGAGGATGGGCCTAGCCTTGTAATTAGGGATACAATAGGACTTGACAGACTTAACCTTGTACGACAGGGAAAATACAGTCCTAGTCAGGCATGTTGTATTCCTAGAAAGATCCCTTGGTCGTAGTCTGACTGGGACTCCTACTTTGTAACCCTGTCCCCCAGTATATAAGGGGAGGCAGGGCGCCCCCTGAGGACGGAAGAAGAAATCTCACCAGAGAAATCTCAAAGGAAATAGACCACAACTAGACGTAGGGTATTACCTCATCTCGAGAGTCTGAACCAGTATAAATCGCTTATGTTCCTTTGCAATCCATCGAGTTTCGGTCTGATAAGTAGCCTTATATATTTATTGCCGATACGAAACATCGACACATCTATCTTCTCCAACAATTGGTACACTTGGCCCATCTCTTCATAGCTTGGCATGAAAGACTAGCTGGGTAGAACCACCGGTGGAGAACCAGTGAAGGGGGGCAGAGAAGGTTCAAGATTGGAGCAGTAGAACCATTCTCTATGCCAGCCCTTGAGGGAGGTTTTCAAAGGAACATGAAGATAGATCTTTGTCATTTCGTTCCTGAGTTGGAGACCGGCTCCCCCAATCACTTGGACTTTATTTTTGGATGGCTGGGACTTGATATGGAACAAATATCAGAAGAGATTAAAACAGGGCTTCACCCCCAGAAAAGCTTCGCACAATGTGACGAAGATGGAGATTTGCAGGATGGAGTGTTGATTTAAATTCACCAACTCTAATTGATAGAAGGACAGAAGTTGGCGGAAGAAACCCGAAGAGGGAAAGGCAAGACCACGATGAAAGAAAGAGGTGAAGGCGACTGTCTCACCAGATTGGGGTGCCGGCATAGATTCCCCTTTGGCGGTGCGCCAATGGATGACTTCTTGTCGCTACAGCATCAGTTATTTCTCCAAGTACTTCAACTTCGTCGAACCAAAGTCCGAAACCGGCCAAGCTTCCGCAGACATCTCCGGGATCTCGAGCGAAGCTCTCGGCATTGCTGGGAGTGAGAAGATTTGGGGGAAATGCTATTGAAGGCTTGGGATGGATGCGGTGGAGCAGAATCACGCGAGTTTCGAGCGGGAGACGCTGGCTATGGCAAGCCCTAGCGAGACAAAGCACGAAATTTTGGCGCGGAAGCTAGAAGACGAAACGATTGGCGGATTGGAGAAGATGAGGGCCCCGCTTTTATAGAGCCCATGCTGATAAATGGGCTTGTGTCGGCTAATTCGGTACTAGGCCACAAGATATGAGTTTTCTAAATGGCATGCTCTATAGAGCCGACTGCTAGCTGTGTTAAAATCATAGTGCAGATGCTATTTACAGAAACCGATTAAATAATCAAATATACTTCATAAAAGCCTAATTGCTGGACACATGTGTTCAGATATATGCATTATTTGCCAGGTATTGAGGATATATCCTTATAAGGATCGACAGATGGTCTCCATTAAAATTGGGGATGCAGGTATCTCTCAAGTACACCTGACCACACATTGGGTTAAAATCCAAGAAGTGGTACTCGACTTACATGCTTAGCCACCAATTGCCATGAGCAAAAATTATACTAACTGATATGATGCTGAAGAATCTACATATTGTGTAGTATACTACTCGGGAAAGATTACAATGTTAAGGATCTTTGACTTTATGTTTAATTGTTTCATAATTAAGCACAAAGTCGGGGGCTACACCTAATAGGTGCACCTATTCGGCGCATACTATTAATATTTTTCTATGAAGCCCTTCATAGCCTTGTTGCCAACTGACATAAAGGAGGACTCGAGAGAGTAAGCACTCAGACAAAAAGTACTCAGGAGCAATGCACTCGGGAATTCTTCACCGTAGAGGATGAGCACTCGGCATCAGCTATGACTCAACTATGAAGGTCTCAGAGGCTGCTGTGGAGGCCATGGGCCCCGGGTACCTCATAAGAAGCATTTGGGCTACTCGGATAGAGGATGGGCCTAGCCTTATAATTAGAGATACAAAAGGACTCGGCATACATAACCTTGTACGACAAGGAAAGGATATAGTCCTAGTCAGATATATTGTATTCCTAGAAAAAAATCCCTTGGTCAGAATCCGACTGGGATTCCTACTATGTAACCTTGTCCCCTGGCATATAAGGGGAGGCAGGGCGCCCCCTAAGGGCAGAAGAAGAACAATCTCACCAGAGAAATCTCAAAGGCAACACATCACAACTAGACGTAGGGTATTACCTCATCTCGAGGGCCTGAACCAGTATAAATTGTTCGTGTTCCTTTACAGTCCATCAAGTTTAGGTCTCACGAGTAGCCCTATATTATTATTACCGATATAAAACATCGACAAACACATAACAAGACTGCCTGTGAAAATAACCCTATTTTTGCAGGCGGTCCTCCTACCAAAGAAGTCTATGCAAATATGGAGATACTAATAAAACAAGCGGCTGGCTGTCACACTCTGATTTTTTAGGGAATTAATAAATGATTTAATAATTTATTTCTAGAATTTACACTAAAGTATAAAGAATTAAACAAGTGGACTAAATGAAGGAAATATAATTTCCTTAATAAATCATGTTTGGATTTATTTTAAATAAATTCCCCATGTTAAATAACACACCTTGGAATTTTTGGAGAATTTTTAGAGCTCAATATCTAATTTTAAAATCACATACATCATTTTGGACATTATTTAAATGGAAAAGTCAAATAAAAAATCCCCTCCTCTATCCTTGGGATGAATCCGGCCTAATCCTTCTTCTTTTTCCTGGCTTCGGGCTACTTCCTCTTTTCGCCGAGTTTTTACTGTTACTAATTTAATTTTTTTCTAATTTACAAAACTATTTTTTGATTTGGTTTTTTTGCAGAAGTACCCTCTTGCCGCCGTGGGTCAGGGCGGTGTTTAAAAACCGTCGTGGCCCAGGGCGGCGAATGGCCTGGGCCCACAGCGGCGTCACCAGGCCGTGACGGCGGCCCACGGCGGCCCACGGCGTCAACCGGCCGGGGGCCACGTGGCATTGCCGTCCTAGGCCACGGCGGTAAATGGCCCCGGGGTGAGAGCAAAAATGCCCATGCATCTTCCTCCCCGCGTGCCCATGCCCGTGCCCGTCCCCGCGCCCGCGCCCGCGCCCGCGCTCATCTCCCGCTCGCTATCTCCTTGCGCTTGGGGCCCACGCGTCAGAGCGCCTCCCGCTGATAGGCTTGGCCCGCCTGCATTCTACCCCCTGCATTAACAGTAAAAACTCAAGGTAAAACTAAATATACCCCGACACCCGCAGGGAGAGAGCGAGCGGGAGACGAGCGTGGGCGCGAGCGTGAACGCGGGGACGGGCGTGGGCGCGGGCACGGGCACGGGCGCGCGAGGAAAAAGAGGCACGGGCATTTTTGCTCTCGCTCCGGGGCCATTCACCGCCATGGCCCAGGGCGGCAATGCCACATAGCCCCCAGTCGGCTGACGTCGTGGGCCGCCGTCACGGCCTGATGACGCCGCCGTGGGCCCAGGCCATTCGCCGCCCTGGGCCACGGCGGTTTTTAAATACCGCCCTGGCCCACGGCAGCAAGAGGGTACTTCTGCAAAAAAACCAAAGCAAAAATTAGTTTTGTAAATAAAAAAAATTAAATTAGTAACAGTAAAAATTCTCTTTTCGCCTCTGCCACTTTTTCCTCTCGGCCTTTCTGCATTGCGGCCCAACAAACCGGTCGAGCTAGCCCGAGCTAGCCGTGCCTCCTCCGTCTTGCTGTCCCTGACGCGCCGGGCCCACGCATCAGGGTCATCCCCTTCCTCAAGCTCAGGACGGATTCCCTATCGCACCCGACGCCGCTCTTTGATTCTGCGACCGATCCGTCCTCCCCGTTGCCTCTGTTTTCAATCAAATCTCTGAATCGTAATGCCCTCGATCTCCTCTACCTATCCCCTCATCTAATTCCAAGGAAACCTTAAGAATCTGGCATCGCCACGTCTCCATGAAGGTTTAGGAAACCTAGCCGCGGCCGCTGTCTTGTCAGACTCGATCTCTCCTCCTTCCCCTTTAAATAGGATGCCCCGGAGATCCTCGTCCCTAATCCGCCTTCAATCGAAGCAAATCCTGAGCTTTAGCCCTGGTTTCACCGCATCAATCCACATCCGTCGCCGCCGCCAAGCTTCAGCCCCTCGCTGCCGTAAATTCCGCCATTGCTGGGCAGCGCCGCCACCACCTTCGGCACCACAACACCGAGATGAATCCTGGCCACCATCTGCTCGTCACCTTGGATCATCAGAAGGCCGTCGCCGCCATGACCCTGAAGGACTCCGCCGCCAAATCCTCGTCACCCGTCTCCTTGTCGCAGACCGCCGTTATTTTTGTGCCAGTAAGCTTCGCCGTCTCCTCGTCTCTCTCTCTCTCTCTCTCTCCTGGTGCTCTCGCCTCCTGCCGCTGCCCCGTCATTCACCGGTGACCAACGAGGTCTAAGCAACTGCTCCTCTCAGGTGAGGTCAAGCCGGTGTGGCTGCCTCGTTAGCAGCTATGTCAGCGGCACCTTGCTCCTCTATCTCGCATGGCTCCTCGCGAGGATAGATCTAGTCGGAGCCAATCTGTGCCGTCCGATCACCTTTGATCAAACCTAAGCCGTCGGATGTCCTTGAGTTGATCTTGGCCATCCGATCAGTCTCGATCAATCCTAGCCGTTCCACTCCTTTGACTCAAATCTAGCTATTCAATATTGTTCCGAATCAATCTGAGCCATCCATGTACCATGAGCCACCACAAGTTGTGTACTCTGGTTGATTCCTAGATAAGGATTCTATACACAATCTGCTTTGGAAATTGTGGTGAATTTTCGGGCGTGACACTGACCCAGCCGCCGAGGGCTAAGTCCCCTCCCTCTCTCTCCCTGGTCTATCCTCATCCCCTCGCTCCCTGGCGTCACGCCGCCACCATTGTCTAGCCGCCATTGTCATTGACCACACCGCGCCGCACGCTCCCTCCCCTCTTGAGCCACAACGTAACATAGATCCAACAGCATTGGTGGGACTTGGCAGTAGCGCTCACCATGAGGATGGTCGAGAGTTGCCCCATCTTAGCCACCACCGTTGCCCTACCTCAGCCACCACCACCGTCGACTCGTCGCAGGTAAAATCTTTGGTCGGACATATCCTGAAACTGTAGGCCAAATCCATTTTTGGATTACTTTTTTCGGGGTTAATCTGACCTTCTTTCCCATGCATTTCTTAGGGCTTTTGGGCATGCCGCGTCGCATTCCAGATTATTCAGATGCTTACGCCGGATGGAATGCTCTGACAGTTTCGGTTCTTATATATCCGTAGTTGGGATTTGTCGTTTCTTCGTAGTTGTCGCAATCACTTCAAGCAGTGGAAAGAACAAAAGATGTGCTATATTTATCTTTTTCATATCCTTCAATTCGTGGGTGTTGCCGACCAGGAAGCGGCCGATGCCGGACACGGCTGCGCTGTGTCAGTGGTCAAGTGTGAAGACGATAGACACCACAACCAAAAGCAGCTGTATCACAGCCCATGTCTCTCCTACCCGTGCAAAATTTGTATGGCCTTAGAAATCCGGCCCAAAAGGGCCCGCCTAAACAGCCAATTTGTGAAGTATGTACCCTGATATCTGAATATGCAAATTTTGTACGTACAACGAGTGACTAAAAATCACATCAAGTTTTTTAAGAGAAATTCACATCAAGTTTGATTTGCCACAAACTTTTAAAATCAGAACAAAGTTACAAAAGAATAACACATAGCACGACCAATTAAAACAGAAGCACAAAAGAAACAAGTATTCACCATACAAACAGAATATTGCATGCACAACCCCACCCAAATTAATAGAAAGCACTAGGAGCATGCATGGGGCACCTAGTAGCGGTGCTTGGGCATGCAGATTGCTGGCCTGAAGGCGAGTGGGCCGGTGGCATAGACAACGTAGTCGTAGCCCTCGCCATGCCACCGCTTGCCCTCGTCGCGGAGCGGCGCTCCCTCGATGCCAAAGTTGATGTTGGTGGGCTCGTTGCACTTGATGTCCGGCGACGCTAGCAGCCGCACGTAGCACGCCTTGCGTGGGTCACCCATGTAAAAGTCAGAAACTTTGGTCTCGCCGAACTCCGCGAGGAAGTAGCCGCTCTCATCGGCGATGGCCTTCTGACACCCCATGACGCGTTTGTTGGCATCGCGGCATGTGATGGACAGCTTGGCCCCAGGCAGCGGCTTCGCGCCGTCGAGGCTCCACGAGTCCCGGTGCAAGCAGCTCTGGCAGTACACCATGCCCTCCACCCTCACCAGCAGCTTGTCGCATTGTGCCGGTGGTGGCGTCACCGGCGTCGGCGGGTTGTAGGACGCCTGGTGCGGCGAGGGCGGCGGTGGTGATGATGCGGTGTAGCCGTTGTCAGCGGTGATGCCGGTGGCCAAGAGGGACACGAGGACGGTGAGAGGAAGGAAGGCTGCCATTGCTTGGAGTGTGGTGCTCGACTTAGATGGTTGCTTGAAACTTTGGCTGTGTCAAGATAAAGAGAGGCTTGGGGTTTATATACTGTCATGAACCAAACGTGCAGCCATGTAGATGCTCGAAGTGGTGGCCGGCAGTACTCAAAAAAAAAAAAAATGGTGGCCGGCGTTTGGCTACGTGAAGGCCATGTTTGTCCTGGAAATTATCTTTGTTTTGGCTTAAGATTGCATTTTATTTTATGTTTGCTGTGACAATATATAATGATTGGATCGGCAAAAAAAAAAAGGCATTTAGAAGAAATCGCATTCCGGTAATCTCCTAGGTGATTAGTTAGAGTCTATCAGTGATAAAGAATGTTCAGAACGAAGATATGCAGATTTCTCAGAGAACGTGCTGACCGTGCTGCCGTGCGTGTGCTTAACTGCAATACCAGGTTCTGGTTCTCCAGACAGGCAGATGATATCTCCAACGCAATGCCACGCATAATCTGCTTGTTGGTGATTAGTTAGTCTGTAGACGATAAAGGATGTTCAGTAGGAAGATTTGCAGATTTGTCAGAGAACGTGCTGCCCTGTGTGTCCTCAACTGCACTGGAATAACAGGTTCTCCACACAGCCAGATGATTGTGTCCTCAATTGTGTATTGGATTAAAGATTTGTCGGAGAAGGCAGCCAGTATTTGTGAAATCACTTGCAACATAACACCTCAGCTATAAGTATAAGCTGAGGTCATCCGACAGAAAAGCATAAAGTTTAAATTTACGTGTGGATTTATAAAGTATCAGCTCTACGCCTCTACATTTATCTAAGACTAGAACCACATCACATATCAGGACATATATTGAACTGTTAGGTTCCTAATAAGCTTATAGGAATAGCAAAATTAGCAATACCGCGACATTAAGTTGCTTTCCTATACTCCTAATTTCAAAAAAATCGGTTCATAATACACTACTACGAAAACGATTTTTCTAGACATCCAGGTATCTACAGGCGGACCAGTAGAAATTTCGCTTGCAATAATGATCAGGAAGTCATGTGGTCTGAACCTGTATGTAATTAATTACAGTCGGACCCTTAAAAGGACTACTTATAAAAATAGGGTTATTTTCGTCTACGGTCCTCTTAGTGGTCCGCCCGTAAAAACTTTGATTTTTATAGACGGACACATAATAGGACTGCATGTGAAAATGACCCTATTTTTATAGGTGGTCCTTCTACCAAAGAAGCCTATGCAAATACGGAGACTAATAAAACGCGTGGCCGGCTGTCACACTCCAATTTTTTGGGGAATTAATAAATGATTTAATAATTTATTTCTAGAATTTACACTAAAGTATAAATAATTAAACAAGTGGACTAAATGAAGGAAATATAATTTCCTTAATAAATCATGTTTGGATTTATTTTAAATAAATTCTCCATGTTAAATAACACATCCTGGAATTTTTGGAGAATTTTCAGAGCTCAATATTTAATTTTAAAATCACATACATCATTTTGGACATTATTTAAATGGAAAAGTCAAATAAAAAACCCCCTCCTCTGTCCTTAGGATGAATCCGGCCTAATCCTTTCCCTTTGTCTTGGCTTCGGGCTACTTCCTCTTTTCGCCTCTGCCACTTTTTCCTCTCGGCCTTTATGCATTGCGTCCCAACAAACCGGCCGAGCTAGCCTGAGCTAGCCGTGCCTCCTCTGTCTCGCTGTCCCTGACACGCCGGGCCCACGCGTCAGGGTCATCCCCTTCCTCAAGCTCAGGATAGAGTCCCTGTCGCACCCGACGCCGCTCTTTGATCCTGCAACCAATCCGTCCTCCCCGTTGCCTCTGTTTTCAATCAAATCTTTGAATCGTAATGCCCTCGATCTCCTCTACCTATCCCCTCATCTAATTCAAAGGAAACCTTAAGAATCTGGCATCGCCACGTCTCCATGAAGGTTTAGGAAACCTAGCCGCGGCCGCTGTCTTGTCAGACTCGATCTCTCCTCCTTCCCCTTTAAATAGGATGCCCCGGAGATCCTCGTCCCTAATCCGCCTTCAATCGAAGCAAATCCTGAGCTTTAGCCCTGGTTTCACCGCATCAATCCACATCCGTCGCCGCCGCCAAGCTTCAGCCGCTCGCCGCTGTAAATTCCGCCATTGCTGGGCTGCGCCGCCACCACCTTCGGCACTACAACACCGAGATGAAGACTGGCCACCATCTGCTAGTCACCTTGGATCATCAGAAGGCCGTCGCCGCCATGACCTCGAAGGACTCCGCCGCCAAATCCTCGCCACCAGTCTCTCCTCGTCGCTGTCCGCCGTTGTTTTTGTGCCTATAAGCTTCGCCATCTCCTCATCACTCTCTCTCCCGGTGATCTCGCCTCCTGCCGCTGCCCCGTCATTCACCGGTGGCCAACGAGGTCTATGCCACCACTCCTCTCAGGTGAGGTCAAGTCGGTGTGGCTGCCTCGTTAGCAGCTATGTGAGCGGCACCTTGCTCCTCTATCTCGCATGGCTGCTCACGAGGATAGATCTGGTCGGAGCCAATTTGTGCCGTTCGATCACCTTTGATCTAACCTAAGCCATCGGATGTCCTTGAATTGATCTTGGCCATCCGATCAATCTCGATCAATCCCAGCCGTTCCACTCCTTTGACTCAACTCTAGCTATCCGATATTGTTCCGAATCAATCTGAGCCATCCATGTACCATGAGCCACCACAAGTTGTGTATCTTGGCTGATTCCTAGATAGGGATTCTATACACAATCTGCTTTGGAAATTGTGGTGAATTTTTCGGCATGACACTGTCGGTGCCATGGGCCCGGGGTACTCATGAGAAGCTATTAGGCCACTTGGACAGAGGATGGGCCTAGCCTTGTAATTAGGGATATAATAGGACTCGGCAGACTTAACATTGTACAATAGGGAAAATACAGTCCTAGTCGGGCACGTTATATTCCTAGCTGTCTCCCCTGAGGACAGAAGAAGAAATCTCACCAGAGATATCTCAAAGGCAATACACCACAACTGGACGTAGGGTATTACCTCATTTCGAGGGTCTGAACCAGTATAAATTATTTTGTGTTCCTTTGCAATCTATCAAGTTTCGGTCCGACGAGTAGCCCTATATATTTATTGTCGGTGTAAAACATCGACAGTTGGCACGCCAGGTAGGGGCTGTATCGAGATCATCTTCAACAAGCCTGATGGATTCAATCACCGGAGTCGATGGCATCAACTTCTTCCTCGGAGAAACAATTACCTTTGGGAGCCTCAACTTCGTCGCCGACGAATTCGGTAACCTCACCCTATCCGACTCGGATCCGATCCGATCGGTCAGGGACCAAGTCGACTCTATGCCAGTCGGCCTACATAACCCTGCAGCAACCCTCGTTGACTTGCTGCGGCAATCTTCAACATGCCCGGGTCTCGGGATAACTCTTTTTTTCGGTGTTCAACTCGGACTCAGCCTTGAGCCGACCGAGATCGGGCTAAGAAGGGAAGAGATCGTCAATCTCCCATATACACTTGGCAACGCCGCGGATATCTCCAATCAACATCCAACGCAGCAAACCCGATCCCCTAAGGTTCGACTTGGATATGGCTCAGAGCCACTCGAGATCGGATCTAGGGAGGTTGGGGTCGTAATCACCCCCTCAACTATTCCGACTTCGACTCTCAGTCGAACTCCGACTCTCAGTCTGTAACGCCCCGGTTCCCGGGCCGTTAAAACACTATTTTGGTAAAAACCTTAATTTCAAAAACATTTTAGATTTTTGTGTGTGCTTAAGGATTAAGTGCTGTAGATCTCAGTCTAAACCTCCTTGAAACCCTAAAAACTTCGGTCCCAAACTCTCTCCTAAAATCCGAGACTCGAGTTTTGCAATTTGACTGTCTCTCTCTAAATTTCCTTGGAAAATTCAAAACCAAATACCTTCCAAAAATTCTCTGTACTCAGGTTCGAATTTTGCAATTCGAAGCCCTCCAATAAAACCCTTCGAAAGTCGTCTTTGAAGCCTTTCACTAAAATCTCCTCATTTTGTTCCCCTCGAAAAACTCTGAATTCCATCACAAACTCCCTTCCCAAAATTTGCCAATTTATATATTTCTAAAACCCTCAAATCCCAAGAATTAAATTCAAATTCTAAAATTCCCTTGAGGACCTCCAATTCTAATCCATTCCAAAAATTACCAAAAAAATTCCTTGAGAATCAAATCCCAAATTAAATCAAAATTCCTATTCAAAGTCCCCTATTGAATCTCCTCTTTTTTTTTTTTTCCAAATATCATCCAAATATCAATATGTATATATATGCTCAAATCCAACCCACAGAAACCCCTCTCAAAATTCCCAAAAGTCCAAGAAGTCCAAATCTCAAATCCAAATTTAAATCTCCAATTTATTCTTTCAAAAACTCTCTCTAAACCTCTCTTTTATATATATATATATAAATATATATATATATATATCAAAATCCCAATTGAAATTCCTTTGGTTTAATTCCTGAGAATATTTTAAAATCAAACACCAATTTTCAAATTAAAATACCCTTTTCAAACTCTCCAAAAATCCTTCAAATAAATCCTTAGAAAATATGAAGGACTCCTATTCACTTGGGCTGTCCCTCTCTCTCTCGGCCCGACCAACTCGGCCTCCTCTCTTTTTCTTCCTTTCTCTTCTCCCCACACCGGCCCACGACCGCACCGGCCCATCACTACCACACGCTGACATCCGGGCCCCACCGGCCAGGCGGCTCACCCCCGCGTGCGCAACACCGACACGCAGGCCCCCTCTGTCAGTCCCCCAGCCGAGCAACCGCGGACACACGGTCGCCCGCGCACGCCCTACGGCCCCGAGACCCCACCTGTCATCGCCTCTAGCCGAGCACAGTGGACGCCGACACGCGGGCCCCGTATGTAAGGCTCGTCTTCCTCCTCCGCTCTCCTCTTTCTCACGCCCGTCACGTGCTCGATGAAATGACAGAGAAAAAAATTCCTTCCCCACAAAATATCTCCCCCATGCTGCCGAGGTCAACCACCTATCCCGTCCCTCTGCCACGCCCATTCTGCCCTTCCTCCTACCCGGCCGACACGGTCGCTGTGCTCCCCGTCGTCCCATCACGTCCGAGCGAGCTCACGGCCCTGGAGTCAAATCTCTCTCGCAAAAATCTCGCCACCGCCTTTATCGTTCGTCGTCTAGCTCCCTCCCTTGCCTATAAATGGCCGCCGTCCTTCCGTTTCCCCCCTCGTCCCTCAGCCTCGCCACATCGCCAGGCCCGAGTTGAGCTTTGAGCAAACGCCTCCGCTGCTCTCGGGACGTCGCTGCCAACCGCCGTCGTGCAACCTCGCCGCCATCCGAGCCGCTCCTTGGCTTCCTTTTTCCCCTGTTCTCCACCAGTATGCCTCGCCGCCTCCGACTTGTCGCCGTTGGCCAAATCGGCTCGACCGTCGCCGGCCATCGATGCACTGTGAGCCCCATCCGAGCTCGAGCTTTGTAAGACTACCGCCACCACAACACTTCTTTTGTCCCCGGTGAGCTCCCTCTCTTCCCCTACCCAAGAACCCCGATCACTCCCCAACCCCACCGTCGGCGCCTACTTCTCGCCGCCGTTTGCCTTCCGCCACCGCCGCGCTCCATCCTCTCTCCACCGCCCATGGGTTGCCGTCGTCCACCGCCGTCGTAACCCGTCTGCCCAATCAGAGCCAACCATCACCCTTCCCATCCCCTCCGCCGCTTGCTAGTATGCTTCGCCGCCGCTAGCTTGCCGTCACTCGCCAGCCGATGCCGCGCACCGTCGGCCGTCGATTCTCAACCCTGGCCAGCCCTCCCCCTCTCTCTCTCGCTCTCTCCCATTTCCTCTCTCTGCTCGGTGGCCCTCACGCCCCCCGCATGACATGTGGGTCCCGCTGACACACGGGCCCCACTCCATAACCCCTCCTAGTACCCCACTGACATATGGGGCCACCCTGTCACCCTCTCTCCCTTTTAATGACAAGTAGGCCCTGCTTTCTTTCTCTCCCTGTGCCAATGACAAGTGGGCCAGCTCTTCTTTTCCCTCTCTACATCCACTGACAATGGGCCCTACCTATCAGCCACTATTTCCAAAATAATTCTTTTCCAAAAATCCAATTAAATCCTTTTTCTTTTCCAGAAAAATCCCTAAAACTTCCAAAATCCATATCTTTTAATCCATAACTCCGACTGACCCCGTTCAAGTCTCTAAATTTTTCTAAAAATGAGATCTACCTCATGGCACTATTAGTTATTAATAATAGTATATTATTTCTAGGTATTTTGTGTGTTTTTCTCCCTTTTGCGCGTAGTCAACGCTTCAGAAATTTATCGGACGTCAGATTTTTGCGAAGTTGAAGACGAAGACTGAGGCAAGTCACTCCTTGACCATATTGCCTCTAAATTTAAAATGTTTTGTTTGCAAAATTGCATTGCTAGTGTGCACGATAAATTGTTTGGCCTTGGTTTGCGTGTCGAACTGACGGACCTCCCTAGTAGTTGCATAAATCCGATAGGATGTTGAACCCTATTCCTTGTCGCTCCACCTCATAGTACCACAGTAACCGTGCTCTCTAAGCATGGATTCAAATGGTTCTACCCACATCACTATTGTTTGTCGATTAGGAAAAAAATTTGGGTTTCCAAAGATTTAAAAACCCGACATGCGATGTCGACAGAATTGCGAAACAAAATTAATTGCGAAAATCCACGGTACAAAGTCATCGCCTGTGTGGTGGCACTTTGTATTCGCATATAAGGACCGTTTCCTTAGGGAATTTCATCTGAGCATCTCACAGTGCGACCACACGGGTGGAATGGGATACCCCTGGTGTCGGCGAAATGGGACTGGGGGTCCCACGTTCTGCGGGGACGCGTGGCTCTCCGGCCACATCGGCTCCTCCGAGGGACATATCCTGCACGACCGGTGGCCGGCAGAGAGGCCGTGTCTCCCGCCGGTCGTCCGTGCCCGGATGCGTCGCCCGCGGCCCCGGGTGCTCGTCCCCGCGGCCGGACGCGCCGCCTGTCGCCCGGGAGCGCCGCCTCCGGCCCCGGGCCCGGGCGAGTGTTGCCCGGGAGCGGGAGCGCCTCCTCCGGCCCCGGGCGCATGTCGCCCGTGCCCGGAGGTGCCGCCTCTGGGCGTGTGTGGCAACCGGGCGACCAGACCAGCCGCCCGCAGCACCCGACAGGGGCTCCTCCAGGCGTGGCAACCAGGCGACCAGACCAGCCGCCCGCAGCACCCGACAGGGGCTCCTCCAGGCGTGGCGCAACAGGCGGCTGCGGGCATGCGCGTGCTCCAGCCGCCCATAGCAGCAACAGCTCCGGCATGGGCGTCGTAGGCAGACGTGTGCACAGGAGAGCTTACCGGAAAAGCTCTCTCTGTGTTTTCTGGCACTGTGGACTCCCCTAATCTATAAAGGAGGATCCAAGCCACCGAACCAAGGGCAAGCAAGCTTAAGCATTAGAGACTCAACTTAGGACCTCTAACTCCCAGCCCTCCGGACCGAAGCTCACTCGACTGTTTCTCTTCCATAGCGTCGGCCAGCGGGCTGAGCTCACCTTGTAAACACCAAGCCACATTCATCCATTAAAGAGCATACACACAGGAGTAGGGTATTGCGCTTCCAGGCGGCCCGAACCTGTCTACGCCTCCTGTCTCTCTCTCTCCCGTGAGTTCGCAACGGTTCGGACGGTCCGGATCCGGATCGGACGGTCCGAGCCCTTGTACCTTCCAGCTCGGGCCCCCTCTGTTCCCGCCCGAGCACTGATCCGTCTGACGCCGTGTCCGCCTGAAGAACTACTCCCCTGGCCGAATCTTAAAAGGGGGGTCTCCCGACTTCCCGCCGTCGAGGTTTCATCCTCCGACAGCTGGCGCGCCAGGTAGGGGGGGGTTTTTTCTTCCTCAGGTGACGTGCAGGCATCCCCAAGACCGGCACTCTTCATGGCTGGAGGCCATCGTCCCCGGGACTCGGACGAGGAGTCAGGCGGTTTCACCCCGCCAGACAATCTTAGCCCGGCGACGAGTCCGCCGCATCCCCCTTCATCTTCCCGAGGGCACGCGGCCCGTACCCGACGGACCAGGCGTGCCCCGCAGCGGCCAGGTCCCGCAGCCTCGGCCCCTTCCCTCGCAGAGGGGGCCGGCAGGTGCCCTGCCGGGTCTGCCGTGGCTTCGTCCATGAGGCGCGAACAGGCGCGCCGCACCATGGCACGCCGCACCACGGCGCGCCGTGAACTCGACTTCCAGACGGCAACGCCGCAAGGAGCCCTCCTCGCAGCAGGAGCCCTCCTGCGCCACCCCCCGGTTTTTACCGGGGGCGGAGGCCGGGAGCGGCAGTGGCTGGATGAAGTCGCCAACCTGATAAGCGCGGCCCATCGCGGGGTCGCCACAGACAGCCAGGCAGGGGCCGGGAGCACCGGCCGCACGGCTTCTAGTGCGAGCCGACCTACTGCCCCGAACCGGAACCAAGCCCGGGGCACTCCACCTCGCTTCGCGCCCGGAGCCAACAGAAGCCCTGGCGATCTCCGTACCCGGTTAAACCGGATGCGGGACCAAGAGGACGCTCGAGTCACATTGGAGCGACAGCGCGAACGGCGCACTGACGCCGCCAAGCACTCCGAGGCCCAGGCCTCCAGCTCCAACTTGCCGACGGAGACCCGTTATTCATCGCCCGAGCCTGCGCAGTATGGCGGCTCGGGCTGTTTAGCGCTCTCCCCGGGTCTCCGGCAGGTCCTTTGGCTGGCCAGGTTCCGGCCCAACTTGCTGGAGAAATACGACGGCTCCGTCGACCCTGCGGAGTTCCTGTAGATCTATACCACCACCATCCGGGCGGCGGGCGGCGACGAGAGGGTAATGGCGAATTACTTCCCCGTCGCCCTCAAGGCCCAGGCTCGATCCTGGATGATGAACCTCCCCGAGGGATCCATCCGCTTGTGGGAGGGTCTTTGCCACCAGTTCGTGGCAAACTTCCAGGGCACCTTCCCGCGCCCTGGCACCGAGGCGGACCTCCATGCCCTGCGTCAAAGCAGGGACGAAACGCTGAGGCGTTTTCTGCAACGCTTCAGCCAGGTCCGTAATACCATTCCTCACATTGCCCCGCACGCGGTCATCCACGCGTTCCGCTCGGGCGTGCGTGACCAGCACATGCTCGAGAAGTTGGGCACCCACGACGTCCAAACCACGGCCGAGCTATTCGGCCTCGCCGATCGTTGCGCCCGCAAGGAGGAGGCTCGGACGTGGAACAAACCGTGCCCCGAGACTCCCGGCCAGGGTCCCAGTGAGGGCCCCGAGTCCTCACGTTCCGCGTCACGCCGGCACAGGAGGAAGCGCCAGAAGGAGGCGGACGGGAACTTCGCCTTGGCGGCGACGGGCGGCCCCCAGCGCGACATGACCCGCGGGGACGACAACGGCGGCAAGCAGCCAAAGGCCGCGCGAGCGCCGCCCTCACCGGTGACGGCCCGGAAGTGGTGCTCCGTCCACGAGACGGACCATCACGACCTCACGGAGTGCCGTGCTGTCCAGAACCTGGCGGAGCGCACCAAGAAAATCCAGCAGGAGCGGCGGCAGGCCAAACCCGCTCCCGATGCGGAACAGCCTCTCGAGTTCCAAGAACCCGAGCATATCGTCGCCACCCTCGACGGCGGGGCGCACGCTTATTCCTCGCGCCGTGGCTTCAAGGCCATGAGGCGCGAGCTGTTGGCCGTCACCCCGGGCCCAGCGACGTCCCGCAAGCTGAAGTGGTCGGGCTCCCCGATCACCTTCGGCCCTGCCGACCACCCGGCCCGGGTACCCGGGGAAGGGCAGCTCGCCCTGACTGTCTCCCCCACGATATGTAACGTTAAGGTGGGTCGCGTCCTCGTCGACGGGGGTGCCGCCCTCAACATCCTTTCCCCCGGAGTCTTCGAGAAGCTCAAGGCCCCGGGGACAAAGCTCGTGCCCTCGTTGCCCATTATTGGGATTACGAAGGGCCTGACTTGGCCTCTTGGCCAGGTCTCGTTGCCCGTCACCTTCGGTGACCGCGACAACTTCCGCACCAAGCGCGTCATCTTCGACGTCGCCGAGTGCAATCTCCCGTACAACGCGGTGCTTGGGCGCCCCGCGTTGGTAAGGTTCATGGCGGTTACGCACTACGCGTACCTAGCGATGAAGCTCCCGGGCCCCTCGGGCCCGATAACTGTCCTCGGGGACGTGAAGGCAGCCCTCTCGTGCGCGGAGCAGCGCGCGGCCGACATCACCCCCACAGCTCCCGACGCGGCGGGCGGCACGGGACCCTCGCTATCCCGCACCCCCAAGGCGCGCACCGTCGCCAGCGACGTGGAGCCGATCAAGGAAGTCGCCCTCGGCGACGACCCGTCCCGGACCGTCAGGATTGGCGGATCGCTGGACGAGAAATAGGAAAGCGCGCTCGTCGCCTTCCTTCGGGCAAATTCCGACGTCTTCGCCTGGCAACCGTCGGACATGCCCGGGGTCCCCAGGGAGGTGATAGAGCACCGCTTGGCCGTCCGCGCGGACTCGCGCCCGGTGCGGCAGAAGGCACGACGACAGGCCCCCGCGCGCCAAGCCTTCATCCGCGAGGAGATCGATAAGCTTCTTGCGGCCGGCTTCGTCCGCGAGGTCATCCACCCGGAGTGGCTGGCTAACCCAGTCGTCGTCCCCAAGTCTAACGGGAAGCTGCGCATGTGCGTAGACTACACCGACCTCAACAAGGCTTGTCCAAAGGATCCTTTCCCTCTGCCACGCATAGATCAGATAGTCGACTCCACCGCGGGGTGCGACCTTTTGTGTTTCCTTGATGCTTATGCAGGATATCATCAAATCCGCATGGCAGAGGAAGATGAGGAAAAAACTTCTTTCATTACCCCCCAGGGGGCTTATTGTTATGTGTGCATGCCTTTTGGATTGAAGAATGCTTGTTCTACTTTCCAACGCGCCGTCCGGGTAACCTTTGAACCACAGCTAGGCCGCAACATGGAGGCCTACGTCGACGATTTGGTGCTGAAGTCGCGCGACCGCGCCACTCTGCTCCACGACCTGGCCGAGACGTTCAGCAACCTTCGAGGCACGAGGATGAAGCTGAACCCGGACAAGTGCGTCTTCGGGGTCCCGGCAGGCAAGCTCCTCGGGTTCCTTGTGTCCAGCCGCGGCATCGAGGCAAACCCAGAGAAGATAGCGGCCATCGACCGTATGCGTCTCCCGACCAGGCTCCGGGAGGCCCAAAGGTTGACCGGGTGCGTGGCCGCACTCGGTCGCTTCATATCCAGGCTAGGGGAGCGCGCCCTCCCTCTATTCAAGCTTCTCAAGAGCACCGGGCGGTTCGCGTGGACGGAGGAGGCCAATCAAGCCCTCGATGAGCTCAAAAGGTATTTAACTATGCCCCCTGTCCTCGTGGCGCCGGCGCCAGACGAGCCCTTGTTACTCTACATCGCGGCAACCCCGTAAGTGGTGAGCGCGGCGCTAGTCGTCGAGCGCCCCATACCCACCGGGACGCGACCGCCGGAACAGCGCCGCTCCGGCGAAAGCGGGCCTGGGGAAACCGCCTCAGTACATGCCACACTCCACCCTGGGCCCCCGGGTCCCGGGCCCATGTGTGCTCCTGCTGGCGAGAATTCGCTCCCTCCCGAAGGTGCCGGGCCCGAGCCCCCGGTCCCTATCAGGCCGGGATCCGGGAGCACACAGCAGAGGCCGGTGTACTTCGTCAGCGAAGTACTCCGCGACGCCAAGTCACGCTATCCCCAGGCGCAAAAGATGCTCTACGCCGTTCTCGTCGCGTCCAGGAAGCTCCGCCACTACTTCCAGGCACACAAGGTATCGGTCGTCACCTCCTTCCCCCTCGGGCAAATACTGCATAACCGGGAGGGGACAGGCCGCACGGCCAAGTGGGCGGTCGAGCTCGCTGAGTTCGACCTCCACTTCCAGGCGCGCCATGCCATCAAGAGCCAAGTCTTGGCGGACTTCCTCGCGGAATGGACGCCGGGGCCCGAGCCGGATCCCGTCTTCGACGACGCATCCCCGGTCCCCGAGCCGGCCCCCGAGCTGCACCTCTGCTGGACAATGAACTTCGACGGCTCCTGCGCCCGGTAGGCCTCCCGCCCCAGCGCCGGGGCCGGAGTCGCCCTCGTGTCGCCCGCCGGGGATGAGTTCCGCTTCGTCGTCCACCTCAATTTCGGAGCCACCAACAACATGGCCGAGTACGAGGGCCTTCTCGCCGGCCTCCGGGCCGCGATCGCCCTCGGGGTGCGCCGGTTGTGCGCGCAAGGCGACTCCGAGCTCGTCATCAACCAGGTGTCCGGGGAGTACCAGACATTGGATCCCCAATTGGCCGCGTATGTGGACGAAGTGCGGAAGCTCGAGCGCCATTTCGACGACCTCAGGCTTCGCCACGTCCCTCGCTGTCGCAACCTCGCCGCCGACGAGCTCTCAAGACTGGCATCCTCGCGGGCGCCGGTCCCCTCAGGGGTCTTCCAGGAAGCCCTCGAAGCTCCCTCGGCACGCTCCCCCGGGATCTCGGGGGCCGCCCCCGAGCCCGGAGCAAAACCAAACACGCGCTCCCGGTCCCGGGATTTGATCCTCGCGGCCGTACCCAGCGCGCCTTCCTGGATGGATGAAATCCGGGCATATCTCCTTCGAGCGCATCTCCCAGAAGACGACGCGGAAGCAGAAAGGATCGCCCGCTTGTCTAAACGCTACGTCATGGTAGAAGGGGACCTCTACCGACGCGGCGCCAACGGTGTCCTGCTCAAGTGCATTCCGCGTGAAACCGGCGCCAAGATCCTCACCGACATCCACGAAGGAGAATGTGGCAGTCACGCCGCATTTCGATCCCTGGTCGGTAAGGCTTTCCGGCAAGGATTTTATTGGCCCACGGCTTTGCAGGACGCCTTCGACCTTGTCCAGCGCTGCCGCGCTTGCCAATTTCATGCTAAACAGAGTCACCAGCCGGCACAAGCCCTCCAGGTGATCCCCCTGTCCTGGCCCTTCGCGGTCTGGGGACTCGATATCCTCGGCCCCTTTCCCCGTGCAGCCGGGGGTTATCAACATCTATATGTCGCCGTCGACAAGTTCACCAAGTGGCCGGAGGCATTCCCCGTGATCAATATCGACAAGCATTCGGTGCTCAAGTTCATCCGGGGGATCACCAGCCGCTTCGGAATCCCTAACCGCATCATCACCGACAACGGCACACAGTTCACGAGCGAGCTCTTCGGTGAGTACTGCTCCGACGTCGGTATCAAGCTCTGCTTCGCCTCCCCTGCCCATCCGGCTAGCAATGGGCAGGCCGAGCGGGCAAATGCCGAAATCCTGCGAGGCCTCAAGACTAGATCCTACAGCGAGCTCAAAAAGCATGGCGTCAAGTGGATCGACGAACTTCCGGCCGCGCTCTGGGCGAACCGTACCACGCCAAGCCGGGCCACTGGGGAGACCCCTTTCTTCCTGGTGTACGGGGCCGAAGCTGTGCTGCCGTCGGAGCTGACCTTCGGCTCTCCCCAGGTAGAGCGCTACAACGACGACCCCGGCCACAACAGCATGTACCTCGACAACCTCGACTTCCTCGAAGAGGAAAGGCGGCGCGCCACGCTTCGCGTCGCTCGTTACCAGCAGTGCCTTAAACGCTATCACCAGCGTAAGGTCCGGGCCCGGTCGCTCCGGGTCGGGGACCTAGTCCTCCGCCGTGTTCTCACGCGCGCCGGAAGGAATAAACTTTCCCCCATGTGGGAAGGCCCCTTCCTGGTGATCGGTGTTCCCCGGCCGGGCTCGGTAAGACTGGCCAAGGAGGATGGGACCCCGCTTCCCAACCCCTGGAACATCGAGCATCTTCGCAAGTTTTATCCATAGGCGCATTCTGTAAGTTGCGGGGTGCTCGGGCCAGCGCCGGACTCTTCTTAGTCTCAGCGCTGGCCGGGGGCCACCACCATGGTGTCACCATGAATATTTGAAGCATAATTTTTGACTCCAAAATCCTTCACCGAGCATCTCGAGAAGTTCCGTCCGGAGCGGTAGCAGACTGAGCATGATTGCAGCGGGTCGGACGGTCCGACCCCTAAGAGGACGATCCGATCGTCGGGGTTAGGACGGTCCGATTCCGGAACGGACGGTCCGAACTCGACGCCCACTCCGGGGCAATCTCCCGAGACCAACTCTGAGGGGCCTGAACCAGAGCAGCATTCGGGCAACATCGCCGGGGCAGTTGCGCGTCTAGGGGCGCGACACCCAGAGCATTCCAAGCCCGGGACCCCGGGTCCCGGTTCCATATCCGAGCCCGGGACCCCGGATCCCGGCACATATCACACCATATTCAAGTCAGGCCCCCGGGTCCCTGGGCCCCCCGCACCATAAGCGCGTGGCCCGGGACCCGCCTTCGGGGCCCGACACCGCGGAGCCCGAACCAGGGCGGCCTCACCAAGGCGAGTGCGAGCCTGGGAACGTGGCGCCCGGGACAACCTCAACGGAGCGTGATACCCGGACAGCATCGCCTAGGCGAGAATAACTCCCGGGAAATCGTCCCCGTACATTCCAAACCCGGGACTCCGGATCCTGGTACCAAATTCCCGTCAGGCCCCCGGGTCCCCAGGGCCCCCCGCACCATAAGCGCATGGCCCGAGATCCGCCTTCGGGGCCCGACACCGTGGAGCCCGAACCAGGGTGGCCTTGCCAAGGCGAGTGCGAGCCTAGGAACGTGGCGCCCGGGACAACCTCAACAGGGAGCGATAAACCGGACACCCCCAACCAGGCGAGGGCAACTCCCGGGAAATCGTCCCCGTACGTTCCAAGCCCGGAACCCCGGATTCCGGTACCGTATGTAAGCTCGGGCGCCGGACCCCGGCGTATACCAAACCAAGTCGCACCCCAGTCGGGGCCACCGGGCCAATTTATCGGTAGCCATATCCGGTAAGTTGCATGCCTTCCGGGCCGGGGGCCCGCCCGACTAGCGCAGCCCCTATCGCTGGGGCTTGGTGGCCGGGCCGTGGACTGCGCCCCGGGCGCCGTCGGTACCCCGGGGTCTCGGGCCTAGCCCCCCGTCAGGCCGGTCTAGATCCTCGGGACAAGCTGCGGTGCCCGGTCTGGCCAGTTCATTCCCAACCACCAGCCCGAGGCGCCGGGTGCTATGCTGGCCGGGGCCCCCATGTACATTTCGTTTCCATAATCAACACTTTTATCGTTTTTCCCGGATAGCACCGCCCCGGCGAGAATGCTATCCCATATTCAAGCCCGGGCCTCCGGAACCCGGCTTATATCAAACCGTATCCTAGTCAGGGGCCCTGGGTCCCGGACGTATATCCTTAGCGCTAGCCGGGGCCCCCGGGTCCCGAGCACATGCCGAACTCGGGCTCGCAAGGGAAGCGAGTCCGAGCTCCATTCCTGGGCACCTCAAGCATCTTCATGAATCTGCCTGTATATACATCCTGATTAAGCAGGCTCTCCAAATCTCGACCGAGGCCAGGGGCCGCCGACTAGCGCAGCCCCTGTCGCCAAGGCCTGGTGGCCGGGTCACGGACCGTGCCCCGGACACCGTCGATTCCCTGGGGTCTCGGGCATATCCCCCCGCCGGGCCAGTCTAGATTCCCGGGGCGGGCTGCGGTGTCCGGCCAAGCCAGTTCCTCACCGACCACCAGTCCAAGGCGCCGGGTACTACGCTGGCCGGCGACCCCGGGGACGGTCGAGCAGCCTGTCCTCGCGGCTCCCGGGGGCACGAAGGACCCCCGGAGCCGGAGGACGGAAGGGGTCGAGCCTCCAGACCCGACCGTTCTGTAAGGCTCGCGTTCGGACGACCGCGGCCCCTAGGTGCCGGGCATTTGGGGACCTGGGCGCTTCGGCGGTTCACGGTCCCGGTCCCGGGATGGTGCTCGCGAAACCATGCCGCCCTTCGCAATATCCAGATACACTATCTTATCCAACTTTACATACTACTCAACTCGTATTCTTCCTCTATTTGCATGGACAGCCTAGGTTCCCGGGGCGGGCTGCGGTGCCCGACCTGGCCAGCCCCTCCCCGGCCGCCGCTGCGGCGACGGGGGCTTCGTTACCTGGCAACCCCGAGCCCGGGCAGGATCAAGCTCCCGAGGGGCTCCCGGCGAGTCAAAGGCTCGCGTCCAGAGGCCCGGGCCCAGGAGAGCCAGGTTCCCGGAACGGGCGACCGTCGCGTTGGATGCCCCCGGGAATCCAGCTCCCAGGGACGACGGCCGCCCCAGGGCCCGGACAGGGGCCATAGGCCCGACGGATGTTCGCATAGCTGCTGGATCACGCTGTCGGACGACGCCCGATGCTCGGCGTTCCCGGAAACGAGGCCCCGAACACCAGCAACCTCCGGACAACACAATAAACCAAGGTACGAAAATATAAACATAATCATATACATATACAAATGTCTCTCTTTGTACAAGACAGGCAGAATCGGTGCGCGAGCACGAGCAAGGCCCGGGTCGCACGGGGCGCGGTCACCGCTGTGCTTCTGACCGGACCCCGAAGGCGGCGCCGGACGACGTCGGAAGGGGAGCACCCGGGGGCATGGAGGGCCCCCGGGCCCCGAAGGCGACCGCAGATGGTGACAAAAGGGAACCGGCATCTTCCTCGACCCCTTCGTCAGGCATCGGCTCTACAAGATTTTCGCCGTGGTCGGAGAACCCCGCCTCCGGGGCAACGGACTCGACCACGGCCTCCCACGCCTCCTCGCGAACCACCGCGACCTCCTGGCGAACGGCGAATTCACACGCCCGAGACACGAGCCCGGCCTCTTAGGCCCGGACACTTCCCTCCCGGGAGAGCGTTTCCTTCTCCCGCGCCTTCATCTCGGACCAGGCGCGGGAGGTCTCGTCGGCGGCAGACTCGGTGGTGCCCTTCGATTGGACGACGCACCCCTCTACTGCCGCAATCTCCAGCCGCGGGTTGCCAGGAAGAACTCTGTGGCGACGCCCGGGTCCCGGGCACGTATCCCGTCTAAATCAACAGGTCTTCAAGCTACACCTGTTCAAGGCGAACCAGGTTCACCCTGCGTCCCCTCTTTTCTTCAAGACGTGGCCCTGTTCCTGCCCGGGACTAATCCTGGCCGGGCAACAGGGCCAGGGGCCACTGTCGGCGAAATGGGACTGGGGGTCCCACGTTCTGCGGGGACGCGTGGCTCTCCGGCCACATCGGCTCCTCCGGGGGACATATCCTGCACGACCGGCGGCCGACAGAGAGGCCGTGTCTCTCGCCGGTCGTCCGTGCCCGGATGCGTCGCCCGCGGCCTCGGGTGCTCGTCCCCGCGGCCGGACGCGCCGCCTATCGCCCGGGAGCGCCGCCTCCGGCCCCGGGCGCGCGTCGCGCGGGAGCGGGAGCGCTGCTTCCGGCCTCGCCCGGGAGCGCCGCCTCCGACCCCGGGCCCGGGTCGCCCCGGGCCCGGGCGAGTGTTGCCCGGGAGCGGGAGCGCCTCCTCCGGCCCCGGGCGCGTGTCGCTCGTGCCCGGAGGCGCCGCCTCCGGGCGTGTGTGGCAACCGGGTGACCAGACCAGCCGCCCGCAGCACCCGACAGGGGCTCCTCCAGGCGTGGCAACCAGGCGACCAGACCAGCCGCCCGCAGCACCCGACAGGGGCTCCTCCAGGCGTGGCGCAACAGGCGGCTGCGGGCATGCGCGTGCTCCAGCCGCCCATAGCAGCAACAGCTCCGGCATGGGCGTCGTAGGCAGACGTGTGCACAGGAGAGCTTACCGGAAAAGCTCTCTCTGTGTTTTCTGGCACTGTGGACTCCCCTAATCTATAAAGGAGGATCCAAGCCACCGAACCAAGGGCAAGCAAGCTTAAGCATTAGAGACTCAACTTAGGACCTCTAACTCCCAGCCCTCCGGACCGAAGCTCACTCGACTGTTTCTCTTCCTTAGCGCCGGCCAGCGGGCTGAGCTCACCTTGTAAACACCAAGCCACATTCATCCATTAAAGAGCATACACACAGGAGTAGGGTATTGCGCTTCCAGGCGGCCCGAACCTGTCTACGCCTCCTGTCTCTCTCTCTCCCGTGAGTTCGCAACGGTTCGGACGGTCCGGATCCGGATCGAACGGTCCGAGCCCTTGTACCTTCCAGCTCGGGCCCCCTCTGTTCCCGCCCGAGCACTGATCCGTCTGACGCCGTGTCCGCCTGAAGAACTACTCCCCTGGCCGAATCTCAAAAGGGGGGTCTCCCGACTTCCCGCCGTCGAGGTTTCATCCTCCGACACCTGGCCAAGTAACTAGTGTTCCCAGGATCGTTTTCGGTTGCTAATAAATGTGGGATCGGCTGGGTGCCAAGAGGGCGATATACCCCCGTCCCTGAGTACAGGAAATGAGTTCCTGGTACTTGGTTGAGAGAACCCATTTATAGGGCAACGTGCTATCCTGGGAAGGCTTTAGAAAAGCCTTGTCGCGAACCTTCCCCGCTGACGAGCATGGGAAGTGAGCTCGCGTCGTGTAGGTAAAGCGTGCACCCATTGCAAAGGTCTATAATATGTTCGAACAGCTGTGCCCATGGTTACGGGCGAATGTGAGGTGATTCCTCTAGCGTAGTTTTGTTTGCCAGTGCTTTGTGAAAATGGTTTTGTGGTTTGGGAATCGTTACCAGAATCGGCCTCAGTGGCTGATGGATGACCTGAGTGGTCTGAAACGGGACTGTGTGACCCAGGATGTCGAATGACATCATAGATTAGGCTTCCTGAGTGGAAGCGATGTATGTTTTGAGTTGAGATTAAGGATGGCTCGAGGAGGCACTGAGATGAGTTATGAGATGAGATGAAGTCCTGGATAGGACTAATGTGAAAGGAAAATAATAGAGGAAACATGAGATTATGTCTTGGAGTGGACGAAACTGAAAATAAAGTAATAGATGAGGATACAGTGGAAAGCTGCTTGAGGGAACCCATTGAACCACTGTCACGATCCGATAGGCGGTATATGAATACCTAAAAACATTTAAAAATCTGATTCGTCCGCTTGAATTGTTGAAAAGCAACTCGCGGACAGAATCAAGGCGAGCCTCCTTCCAGTCACATTGAGACAACTCATACTTAAGTTTTCGAAAATGTTTTCAAATGAAAAGATTTGCGAAATAGACCCCAGCCTATCTTTGATAGCCTGCATAACTCATATTTTTTGTGACTTGCTGAGTACGTAAGTACTCAATCTATTTCTTTTCTTCCCTCATTCAGGAAGAATGAAGTGGAAGTGAAGATTAGGGTTTCTTTCCTAATTCCAAGCCGTTGCTTATGGATTGGGTTCTCGCTGCGCTATCGTTCCACTGCTGCTGTTCTGTTTGTAGGTTGCTACTCTGGGCTTGTCCAAAGTCACAACTTATAAAGGTATAGTATATATATTTATTTAGCTATTTGCTATGGTACATCTCCGTTGACCGCGGGTACCAACAAGGTTTCCTGGATTGGTACCGGCATCGCGGTTCCGTGGGAGTTGGTTCACGCCAATCTCTTGCGGCACTTCCTCTCTGGTATCACTGTAGATGGTGCCAGGGTAGGGGCGTTCACACACTCGGACTCCGGTCGAACAGTAGTTCGGCGAGCTTCTCTCTGCCGCGTGAAGTCTTTATGATATCCACGGGCTCTACTCCCACTTAGGAGGCACGCCGACTACACGAGCAGCAAGAGGAGGAGGCCCGCCGACTGCGAGAACAATAAGAGGAACAACACCGACCCAGCCACCTAGGGCTAAGTCCCCTCCCTCTCTCCCCCGGTCTATCATCATCCCCTCACTCTTTGGCGTCATGCCGCCACTATTGTCTGGCCGCCATTGCCATTGACCACACCGCGTCGCACGCTCCCTCCCCTCTAGAGCCACAATGCAACACGGATCTGGCAGCATCGGTGGGACTCGGCAGCAATGCTCACCACGAGGATGGTCGGGAGTTGCCCCATCTCAGCCACCACCGTTGCCCTACCTCAGACACCACCACCCTCGATCCGTCGTGGCACACCTTCAATTCGTGGGTGCCGCCGGCCGGGAAGCGGCTGATGCCAGACATGGCTGCGCTGCGTCAGTGGTCAAGTGTGAAGACAATAGACACCATGACCGGAAGCAGCTATATCATGGCCCATGTCTCTCCTACCCGTGCAAAATTTGTATGGCCTTAGAAATCCGGCCCAAAAGGGCCCGCCTAAACCGCCAATTTGTGAAGTATGTACCCAGATATTTGAATATGCAAATTACGTACGTACAACGAGTGACTGAAAATCACATCAAGTTTTTTAAGAGAAATTCACATCAAGTTTGATTTGCCACAAACTTTTAAAATTAGAACAAAGTTACAAAAGAATAACACATAGCACGACCAATTAAAACAGAAGCACAAAAGAAACAAGTATTCACCATACAAACAGAATATTGCACGCACAACCCCACCCAAATTAATAGAAAGCGCTAGGAGCATGCATGGGGCACCTAGTAGTGGTGCTTGGGCATGCAGATTGCCGGCCTGAAGGCGAGTGGGCCGGTGGCATAGACAACGTAGTCGTAGCCCTCGCCATGCCACCGCTTGCCCTCGTCGCGGAGCGGTGCTCCCTCGATGCCGAAGTTGATGTTGGTGGGCTCGTTGCACTTGATGTCCGGTGACGCCAGCAGCCGCACGTAGCACGCCTTGCGTGGGTCACCCATGTAAAAGTCAGAAACTTTGGTCTCGCCGAACTCCGCGAGGAAGTAGCCGCTCTCATCGGCGATGGCCTTCTGACACCCCATGACGCGTTTGTTGGCATCGCGGCATGTGATGGACAGCTTGGCCCCAGGCAGCGGCTTCGCGCCGTCGAGGCTCCACGAGTCCCGGTGCACACAGCTCTGGCAGTACACCATGCCCTCCACCCTCACTACCAGCTTGTCGCATTGTGCTGGTGGTGGCGTTGCCGGCGTCGGCGGGTTGTAGGATGCCTGTTGCGGCGGGGGTGGTGGTGGTGATGATGTGGTGTAGCCATTGTCGGCGGTGATGCCGGTGGCCAAGAGGGACACGAGGACGGCGAGAGGAAGGAAGGCAGCCATTGCCCGGTGTTTGGTGCTCGACTTAGATGGTTGCCTGAAACTTTGGCTGTGTCAAAATGGAGAGAGGCTTGGGGTTTATATACTGCCATTGGACTAAACGTGTGGACAAGTCGATGGAAATTAACTCTCTTGATTTTGGATTAAGATCGCCTTTTATTATATGTTATTCAATTCTGACAATATATAATGATTGGCCCAGCGAAAATGAAAAGAAGACAACATGCAATGATTGATCTGTAAGGCATTTTTAAGAGAAGAAATCCCAAGCACATAATCTGCTTGTTGGTGATTAGTTAGTCTGTAGACGATAAAGAATGTTCAGTAGGAAGATTTGCAGATTTGTCAGAGAACGTGCTGCCCTGTGTGTCCTCAACTGCACTGGAATAATAGGTTCTCCACACAGCCAGATGATTGTGTGTCCTCAATTGTGTATTGGATTAAAGATTTGTCGGGGAAGGCAGCCAGTACGTGTGAAATCACTTGCAACACAACTGTAATCAGGGCTATGTGTTATTGTGGTTACTCTTAGTGTAATACGAACCTGAATGTTGTATATGCTCCAAATTAAATTAGCTAACAAATATGTAGGTACTAAAAACTAAAGCTATAAGTACAAGCTGAGGTCATCTGACAGGAAGGCAAAAACTTTAAATTTACGTGTGGATTTACAAAGTATCAGCTCTACGCCTGTACATATATCTAAAACTAAAACCACATCACATATCAGGACACGTATTGAACTGTTAGGTTCCTAATAAGCTTATACCAATAGGAAAATTAGCAATACTGCGACAATAAGTTGCATTCCAATACTCCTAATTTCAAAACATGGGTTCATAATACGCTAATATGAAAACGATTTTTTCCATATATCCAGGTATTATTTCTACAGGCGGCCAGTAGAAATTACGCTTGTATTAACGATGAGGAGGTCATGTGGTTTAAACCTGCATGTAAATTACAAGCAGACCCTTAAGAGGACTGCCTATAAAAACATTGGTTTTTATAGGCGGACATCTAAGAGGACTGCCTGTGAAGATAACCCTATTTTTGTAAATGGTCCGCATACCAAAGAACCCTATGTAAGTATGGAGAAACTAATAAAATGGGCAGGCCGGTTCTCACACTATGATTTTTTGGGGAATTAATAATTTATTTCTAGAATTTACACTAAAGTTTAAAGAATTAAACAAGAGGACTAAATGAAGGAAAAAAATTTCTCAATAAATGTGGTTGGATTTATTTTAAGTAAATTCTCCATGTTTAATAACACACCCTGAAATTTTTGGAGAATTTTCCGTGCTCAATATCTAATTTTAAAATCGCATACATCATTTTAGACATTATTTAAATGAAAGAATCATCTAAAAAACCCCCTCCTCTGTCCTTGGGCTGAATCCGGCCTAATCCTTCCCCTTTCTCCCGTGTGGAGGCCATGGGCCCCGGGTACCTCATAACAAGAATATGGGCCACTCGAACAGAGGATGGGCCTAGTCTTGTAATTAGGGATACAATAGAACTTGACAGACTTAACCTTGTATGACAGGGAAAATACAGTCTTAGTCGGGCACGTTGTACTCCTAGAAGGAGATCTCTTGGTCATGGTCCGACTGGGACTCCTACTTTGTAACCCTGTCCCCCAGTATATAAGGGGAGGTAGGGCGCTCCCTGAGGGCAGGTTCATCAGAATCACCAAGATCACAATCATACATCCTTAAAGGAAATATACCACAACTGGACGTAGGGTATTATATCATCTCGAGGGCCTAAACCACTATAAACTCTTCGTGTTCCTTTGCAGTCCACCGAGTTTCGATATAACGAATAGCTCTATATTCTTATTACCGGTGTAAAGCATCGACAGTTGACGCGCCAGGTAGAGGCATCGGCGAGATCAACCTCAACAAACTCGATGGATTCGACAACCGGAGTCGACGGCATCAACTTCTCCCCTAGAGACACAATCACATTCGGGAACCTCGACTTCGTCGCCGACAAGTTCGGCAACCTCACCCTGACCGACTCGGACTCGATCCGATCGGCCGGGGAACCAGCCGACTCTGCGCCGGTCGGCCCACTCGACGCTGCAGCAACCCTCGTCGACTTGTTATGGCAATCTTCTATATGCCCAGGTCTCGGGACAACTCTTTCCTCCGGTGTTCGACTCGGACTAGGCCTCGAGCCGGCCGAGATCGAGCTAAGAAGGGAGGAGATCGTCAATCTCTCGTGCAGATTCGGCAACACCACGGATATTTCCAATCTATATCCGATGTGGCAAAATTGATCCCCTAAGGTCCAACTTGGATACGGCCCAGAGCCGCTCGAGATTGGATCTAGGGAGGTCGGAGTCGTAATTACACCCATCAATTACTCCGATTCTGATTCCAAGTCGGACAACAGTTTGAACAGCAGTTTGGCAAGCTTCTTCCTGCCCCGCGAAGTCTTCATGGCGTCCAAGGGTTCTACTCCTACTCAAGAGAGGCGCTGACTACGCGAGCAGCAAGAGGAGGAGGCCCGCCGACTACAACAACAACAGGAGGCTGAGCGCGATGCCGCAACGACGAGCTACGCAGGGCTGGGCGAACCGGTCAGCAACAAATCCTCCAAACTCGTGTTGGCGACCACGACGTCTTTGTCACACCTCAATAGAACGTCATGGCCACTGCAACTCTGCTGGATACACTCCAGTTTGGGCCTGATCACTAGGCCACCCCGACTATCGCAAGGATCGAAGCCATGATTACCGCTGCTGCATGTCAGTAGCACCTACAGTCAGGCGACACCCTCATACCAACCAACCAGTCGGGTTCTCCAACAGCGGTCTCGTCTGCATCAACGAGACGCCAAGCGGCCGGCTCTAGTCAGCCACACGCGGAGTCACGCCAGATGTCTCTCGGCAACCCTAACAACAACAATCGGCGGCGTCCCCAGAACGATCGCCGTGACAACCAAGATCTCTGAAGCCGTTTGCGATGCGATCTCCACTAGGACATCAACGCACGGTGCCATGAATGCGAAGACGACGAGCGCCACCGACTGGAGGACGAGAACGAGCACTTCGGCCTCTACCACAAGCGGTTTAACCGCCGTAGGTGGAGCCAGAGTCCTCATGCAGATGAAGGCGTACCGGCCTTCACCCAGGAGCTACAGCAGGTCGACTGGCCGTCCGGTTTCAAGCCTACAGGAATAAAAAAATACGACGGCAAGACCAATCCCAAGTCCTGGCTCACGGTCTATACCTTGGCAATCCGAGAAGCCGGAGGTGATCACAAGGCCATGGCTAACTACCTCCAGGTCGCCCTGGCTTACTCAGCGAGGACATGGCCGACAGGGTTCCCAAAGCGATCAATTGGCTCCTGGGGAGAACTCTAGGAACGCTTCATCGCCAATTTCCAAGGGACTTAGGAGAGGCCGTCTTCTGAGCATGATCTCTATCAGCTACACTAGAGGAAGAACGAGTCTCTTCACGAGTTCATCAAAAGGTCTTTCGAGAAGCGCAACTCGATCCCAATGATCAAGGACGAGGTCGTCATCGCCACCTTCCGCAAGGGAGTCAAAGATGCTCCCGTTCATCGCCAAGTTCACTTGGAAACCCCCTGCCTCTGTCAGGGCTCTCTTCGACATGGCAAACAAGTATGCCGACTTAGCCGAAGCGGTCGCTCAGGCCCTCGATGACAAGAAAGAGCCCCGGTAAAAGGACCAGAAACCCAACGATGAGCCAACAGAGAACAAATCCAGCAGCTGCAAGTAGAAGTCGGACAACGTGGTGGCCAACGTGGAGCATACTCGGTCGTGACCCCCAAGGAACAATGAATACCAGAAAATGATGAACGGGCCCTGCCCCATTCATCCCAAGGGCAAGCATGTGGCCAAGGACTGCTTCATGCTAAAGAAGTTTGCTTCCGAGCAGGCTTCAACATCTGGCACCGACAAGGACAAAGACAAGCCAGATTTGGGCGCAGCCGACGATTATCAAGATCCCCAGGCTAAGCTCAACCATATCTTCTTAGGGCCGTCTGCATACGAGTCCAAGCGGAAACAGAAGCTAACAGCACGTGACATCAACTCGGTCTCTACAGCAGACGCCCCCCAATATTTGTGTTGGTCAGAGACACCCAGCACATTTGACCGTGCAGATCACTCTGATCGGGTTACACACCCAGGACGCTATCCACTTGTCCTGGACCCGGTCGTTAAGAGCATTAAGCTGAAGAAGGTTCTCATAGATGGAGGCAGCGCTCTCAACATTCTGTTCACCAAGACCCTGGATGAGATGAAGATTCCTCGTTCAATGTTGCAGCCGAGTACGGTGCCCTTTCACGGGGTAATCCCCGGCCTATCTTCAATACCTCTCGGACAGATAACTTTGCCGGCCACCTTCGGCACGTGGGATAACTTCCACACAGAGAACATCTGCTTCAAGGTCACCGATTTCGAGATTGAGTACCACGCGATACTCGGACGGGCGGCGCTAGCCAAATTCATGGTGGTGCCGCACTATACCTACATGATGCTCAAGATGCCTGGGCCAGCCGGAATTCTTTCCCTTCGCAGCGATGTCAAGCAAGACTTCACCTGTGATAAGGAGAGCTGCGAGTTGGCTCAATCTCAAGAAGCGGCAGTCAGACACAATAGCATTCGCAAGCCGTTACAACCGAAATCAAGGACGATCAAGTTCCGGCAAAAAAAGCAGCAAAGTTAGAAATTTCAGCGGACTCTAACATGAGGAAGATCCCCCTAGACCCTTCTGACCCCTCCAAGACTGCTCTAGTCGGGACCGGACTCGACCCCAAATAGGAATACGCGCTCGTCACCTTCCTCCAGGCGAACAGGGATATTTTCGCTTGGAAACCTTCCGACATGCCTAGGGTACCAAGGGAGGTGATCGAGCATTCCCTCAACGTCAAGCCGGACGCCAAGCCAGTCAAGCAACGGCTACGGTGCTTTGCACAGGACCACAAAGATGCTATTCGGGAGGAGATAACCAAGCTCCTTGCAGTCAGGTTCATCAAAGAGGTCTACCACCCGGATTGGCTGGCAAACCCAGTCCTGGTCCGGAAGAAGAATGGTAAATGGCGCATGTGCATCGACTACACCGACTTGAACAAGGCGTGCCCCAAAGACCCATTTGGTCTACCGAGAATAGATCAGGTGGTGGATTCAACCGCGGAGTGCGAACTTCTCAGCTATCTCAACTGCTATTCGGGATATCACCAAATCAGCCTGAAGGAGGAGGACTGCCTGAAGACTTCTTTCATCACGCCGTTTGGAGCATACTGCTATATCACCATGCTGTTCGGTTTGAAAAATGCTAGAGCAACGTATCAACGTGTAATTCAATGGTGTTTGCACTCTCAGATCGGGCGCAATGTGGAGGCGTATGTCGATGACGTGTTGATCGAGACAAAGTCCAAAGAAGACCTCATCGCCGACTTGGAGAAAACCTTCCAAAATCTTCGAAGATTCAAGATGAAGCTGAACCCGAAAAAGTGCGCCTTCGGTGTGCCATCCGAAAAGCTACTCAGCTTCATCGTATCGCATCACGGCATCGAGGCCAATCCAGAGAAAATCAACACAATCATGAACATGGCACCCCCGACTAGCCAGAAGGACATCCAGAAGCTGACAGGCTGCATGGCAGCACTCAGCTGATTCATCTCCCGACTGGGCGAACAGGCATGCCCTTCTTCAAATTACAGAAGAAAGTAGATAATTTTCAATGGACTCCCGAAGCCCAGCAAGCCTTTGAAGACTTTAAGAAATTTCTCACATCACCACCAGTGTTGGCATCACCTATACCCCAAGAGCCATTAATGTTATATCTGGCAGCAACCACTTAGGTAGTCAGCATGGTGTTGGTGGTCTAGCAATCAGAGCTAGGTCATATACAGAAAATTCAACGGCCTGTCTACTTCGTCAGCGAGGCCCTAGCCGACTCAAAGATGAGATATCCTCAGGTCTAGAAGCTGCTATATGGCTTACTCATCACTGTCCGGAAGCTGGTGCACTATTTCCAGTTGCATCAAGTCACGGTGGTCACATCATATCCACTCGGTGATGTCTTATACAACCGCGAGGCCACCAGCCGAATCGCTAATTGGGCGCTCAAGTTGATGGCGTTCGACATCACCTTTCAGCTATGGATAGCAATTAAATCTCAAGCTCTAGCCGACTTTGTGGCCGAATGGACAGAAGTTTAGACGACTACAACAACCGACAAGCTAGAGCACTGGACGATGTACTTCGACAGTTCACTATAGATCGGCGGCGCGGGGGCTAGCGTTGTGCTGACGTCACCCACCGGCAAAAAACTCAAATATGTTCTCCAGATTCACTTTCCGGCTTCCCACAATGTCGCCGAGTACGAGGCACTCATCCATGGGCTCCGCATTGCTATATCGCTCGGCATCCGCCAACTAGTTGTACGTGGGGATTTTCAACTCGTGGTGAACCAAGTCATGAAAGATTGGACATGTCTCGACGATACTATGGCGGCCTACTATCAGGAGATTAGAAAGCTGGAAAACAAGTTCGATGGGCTGGAGATAACTCATGTATTACGACAATACAATGATGTTGCTGATGAATTGGCAAACATGGGCGAGAAGTGGTCTCGACTGGGATCTTTGTTGAGCAACTACTGGAGCCATCCGTCAAGAAGAAACCAGCACAGCACAGTCAGGGGATGAACCTACTCCGGCAACAGACGAAGTACTGATCATATCTCAAGATTGGCGGACTCCAATCCTTAAATTCCTCTTTGACGACAAATTCCCAGAAGATCGCAGTGAAGCCGAACAAATCAAACATCGAAGCAAATGTTTCCTAGTAGTCGGAGATGACCTATACCGAAGTACATCTGGAGTCCTCATGCGCTGCGTCACACCTGAGGAGGCCAAGCAGATTCTGCAATCGATCCACTCGGGCATTTGTGGCAACCATGCCGCATCCAGGACATTAGTCAGAAAGGCTTACAGGTAGGGATTTTTCTGGCCAACAGTAGTAACAGATGCTAAAGACATAGTTCGCACATGCGAGGGTTGTCAATTCTATGCAAGACAAACAAATCCTCCAACCCAAGAACTTCAAACCATCCCAATCTCTTGGCCCTTTGCAATCTGAGGCTTGACATGGTCAGGCATTTCAAGAAAGCGCCAGAAGGGTTCACACACTTGTTCATCGCAATGGACAAATTCACAAAGTGGATTGAAGCAAAACCCATTGCTACCATAACAGCAGCACAAGCAAAGGACTTCATCATGAGTATACTGTACCGATTCGGAGTCCTTAACCGCATCATAACAGACAACAGTACGAAGTTCACGGGCGGCGTATTTCAAGATTTCTATGATGACTTCGGCATTAAGATCTGTTATGCTTCTATGGCACACCCACGGAGCAATGGGTAGGTCGAGCGTGCTAATGGCATGGTCTTACAAGGTATCAAGGCTAGGATATTCAACCGATTACAACCATATGTAGGGCAGTGGGTACAAGAACTCCCATCTGTTCTCTGGTCTCTGAGAACCATTGTCAGTCGAGCAATAGGGCAATCCCCTTTCTTTCTGGTCTATGGTGCTGAGGCTATGTTACCAATCGAGTTAGAATTCGACTCTCCACGAGTTCGGGCCTACTCAGAAGTTAAATCCAATGAAAACTGACTGGTTCAACTCGATCAGTTGGAGGAAGCTAGGGGCATCACAATCATCTAGTCGGCAAGGTATTTTCAAGGCCTGCGTCGTTATCACAGTCGAAATGTCCGTGGCTGCGCCTTTTTGGTCGGTGATCTCATCTTAAGAAAAATACAAACCACCAATGACAGGCATAAACTATCCCCTTTGTGGGAAGGGCCGTTCATTATCGCTGAGGTGACTCGGCCGGGCACCTACCGACTGAAGACTGAAGACGGTGCCCTAGTTAGGAACTCATGGAATATAGAACAGCTACGTCCTTTCTATACCTGAGTTTTGTACTCTCTCACATACAAATGTATAAAGTTTTTCTCTGACTCACTATGTTGCTTATTTCAACCGAGTAGTGAGTCGGGGGCTGCATGTATTATATGTGCTTTGTTAATAAAATACGAGCTTGTTTTATCTAAGTTATGAAGTTTTACAACGATTATGTTATGATTGCCCGAGTATAGCTTTTTGAGGTGAATGATTTTTGTTAAGTTCCTATTGATCAACTCGGCATAGACTATATAGTCGGGTAAAGCTAATGATAACTAAGGAAAACCAAGAACTCAGATGCATTGTACATATATTTACACATGTTTTCACAAAAGCTTTATATACACCGACTGCATAATAGTTTGTTCTTACATTCCCAGGTCCTTTGTGATCACCTCTACAGTCAACCTCGCCTGGGTGATCAACTCCAGTGCTTCCTCAGGTGTTGTCTCTTCGGCAAACCCATCACTGATGGTCTCGAGGTCTACCCTAGGGTAGATCGACTTGGTCATGGCAAGGGTCTGGGCCATACCGACAGCAACGCGCTCATCCGAGTACTTTTTCAAAATACTCGGGGCTTCGCTAAGACGCGCCTACATCTGGGAGACTGTACTAGAGCTGGTCCCAAAGTGGTGAGGATCCATAATGTCAAGGAGCCCTTTCACGGATTTAGCAAGAATCTCTCGTGACTACTTGACGACTTTAATCTCCTCTGCAAAGGCTTGGAATGGGTTTGGGCATTGGCTTTCAAAGCTGCTCAGATTCATTGACAAGCATACTTGTTAGCCAAAACTACAGTAGGAGTAACAAAAGAATTGGTTAAGGTTATTGTCAGAGGGAAGGCTTACTTGCATAGTCGGTCTCTACTTTGTGTGGGGGGCCTCCACCTAGGCGGAAGCCCACCATATGCAAACAGTACCCAATCCCTGGATCAGTAGTCGGATACACACATAGTCATCGGTGATACAAACTCAGAGTACACTAAACATTAAATACATAATAGAGTACATATAATACAAAGGTTTCCATCCAGGACAGGCCCTAGATGGACAATGGCAAGAACAGGGTAACTAGCAAGATACAACACAGACAGGGCGGAAGCAGGGGAGGAAAACTACTCGGCGATGGAACACGACGATACCACAGGCTTGGTTGGGAGCTAGGCCCGAAACCTCAGAAGTCCTCGTAGTCGGCTTGGTCCTGGAAGAACTCAGCAGCAGTCGGGTCGTCGTCTTCTTCTTCAAAACCTAATATAATATATATACAAATATAGGAACAAGGGTGAGTACTTTCGTACTCAGCAAGCCGGGGGAAAGGTGCCATGTCGATTAGACAAAAGGGGCTAAGAGTCTTATTTGCGAAAACAGCCTTTAGAAACATTTTGCTTGTCAAATATTAGTGTGGCCAATTTTTAGTTGTCGAAAAGAGGCTCACGCCTCGATCCATTCCGCAAGTTGCTTTTCAACAACTCACCTCATATAGTTACTGAATCATGTTTTTCCATTTTCATCTTCCGGTGATTAACCGAGTGACCACACAACTCGGCTGTCACCCGAGTGTCTTCGACCACTCCTTAGGTCTGTTCCTTCTCCCGAGTGGCTTCGACCACCCGTTGACCCTGAGACTCAGCTACAACCAAATCTCAGCTACCTCTTTTAGCAATTCCGGCTACAACCGGTTATCAGCTCATTCGTTACACTGGCTACAACCAGTTAGCACAAACTCGCTGCCCTGGCTACAACCAGGTAGTCTGCTCTTTATCGTCTTCTGGCTACAACCCGAAGACTTACTTTTGTTAACTTTCACCCACTTGCTTATGGTGCTTCAACACCCCGGGTCACACAGACCTGTTTCTAGCCACACAGGCCTTCCGTTTGCCACTCGGCAAACTCTGGTCACGATTCCCTTCCCATCAATCCATTTCACAAATCATTGGCAATCAAATCTACGCTATGGAAATCACCTTACATCGTCCTTAACCGTGGGCACAGCTATTCGAACAGTTCAGCTAAACTCTGCAGAGGGTGTACTCTTTACCCAAATGACACGAAACTTACATCGAGTACTGGCCTGTACTGGAAGTTCGTGACAAGGCCATTTCCAAAGCCAGTCTAGGGTTATCCAATGCCAGCAGAAGGATCCACACAGGATCAATGCTTCAGGTCAGCTCCAACCACCATCGGCACCAGGGCTCACGAGCCACAACTCAGATGAGTCCACTCCAGTCAGCACCAGACTTCCCTAGACCTACAATTTACTTGGCCAGGGGCAGCCCATACTACCCGTATGGTCGTACTGTAAAATGCTCGGATGCAATCCCCAAAGGAAACGGTCCTTATCGATAATACATAGCCAGGCCACACAGGCACTGTCTCTGTACATCAAGGTTTTCACAATTTTCATTTGTGTCATAAACACGCCGATACGCAGAGTACCAGGTTTTCAAACAGCTAAGTAAAAACCACTATTTCCCCAATGACAATACAATCGTTGCAGGACTAAGCCATTCTACTCAGCATTCGTATCCGTAGATAGGATGCCAACGTGCCATTTGTAGGGCTATCAAGGGAGAAATACATCAATATCCTACCAAAATAAGTGCGACTACTGGGTAGGTCCGTCGGTTGCGCTTGCAAACCGAGGCCGATCAATTTAAAGTGTAAACTAAGCATGCATATTTTGCAAACAACATAATTTTGCAGATATAGGAGGCAATATGATCAAAGGGGCTTGCCTTGTTCCAGCGAAAGATCTTCCTCGGCGAAGACGGCTTCTGGATCGTCCACCGGTTCAGGATCTAAACAAGTAGAAAAGATAATTACTGACACGCTGAAAAGAGGTAAAACACTAGGAAAAGAACATCGCGGTAGTCGGATGAAGGTTTATCATAGGCGGCTGAGTTAAGCTTGCGGACGAGGCAACAAGGCTCACCGGTTAGGAACTCCGGAGGGTAGGCTCGGCGATGAGTGGTGGCGATAGAGCTCGGGGGGGGGGGGGGGGCAGAAACGGCTCCGGGGCTGGGGAGGAGGAAGATGATGGCTTAGCTATGAAGCTGGTGATGGCGGTTTGGCAGAGACGGCTGGCTTGCAAAACAGAGGAAAGAGGAGGCATGGATGTCCTTTTATAGCAGGCGTGCGAGGCAGGGACACGGCGGTGCAGGGCGATAGAGAGGGAAAAGGAGTCAAGATAAGCTGGCAAGGTGACGTGACGTCAATGCAGAGATTGACTTAGGGATTGGGCGTGGCCAGGGGAGTTGGTATACACTGTAGCGACGATGAGACACTCAGGTCGTGGCAAGGACAGGTTGGAGGGATTTGCAGACAGAGCCTCTGACTATCCATTGGTCCAAGCGGGTTCTTGCGGTGCGGCGGTTATTGTCCGTTGGTCCGAGCGGGGTTGTGGGCAGGTGGAGGTCAGATCACGTCACCACTTCTGCAGTCGGCGTCCAACGGGAGAAGCGTTGAAAACATGGCTGCGGTGCAACTTGGTGAGGCGATGAGACAGCACGTCCGTTGATAAGGCAAGGTGTCGTGAGCTTGACCGGATCGGGGCAGGTCGGGGTGGCAAGACAGAACGGGTTAACAGGGTAGTCGGTGATGCAAGGGGTTACTCGGTGGCAAGGGTGGCCGAGTGAACAAAGGTAAAAGAGCAAGATTCAGGAACTGAGTAGGAATCTACTCGGCACAAGGGGAAAAGCAGTCGGCTGGCCAAGGAGAGAAAAACTGGGGCACAGCTGAACGGGATTGGAGAGGAGTTCGCATTAAGAAAACGAATTCCAACAGGGAAAAGAAAAACGGGTCATTACACTTTGGCTTTGGCCTTCTCCAGTTCAGCTTTAGCCTTTTCAACTTTCTTCAGCTCAGATTCCTGTTGTTTTTTCTCTTCTGTCTAGGTCTTCAACTCGGCTTCGAGGGCTGTATATCAGAATAGTCAAGAACTTGAGATTACAGTCAGGACTCAACCAGGCAGTCCGGAAACAGCAAGGCTGGAGAAATATACTTGGGATTTATTCGGGAAGACAAATACAGGAGACTTACTTCTGATCTTCTCAGCTAGAGCCCACTTTTCATCCCTGAGCTGGTCAACTGTTCCCCTTAGCCAAGTCTCCTTCTCCTGACTATCTATAATTTATTACCTCGTAGAGATCAGCGTGCAAGCATGTTAAATCATCATCCTTATATTATTTCCACAATGTTTCAATATAAATATACATTGATTATTTCTACAATATTTAGCATACATTTATCCATTTAATCCACATCAAACCATGGGGCATTATCTAATTTAGCCAATAATAATGACCATTTTGTGTGGTAGTAATCTCCATGGTGATCGCATTGATTCCTATGCGGTACGTAGGAACGGAATTCCCATGTATGCGCCGAATGTCCAAAAGGAGTTGAATGAGAATACAGCCGCAGTGCGAAGCAAGAGCATCTTCAATAGCTACCCCATATGGATGGCTAAGCCAAAATTTGGCCATTTTGACCAAAAAAACTCCCCCCAATAGACTACCCATCCACCAAACCATCCTCCAGGATGGCCAAATATGGTCATCTAAACCCACTGGCCAAATGGTGGGATCCACTAAAAAAATCAATTTTTTTCACCGAGCGAAGCCCTTGTGTGCGAATCATCGCTGCCTCCTCCTCCTCGTGTCGCCGCCTGTCGCCCGTCACCACTGCCCGTTGCCGCATCGCCCCCCGTCCCCGCGCCTCCTCCAGTCGCCGCTGCTTCCGATCGCCGCCGCCTCCTCCTCCTCCTCCTCGCGCCGCCGCCGTCCCACGCCACTCCAGTCACCACTGCCTCCTCCTCCTCTCTTGCGCCGCCGCCCGTCCACGTGCCGCCGCCTTCTCCTCCTCCTCGCGCGCCGCCCGTCCCCACGCCCCTCTAGTTGCCGCCGCCACTCCTCCTCCTCACACCACTGCCATCGCCGTGCCGCCGCTCTCCTCCTCCTCCTCGCACCGCCCCCCGTCGCCACGCCGTCAGTCGCCGCCACCTCCTCCTCCTCGTGCTGCCGCTCGTCCATGCGCCGCCGCTAGTCCCCGCACCACCGCCACCAGCAGGGATGCTGGCTAGCGCCAGCGAGAGCCGCCAACCCCATGCCCACCACCCGTTCGACGCAAGTCCCCTGAGATTTAGAGATTGGCAAATAGCCATTCTGTTGGAGCGCATATCAATTTTGACTACTCATTTTCTTGGCTAGCTACTTAAGTAGAGATTTGGATAGTCAAAAATAAATTAACTATTGAAGATGCTCTAATAGCCCTCGCGAGGGCCGTCAACTTCATGGCACAGCTAGAGCTCGCACCATCCACATGACCAATTAGCCTGGTATATGAAGAAGCAAATTACGTACGTGCAAACGATTGACCGAAAATCACATCATGTTTGATTTGCCACAAACTCGAAAATTCGGGAAAAAAACAACTTACAAGAAATACCACATGACACTAACAATTAAAATAGAAATACAAAAGAGATAATCAAAAGCGTGCGCGTACGTACGCCTGCACTGCTTGCTGCGCGTCACAAATTTAGGTATGTGCATCAGACGCCTAGTAGTGGTGCTTGGGCATGCAGATCGCCGGCCTGAAGGCGAGTGGGCCGGTAGCATACACGACATTGTCGTAGCCCTGGCCGTGCCATCGCTTGCCCTCGTCGCGGAGCAACGCGCCCTCGATGCCGAAGTTGATGTTGGTAGGCTCGTTGCACTTGATGTCTGGCGACGCCAGCAGTCGCACGTAGCACGCTTTGCGCGGGTCGCCCATATAGAAGTCAGAGACTTTGGTCACGCCAAATTCTGCAAGGAAGTAGCCATTCTCGTCGACGACAGCCAACCGCCACCCCATGACACGGTTCTTGGCATCACGGCAGGTGACGGACACCTTCGCCTTAGGCAGCGGCTTCGCACTATCGAGACTCCACGAGTTTCGATGCGTGCAACTCTGGCAATATGCCATGCCCTCCACCCTCACCAGTAGCTTGTCGCATTGTGCCGGTGGCGGTGTTGCTGGCGTCGGCGGGTTGTAGGACGCCTGCTGCGGCAGGGGCGGCGGTGGTGATGATGTGGTGTAGCTGTTGTTAGCAGTGACGCCGGTGGCCAAGAGGGACAGGAAGACGGAGAGAGGAAGGAAGACAGCCATTGCTCAGAGCTTGATGCTCAACTCAGATGGTTGCCAGAAACTTTGGCCGTATCAAGATGAAGAGAGGCTTGGGGTTTATATACTGCCATGAACCAAACGTGCAGCCATGTAGATGCTCGAAGTGGTGGCCGGCAGTTCTCAAAAAAAAAAATAATAAGGTGGTGGGGACGTTTGGCTACGTGAAGGCCATGTTTGTCCTGGAAATTGCCTTGGTTTTGGCTTAAGATTGCATTTTATTATATGTTTGATGTGTTACAATAATAATATTGTGGACAGGCAAAAAGGCAATATATAATGATTGAATATGTATGGCATTGAGAAGAAATCGCATTCTCGTAATCTCCTTGGTGATTAGTTAGAGTCTATCAGTGATAAAGAATGTTCAGAACGAAGATATGCAGTATTTGTCAGAGAACGTGCTGACGCGTGCCGCCGTGCGTGTGCTACTGCCAATACCGAGGTTCTGGTTCTCACACAGGCAGATGATATCTCAGCTTCCACAGCGTTCTCCGCCTCAACAGTGCGCCAAGGCGTCGTCAGAACTGCGGGTGCTGCTTTGCCGCCGTTGATCCACAACCGCACTCTTCTCCTCGACGGGTTGGCTCTGAACTCCCTCCCTCCCCATTTTCCCCTGCAGCGCTTCTCGTATTCGCCATCCTAGCTTCTGGACTTCTGGCGTGAATCCGTCGGTTTGATGAATCCCTTAATTTAGGTATGCACTGACTACTCATGGCCAAATTATTATTGGTCCTTCTCGAGTTCAGTTAAAATTTCTACCTATTATATGCATGTGTGGCCAGATCTATTTTCTTTATCCTTGTGCTTGGCTGCTGTGTCATTGGGTTCACATGCCATAGCTGGAAAAGCAGCAGCAATCGACTTGAACTATTGTGGGCTTTATTTGGAGGTATGGACGCTCTGTTTGTTGTAAATGTTTAAATAATATATTCTTGCTTACAACGGGTGGTTGGCCTGGATCTGCCTTAATTTGGCTACAGTTCGGACAGATGGATGTTATAAACTTTTGGGACTACATTTCATTTAACCTTTTTGTCGAGGCCATCTATAATGGTGAAGGTTAGTACTTTCTTTCACATTCGAGCTAAATCTGAATATGTTGCATATTCTAGATAAGGATATTCAAAATGATATTGTTGACTTAATGAGTCAAGTTGGTTATAGTATTTTAAATAGCCAAATGATTTGCCTTTGTCAGGAAAAACTTATAAACTATAATTCATGTTTTTCTCCTTGCCAAGGAATGCAACAACCACATAATCCTTTCCAAACTTGGTGCCTTACCCATTTATGGATGATCATTTTCTATTGATTTGCGTCTCCCTTATATTTTGACTGTCCAGTTGATTTCCAACAGACATGCCTTATGCTCTCTGTGACTAAGGAGAAAAGACCGCATGATTGTGGCCACGCTTGTTGTAATCATATCATTGTGCAACTCTTTTAGCCATCATTCTGAAGCAAGCTTCATATTTCTATGGATCATACTATAACAATTAAAGCAGACCAACACTGGTTCTGTAAGTCAAGACAGTAATTCCAAAGTAAGATACATCTAACAAAAGATTAGCTTCATTGAAGATTTGATTTTGGTCAAAGGTTCAATAGCCACCGCTACATTTTTAATGTTCTTTTTAATTAAATCAATTCAAGCTCTGGGCAGCAATTTTTTCTTCTGTTTAGCACCATTTTCTATATTTGCTTCTAATTTTAGTGAACAATCGATTTCGGAGTCTTAGTTTCTTTCCAGGGTGTTTCAACGTAGACACATCCTCTCTGTATAATAAATAGCCTCCTTTTCTATTTCCTTTTATATTTCCTTTCCATATATAACTCCTCTAATTGAGGATATGTTGTAACCACCGGTATATTAGCTATATATACAATATAACCGCTCCCCCTATTGGGTGTGAGGCGTTCTATTTTTTCTACATGGTATCAGATTAGGTTTCTCCTATGCCCACCGCCCTCTAGCGCTGATCTCGTCGCCGATTCGATCTCGCTCGTGCGCCCCTAGCAGCCTCTCTCGCTCGCGCGCCCCTCCTTTGCATCGCTCACAGCAGCCTGCCGCCTCGCTCGCACACACCTGCCGCCTTGCTCGTGAACTGCCTTATCTCTCGCGCGCGTCTGCTATGCGCCGATCTCCTCACTCGTGCCTCCTCTCACGCACCTACTTCTGTTGAACGCGCCCTCCTCCTCCTCTGCTGCCATGGCCGCCCAGTCGATGCAGTCTGCCGCACTATCCACCACTTCGGCCACCGGCTCCCTGACCTCTGCCGACGCCACCAGCACATCAACCGGTCCGGTCTTCCTCAACCCCTATGCCACCGTCGCCGTCAAGTCCCACATGCCGATCACTTTGGAGCTCAAGAATCCAAACTACAACAAGTGGAAGGCCATTCTTTCCTCCATGCGGCTAAGTTCGGGCTTCTCTCCCAATCAACGGCTCTGTCCCACTATCGCCTGGAGAATTCATCTTGGGAAAAGCTGACTGACTAGATCCTCAGCTGGCTGTTCAAATCAGTCCAGACAGCATCCTCGACCTCAGCCATGGAGCCCAAGCAGCACGACACACGTGATCTATGGGTCGCCACAACAACCTCATTTCAAGCCAACAAGGAGCCACACACCATCTTCCTCAGCCACGAATTTCACTCAATGACTAAGGGCGATTCATCCGTCACTGATTACTGCCAGCGCATGAAGACAGCTGCCGACGCTCTCCGTGATGTCGACCACCCCGTCTCTGAATCACAGCTTGTGCTTAATCTCTTGCGGGGCCTCAATCCCTGCTTCTCCAACATGGTGAACAACATTGCCAGTCAGCTGTACTCCCCGAGCTTTGCCACAACGCGCAACACACTGGTGCTCAAAGAACTCTGGCTCACCAACAAGGTCAAGACGACGGCCGACATGGCTCTGCGTGGCTGCGCTCTATCTCTGCTACTTCCTGCACCTCCGCACTTGTGTACCGCCTCCATACGTTTTCCAGTGGACAGCACAAGGGCGGCAACAATTGCGGCCAATAACCACAGGAACGGACGGTAACTGGTGGTGGCTTGCAACGGCAATGGCGGCGAGGCGCAGAACAACTATACGAAGGCGGCGCCTCCAACCAGCAAATCTTCGGCGCCCCTGTTCAACGACCAGCTGGCCCGTGGGTTTGCGTCAACCCGTGGCTTGCCCAGTCCACGTCGTGGCCGGCCCAGCCCATCCCCTAGCGCGGCTCTGGGGCTGGAATTCTCAGCCTGTTCTCGCTAAGACACATATTGGCATTCGCCAGCCCTACATCTCCCCGTCCCTGCAGTTGCAGTCCACCTAATTGGAACTAGGCCAGCTTAATTGCGGCTCTCAACCAGATGGCAGTACAGAGTCCAACTCCGTGGGTGCTCTACACAGGCGCCACCTCCCATATGTCCTCTGTGGCATCCCCACCTCGACGGGAGCCCACCATGTGCATACAGCACCCGATCCCTGGATCAGTAGTCGGATACACACATAGTCATCGGTGATACAAACTCAGAGTACAAATACATACAGAGTACATATAATACATACTGGAAGATCATAAAAAGTTGCCACCAGGACAGGCCCTAGATGGACAACGGCAAGAACAGGGTAAACTAGCGAGATACAGCACAGACAGGGCGGAAGCAGGGGAGAAAACTACTAGGCGATGGAACACGACAAAACCATAGGCTTGGTTGGGAGCTAGGCCCAAAACCTCAGAAAGTCCTCGTAGTCGCTTGGTGTAGAAGAACTCGGCAGCGGTCGGGTCTTCGTCTTCTTCTCCAAAACCTAATATACATATATAGGAACAAGGCGTGAGTACTTCGTACTCAGCAAGCTAGGGAAAGATGTCATGTTGTTAGACAGGGAGGAGGATATGAGTCTTATTTGCGAAAACACCTTAGAAACATTTTGCTTGATCAAATACTAGTGTGTCCAATTTTTAATTGTCGAAGAGGCACACCTCGATCCAATCCGCAAGTTGCTTTTCAACAACTTGCCACTTATAGTTACTGAATCATGTATTTCCATTTTCATCTTCCGGTAATTTACGAGTGACTCATAACTCGCTATCACCGAGTGCTTCGACCACTCCTTAGGTTTGTTGTTTTTCCGAGTGGCTCCGACCACCCGTTGACCCTGAGACTCGACTACAACCAGTTCTTAGCTATCTCTTTAGTAATTCCGGCTACAACCGGTTACCAGCTCATTCGCTTCACTGGCTACAACCAGTTAGCACAATTCGCTGCCCTGGCTACAACCAGGTAGTCTGCTCTTTATCGTCTTCTGGCTACAACCCGAAGACTTTTCTCCTATTAACTTTTCACACACTTGCTTATGGTGCTTCAACCACCCGGTCACACAGTCCGTTTCTAGCCACACAGGCTTCCGTTTGCCACTCGGCAAACTCTGGTCACGATTCCCTTCCATCAATGCCAATTTCACAAATCACTGGCAACCAAATCTACGCTATGGAATCACCTTACACTGCCTTAAACCGTGGGCACGGCTGTTACATCAACAGTTTCAGCTAGATTTGCAGAGGGTGCACGCTTTACCCATAGACACGAAACTTACACCGAGATACTGGCGGTACGGAGTTCGTGACAAGGCATTTCCCAAAGCCAGTCTAGGGTTATCCATTGCCAACAGAAGGATCCACACAGGATCAATGCTTCAGGTCGGCTCAACACGTCAGCACCAGGGCTCACGAGCCACAACTCAAATGAGTCCACTCCAGTCGGCACCAGACTTCCCTAAACCTACAATTTACTCGGCCAGGGGCATCCCATTCTACCCGTATGGTCGCACTGTAAAATGCTCGGATGCAAATTCCCAAAGGAAACGGTCCTTATCGTTAATACATAGCTAGGCCGCACAGGCACTGTCTCTGTACAACAAGGTTTTCACAAACTTTCATTTACTTCCCAACACGCCGATACGCAAGGTACCGGGTTTTCAAATAGTTGAGCAAAAACCATTGTTTCCCAAACGACAATACAATCGCTGCAGGGCTAAGCCATTCTACTCGGCAATCGCACCCAAAGGATATGCTGCCAACGTGCCATTTGTGGGGCTATCAAGGGAGAAATACATCAATATCCTACCAAAATAAGTGCGGCTACTGGGTAGGTCCATCGGTTGCGCTTGCAAACCGAGGCTAATCAAATTAAAGTGTAAACTAAGCATGCATATTTTGCAAACAACATAATTTGCACATATAGGAGACAATATGGTCAAAGGGGCTTGCCTTGTTCCTGCGGAAGCTCTTCCTCGACGAAGACGGCTTCTAGATCGTCCGCCGGTTTAGGATCTGAACACGCAGAAGAGATAATTACTGATACGCTGAAAAGAGGTAAAACACTAGGAAAAGAACATCGCGGTAGTCGGATGAAGGTTTATCGTTGACGGCTGAGGTAAGCTTGTGGACTGGGCAACAAGGCTCACCGGTTAGGAACTCCGGATGGTAGACTAGCTCGGTTTTCCTTCACTCCGCTCTTCTTCTTCTTCGCGTTCCAAACGGAAGAACACAGGGGTGATGCGACGAGCGGCGGCGATGAAGCTCGGGGAGCAGAAACGGCTCCGAGGGCTGGGGAGGAGGAAGATGATGGTTTAGCGGTGAAGCTGGGGATGGCAATTTGGCAGAGACGGCTGGGTTGCAACAGGGAAAAGAAGAGGCATGGACGGCCTTTTATAGCCGGCGTGAGAGGCAGGGACACGGCGGCGCAGGGTGATAGATAGAGAAAAGGAGTCACGATAAGCTGGCAGGGCTACAGCTAGCTGGCTGAGGCGACGCGACGTCAAGGCAGAGATTGACTTAGGGATTGGGGGTGGCCGGTGGAGTTGGTAGACTCTGTAGCAGCGATGAGACACTCAGGTCGTGGCAAGGACAGGTTGGTGGGACTTGCAGACAGAGCCTCTGACTATCCATTGGTCCAAGCGGGTTCTTGCGGTACGGCGGGTTATTGTCCGCTGGTCCGAGCGGGGCTGCGGGCAGGTAGAGGTCGGATTACATCACCACTTCGATAGTCGGCGTCCAAACGGGAGGAGCGTGGGAGTCATGGCTGCTGTGCAACTTGGTGAGGCGATGAGATCGCGCGTCCGTTGATAAGGCAAAACATCATGAGCTTGACCGGATTGGGGCAGGTCAGGGAAAAGATGACGGTAAGGCCGTCGCCAGAGGTTAGACACCGGGAGGTTTTTCCCACCAGTCCGGCGCTGCTGCGAAAAAGACCGGGTGGACAGGGCAGTCAGGGTGGCAAGACAGAATGGGTTAACAAGGTAGTCAGCGATTGCAAGGGCTTACTCGGTGGCAAAGATGGCCGAGTGGACAAAGGGTAAAAGGGCAAGATTCAAGAACTGAGTAGGAATCTACTCGGCACAAGGGGAAAAGGCAGTCGGCTGGCCAGGGAGAGAAAAACTGGGGCACAGCTGAACAGGATCGGAGAGGAGTTCGAATTCAGAAAAACGAATTCCAACAAGGGAAATGAAAAACGGGTCATTACATCCTCCAGCGATGGTATTCTCATCACGCGCCTACCTAATTCTCACACTTTTATTACTGTTGGTAATGGTCACACTATTCCCGTTGTTTGTCGTGGCACTTTCTTTCTTCCTATCGGAACCACTAAATTTGCCCTTAAGAACATCCTTGTCGCCCCCTCCTTGGTTTGAAACTTACTTTCAGTTCATCAATTCACTCGCGATAATAAATGTTCCATTGAGTTTGATGAATTTTGTTTTTCTGTTAAGGACCTGTGGACCAGACGCGTGATCCTCCACTGCAATAGCCGTGGCGAGCTCTACACCCTTCCGGCTGCAATCCCCCTACCCGTCATGCGTCCAGCTGCTGCCCACTACTTCCTCGTCGCCTCGTCCACACTATGGCATCGTCGCCTTAGACACCCTAGTCCTGCTGCCATCCGTTTACTTCAAAATATGTCGATTATTAGTCGGTCTAAGTCAGATAGCTCTCTCTGTCATGCGCATGCGTGTCAGTTAGGCAAGCACACGCGGTTACCGTTTTGTCACTCTACTTCCTATACTTCATCTCCTTTTGAGCTCATTCATTGTGATGTGTGGACATCTCCGGTTTTGAGTACTTCTGGTTTTAAATATTACTTAGTGGCGCTTGATGATTACAGTCATTTTTGTTGGACTTTTCCCCTTCGACACAAATCCGATGTTGATCAGCATATTGTTGAGTTTGTTGAGTATGTTTCCACCTAGTTTGGCCTTCCACTTAAGTGCCTTAAGGCCGACAACGGCGCCGAGTTCGTCAATCATGCTACCACTGCCTTCTTGGCCAATCACGGTGTCACACCCTAAAAATCATTTAATAATTAATACATGTGAAAATACAATTTTTAGAAATTATTTCAAAGCTTAAAGAAGAGGTTAATAAAAATCCCTAATAAATTCCAATATAAAAATAGGCCAAATAAAATTTTATTAAATATTTCTTTAATTCTTGTAGTCCCTGGAATTTTCTGGGAATTATTTGAGCTAAGGAAGTATTTTTAGTAAATAGAAAATCAATTCAGTGATTAAATAAAAAAGAAAAGCTTTTAAAAATCCTCCTCGGGGCTGTGGGCCAAATTCGGCCCAGCCCACCCCTTCCCTCTCTCCTTCCCGGACCACAGCCCACTACGGCCCATCCCTCCCTCTCTCTTTCTTTTCTTTTTTCCCCGCCGACAGATGGACCCACTTGTCGGGGTCATCGTCTTCCTCGGGCCAGGCCGAGCCCGTGCGCCGCCGCCTTCTCGCCCGAAATCCGGCCGCCCTGCCCCTCCTCTCCTCAAATTGGTTGAGGGGAAACCCTTCCCTCGATCTCTGCCGCCTTTTCCCTCAAAACCCAGAGCGAATCGATTAGGAATCGGGCCCGAACTAGAGGTTCTCTCGGAGTCCCACCATCGCCCGACTTTGCCGCCACCATAGCCGCCATGTCCGCTTTAGTCTCTCCCAATCCGTGACCCTATAAGTACCCCTGCCCTCCCCTTCACACGCCGCTGCCCTTGCCCTAGCCTTTAGGCCCCCGTGGCGCTCTAGCCGCTAGTAGATCCCTCTGCCGCCACCTCTGTCAAGTCCAGCCGTGCCGCGTTGCCACTCGGGTCATCTCCGCCCCTAGCCGTCGCCGCCGTCGTGCTCTCTGAGAGGAGCCGCACCTCGTCTGCCACCCCGTAGCCGCCCTCCCCTACCGGAGCGCCGTCGTCGCCGAGGACCCAAAGGTTGCCACCGCCTTTTCTCGTCGCTGGTGGTCAATTCGTCGCCGTTCATCGCTGTGTGGCCGCGGGGTGAGTTCACCTCGTCAAGCTCTCCCTTCTGGTGCAAACCGCAGCCGCCATCGTGCCCTGGATCGCCGGTGAGCCTTGCCGCCCGAGCTGCCGCCGTCACCGGTCAGCCACATTGTCACCCCGTTAGCAGCCACGCCAACGCCTTATCCCCCGTGGCTGCCACTTGTGCGCCAGGTGTCACCTATCCGTGCACCATGATCGGGTTTCATCTGAGCCGTTAGATCTAGGTTCTTTAAATCCTAGCCGTCGGATCCCGTACACCGTCTCTATGGACCCGGTCTACGGTAGATCTAATTTCGATGATGCAATAAATCCCTTTTTTCTCTTTCAAAATTAATTCATTATTGCATCATTATTGTTTTAATAATTTCTGTAAAGGGTTTTAATCGGTTTAAACTTCTAAAAATCATAACTAATTCATATGAACTTGGATTGAGGTCGTTCAAGTCTCTAAATTCTTTAAAACTCAAGATCTATCCATTAAAAATACCCACATGTGCTATTGCTATGTGCTTATGTACTATTTTTGCTTGTTTTGTTATTTGCCTATAGTTTTCGACGTTTCGGAAGAGTCAGTTTACACTGAGGAAGGTTCGGAAGACTTTGTAGAGCAACAAGGCAAGTCACACAAATCAACAACCCTTTGAGCATGTTGATCCTATGATTTAAATTCCTGTTTTTATTCAAACATGCATTTATTTTATAATGTCATCGGGAAGGGAAAATCCTGATCCTTGTTTATAGCCCTACTACTTTGGTTACCTGCCTTTATACCTATGGGATTAATATGACTAGCTAGCTTAAGTTATTGGTTAGCTAGAATATTTCTAGGTTTGCTTAGCCCTGCTTAGAAATTATAGAATAACTTAAAGGTGGTTAATCAAATATGGACTCACATGAAATAATGGTCCCATTCACGATGGAGGTCGTGTAAGGTTAATTGTAATGGGCAACTAAAACTTGACTATATGGTGGGTTGTGAGCACCAGGTTGGTTTATGTTGCTAGCGGTACTCATGACAATTAAGAAACGGTTCACGAGCTACTGTTGTGAGGCATTTACCATACTAACCATAAGCCAGCATGGGCAACAACAGGACTTGTAGTGTAGCACATCCCAGCAGGAGGCACCATGGTGTGTTAGTTGATAGGTGGTAGTGTCAATAAATCCACTATGGCAGTGCCAATAAGTCCATGTTTGGGAGCCAAGAGTTTCTCTAGCCTGGAGGTTGGGCCACCTCTACTGGGGACTTGGCCGGTGGTCATTCTGTTGGGCTTGTTATGCGAAGAGTCCTGTCACAACTCCTTTCTGAGGTATCATGGTGGTGCCAAGGCGCATGGTGACATGTCGTGGGGTTGTGTCTTGTAGGTAAAGTTGTACACCTCTGTCCAGAGTAAAATTATTCAAATAGCCGTGGCCGCGGTCATGGGAGAGCCTAATGATTTTTTTCGTGATTAGTCCCATCTATTATTTATTGGTTAAACTGTGGTATGAGAACTCAGGTTGGGATGGTTCGAGCCTATGTAGCTAGGTGGGCTGTACAGTGTTGGTTTAATACTGGTTAATTGTTCTACTATTTTACTACTCTCTTAAATGTTTATTTAAAGGTTATTTATGCAATTTAGCCCTATATGCCATCCTTTGTATCCTGTGCACTTGTATATTTGTTGTGTGGCTTGTTGAGTATTCCATGTACTCACCTTGCAATACCCAATCACCAGAAAAGGAGTTCTACAGTGATGGAAAAGATCTGCAGGACTAGGCCGGGTTCGGGTCAAGTTTGCCTGTGGACTTTGGAGTCGTCGCTTTCGCTAGTTATTTCCGTTGCTTAGAACTTTATGTGGTGGAGAGGTTCCATCTACCTCTGTAATAATTATACATTCGTCACTTTATTAGTTAAAAACTTGTACTTTGTTATCAACTTTGTTATTGTGTGCCTCGGCTGATTCCTGGACGAGGGTTAAATACACATGTAAGCGTTTGGAATTTTGGATGGAAATTCTGGGCGTGACACACGGCATCCTATTGCGTCTCTCTTGCCCATACACTTCTCCACAAAATGGCAAGGCTGAACGGATCCTTCGTACCATCAACAACTCCATCCACACCCTACTGATCCAAGCTTCCATGCCTCCGTCCTTTTGGGCTGAGGCCCTTGCCACTGCCACATATCTACTCAACCGGCGACCATCCTCTTCCATCCACAATTCAATCCCATTCTAGCTACTGTATCGGAAATTGCTCGACTACTCTAACCTTCGTGTCTTCGGCTGCCTTTGTTATCCTAACCTCAGTGCCATGACACCCCACAAGCTTGCTCCCCGCTCCACTACATGTCTTTCTCGGGTATCCTGACTTGCATAAGGGCTATCATTGTATGGATCTCTCTGCTTGCCGCGTCATCATTTCCCGACACGTCGTCTTCGACGAGTCTCACTTCCCTTTTGCGACCTCAGCCCCGGCTGCCTCCTCATTTGATTTTCTTCTACAGGACACTACATCTTGCGGGGTCGCTCCGTTCATCTTGGGCATTGAGCAGCCACGCTCACCCACGGTCGCTCCCTCTTCGGAGGTTGAGCAGCCGTGCTTGGCAGCCACTCTTCTTCCCCACGCATGACTGCAGCCAGCGGCGTCCACTACGGGCGGGTCGGTCACTCCGTCATCCCCAGTCTGCCAGGCTGGCTCCCCTGCTGGCAGACAAGCAAGGCTGGATGTCCCACCTGCCGCGTCTCCTCCTGCTGCTCCGACCGTCGGCGCTACTATAGGCATGACTCCATTCCGCCTCATCTACCACCGTCGACCGCGGCCAGAGCATCTCCATGCGCCCATACGGTTGTCTATCTTCTCTTCACCAACTCCTCGCGCTGCCGCCGCACTGGCTGTCTTCGCTATGGCCCCAGAGCCAGTTGGTCGTGAGTCGGTCCTGGCACGTCACCATATGGTAACCCGCTCCCAAACCGGCGATTTAAAACCGGTTGAACGGCTGACTTACTCTACCACGCACAGCACTGCCTCACCACTCCCGGCTAATTACCACAGTGCGTTGGCTGATCCCAACTGGTGTGCAGCGATGGCCGAAGAATACAAGGTTCTCGTCGATAACGACACTTGGTGGTTGGTTCCTCGCCCTCTAGGTGCTAACATCGTCATAGGCAAGTGGATATTCAAACATAAATTCCACTCAGATGGCACACTTGCTCGCCACAAGGCTCGGTAGGTGGTTCACTGCTACTCTCAGCAATACGGCATCAACTACGACGAGACTTTCAGCCCCGTTGTCAAACCGGCAACAATCCGCACTGTCCTCAGCATTGCCACCTCTCGTGCCTAGCCGATCCATCAGCTGGACGTCAAGAACGCTTTCTGTGGGTGCCATGGGCCCCGGGTACCTCATGGCAAGCATATGGGCCACTTGGATAGAGGATGGGCCTGGCCTTGTAATTAGAGATATAGTAATCCCTAGCCGACTCTGCCTTGTATGATAAGGAAAACACAGTCCTAGTTAGGTGCGTTATATCTCTAAGAGGAGATCCCTTGGCTGTAATCCGGCTGGGACTCCTACCTTGTAACCCTGTCCCCCAGTATATAAGTGGAGGCAGGGCGCCCCCTGAGGGCACGAGCACTCATAAGCTCAGACGGCCATACGGTTCATCAGAATCGCCACCATAATTCCTCAAAGGAATACATATAAACTGGACGTAGGGTATTACCTCACATCGAGGGCCTGAACCAGTATAAAATCTCCCTGTGTTCCTTTGCAATCCACCGAGTTTCCATCCGCCGAGTAGCCCCATATATTTATTGCCGGTGTAAAACATCGACACTTTCCTTCATGGGAATCTGGAGGAAACTGTCTACTGTTAGCAGCCGTCTAGGTTCATTGATCCCTCTGTCCCTAATGTTGTATGTTTATTGTAGAAGTCGCTATATGGTCTGAAGTAAGCTCCTCGTGCGTGGTACCAACGGTTCGCCACATACATTCGTCACCTAGGATTTGTGGCGTTTGCATCGGATACATCTCTCTTTGTCTACAAAGATGGAGACAACGTCGCCTATCTGCTGCTCTATGTTGATGACATCATTCTCACTGTGTGGAGGCCATGGGCCCCGGATAACTCATGAGAAGCTTTTTGGCCACTCGGACAGGGGATAGGCCTAATCCTGTAATTAGGGATACGACAAGACTTGGTGAATATTACCTTGTACGATAAGGAAAGGGATATACTCCTAGTCGGGTACATTGTATTCCTAGAAGGAGATCCCTTGGTCAAGTCTGACTGGAATTCCTACCTTGTAACATTGCTTCCTCGGTATATAAGGAGAGACAAGGTGCCCCCTGGGGCAGAACAAAATCTCACCAGAGAAACCTCAAAGGCAATACACAATAGCTGGAAGTAGGGTATTACCTCACATCGAGGGCCTGAACCAGGATAAATTATTGCATGTTCCTTTGCAATCCATCAATTTTAGGTCTCACGAGTAGCCCCATATTATTATTGCCAATACAAAACATCGGCAGTTGGGGCGCCAGGTAGGGCTTCGTGAGATTTCTCATCAAGCCTGATGGATCCAACCACCGGAGTCGACGACGTCAAGTTCTTCCCCAGGCAGACAATCAGCTTTGGGAGCCTTGACTTCGTCGCCGACAAATTCGCGACCTCACCTGTCCAACTCGGACTTGATCCGATCAGCCAGAAACCAAGCTGACTCCGCGCCAGTCGGCCTACTCAACGCTGCAGCAATCTTCAACGAGATGCTGCAACAATCCTCGAGATTTGCGAGTCTCGGGACAACTCTTTCTTTTTGTGTTCAACTCGGACTCGACCTCGAGCCAGCCAAGATCTGGCTAAGAGAGGATGAAATTGTCAATCTCTCGTTTGGACTCGAATACGGCCTAGAGCCGTGTGGGTGCCATGGGCCCCGGGTACCTCATGACAAGCATATGGGCCACTCGGACAGAGGATGGGCCTAGCCTTGTAATTAGAGATATAGCTAGATTCGGCAGACTTCGCCTTGTATAGAAAGGAATATACAGTCCTAGTCGGGTGCGTTATATCTCTAAGGGGAGATCTCCTAGTCGTAATCCGATGGGGACTCCTACTTGTAACCCTGTCCCCAGTATATAAGGGAGGTAGGGTGCCCCATGAGGGCAGAAGAGCACTCATAAGCTCATGGCCATATGGTTCATCAGAATCGCCACCATTATTCCTCAAAGGAATACATATAAACTGGACGTAGGGTATTACCTCACATTGAGGGCCTGAACCAGTATAAAATCGCTCTGTGTTCCTTTGCAATCCACCGAGTTTACATCCGCCGACTAGCCCCATATATTTATTGCCGGTGTAAAACATCGACAGTTGGCGCCAGGTAGGGGCTTCGGCGCGATCTACATCTAAAGCTCGATGGATCCAACACCGGAATCGACGGCGGCAAATTCTCTCCCGAAGATATAATCTCATTCGGAAGCCTCGACTTCGCGCCGACATGTTCGGCTCTCACTTGGCGACACGGACCCGATTAACCGGCCGAGGAACAGCCGACTCGCGCTAGTGCCCACACGACGCTGTGGCAATCTCGACGACATGCTGCGGCGATCTCCTATACGCCGAGCCAGGGAAACTCTTCCTTTCAGTGTTCGACTCGGACTCGGTTTCGAGCCAGCGAGATCGGCCGAGAAGGGAAGAGATCGTCAATTTCCTGTTCGAACTCGGAGACGCCGCGGATATCTACAATTACATCCGACGCGGCAATCCGATCCCCTGGAGTTCGACTCGGATACGGCCCGAGCTGCTCGAGATCGGATCTAGGGAGGTCGGAGTTACACTCATCCCCATCAACCATCCCGACTTCGACTCGAAGTCGGACTTCGACTTCCAGTTGACTACGACTCTAAGTCGGATAGCAGCTCGGCAAGCTTCTCTCCGCCACGAGAAATCTTCATGGCATCCAAAGGCTCTACTCCTACTCAGGAATCACGCCGACTACACGAACAGCAAGAGGAGGAGGCCCGCCGACTGCGGAACAACAAGAGGAAGAAGCAAGATGCCTGCGCGCCCGCAACGACGATCTGCGCAGAGCCGGGCGGACTGCTCAGCAACAAGTCCTCCAAACCCAAGTCGGCGACCACGAGTCTTCGTCACAACCCCAACAGAACATCGTGGCTGCTGCAACTCTACTGGATACACTCCAGTTCGGACCTGATCACCAGGCCACCCCGACGATCGCAAGGATAAAAGCCATGCTTACAGCTGCTGCATGTCAACAACACCAACAGTCGGGTGATACCCTCATACCGACCAACCGGTCGATTTCCCCAACGGCAGTCTCATCCGCTTCAAAGCGACGCCGAGCAGCCGGCTCTAGTCGGCAGCACTCGAGTCACACCAAACGTCACTCGGCAACCCCAATGACGACCGGCGGCTCCGAGGCCAACCACGGCGTGACCTTTCAGCAAAACGTCAGCGCTTGGCGCCGCGAACGAGAGGAGGATGAGCAACGCCAACTGGAAGACGAGAACGAGCGCTTTGGCTCCACCGACGAGCGGTCTCGCCGCCGTATTCGGAGTCGGAGCCCTCATGACGATGAAGGCATACCAGCCTTCACCCAGGAGCTACAACAGGTCGACTGGCCGTCGGGTTTCAAGCCTACAGGCATCGAAAATACGACGGCAAGACCGATCCGAGTCCTGGCTCACAGCATACACTCTGGCAATCCAAGCTGCCGGAGGTGACCACAAAGTCATGGCTAACTACCTCCTAGTTGCTCTAGCCGACTCAGCGAGGACATGGCTAACAGGACTTCCCAAGCAATCAATCGGCTCTTGGGGAGAACTCCGGGAACGTTTCATCACCAACTTCCAGGGAACATACGAGAGGCCATCTTCCGAGTACGACCTATATCAGTTGCGTCAAAGGAAGAACGAGTCTCTTCGTGACTTCATCAAGAGGTTTTCTGAGAAGAGGAACTCAATCCCGAAGATCAAGGACGAGGTCGTCATCGCCGCCTTTTGAAAAGGAGTCAAAGACATCTCGTTCATCGACAAATTCACGCGGAAGCCTCCCAACTCTGTCAAGGCCCTATTCGACATGGCAAACAAGTACGCCGACTCAGCCCACGCTGTTGCTGAGGCTCTCGAAGACAAAAAGGCATCCTGACAGAAGAAGCGGGAGGGCACCAACGACACGGTCCCAACTAAAGCCGGGAATCACAATCGCAAGTCAGACTGCTTCATTGTGGCAGTCAGTCACAACCGTCTTCGACCTTCAACAACTGAAGATTATCAGAACAACAAGTGACATGCTTGGAGGCTCACAAGCTCAAACGCAAGGATGGCATCCCCACTCCGAAATACCGAACAGCTAAGTCGCTTCCTGATAAATGTTTCTTCACTCGGCCTTGCTAATGCCGCTTACACCTAATAGGTGCACAAGCTGCACTCTTCTCTGTTTTTGCTCTTAAATGATTGCAAAAGTACTCAAGTAGCATAAATCCTAATCCGTGAAACTTTGCTCCATGAAAGACGAACTCAAGTCACCCAAAACGCGTGCCTGGGAAAGAGCCATGAGCCAACTCCCGACGCTAGGGGGCTATGACTAGTCGGGCAGAGTGCTTAAACGTAAGGGATCAACTACTCGGGGAAATTAATATCAATAAGAGGAAGAACATGAATTTACATATATTGTAAAATACATTTTATTCGGGTGATTATTTCCATCATCAGATGCTACTCATCCGATATCTTTATATTGCAGGCCCAGCTCCGGATACGCGTGACAGGAACTCAGGGCTGTGAGCCTATCTCCTACGCTCGGGGGCTGGACAAGTCTGCCAAAATACACTCGGGATGCTCCATGAGGGCTACTTACCGAGTACTTGCGCCAGTCGGGACGTCATCTTCCTCGACTACGCTCCATGTGAGCTGACAACCGACTTCCGGCACTAGTCGGGGGTCGTATATCACTCGGTCAGGTTGGGTACGCCCCATGAGGGTCGCTAGCCGAATCCTATGCTAATGCGAGGTTCGGGTGCCTAGCTTGGCTATAACTCTGTTGGATAGGGTACACCCCATGAGGGTCGCCAGCCGAACCCTCTGCTAACGCAAGGTTCGGGTACCTTGTTCGACTTTACCCAAGTCAGAGAAGCCTTACATCGTCAAAGTGCATCCGGAGTTCTCATGCACTGCGTCACACCTGACGAGGGCAAGTAGATCCTGCGTTATGCCCACTCAGGCTTATGTGGCAACCAGTTTGCATCCAGAACATAAGTCGGAAAGGCTTGCGAATAAGGATTTCTCTGGCTGATTGCGGTTACCGACACCGAAAAACTCATCCTGACATGCGATGGATGATACTTCTATAGAGCTATGCTGGGTAGGTTGGTTCAGGCCGGCTTATTTGGTAGCAGCCACCAGATATGAGTTTCCTACAGGTAGCATGCTCCATGTGGGCCGCCCGCAGCTGAGTTTGAAATTATATGCGCTGGTGCTCCACAGAACCGATGAGGTAAACAGATATGCTTCATGAAAGCCTTATGCTAACATATAGGTTTGGGTATCTGTTTTATCCACCAGGTTCTCGAGATATATCTTACAAGGATCCAAGCTGGTCTTCATTAAAATGGGGATGCAGGTATCTTTCTCGGGTACACCTGACCACGCCGTGGGATTTATTTTCATAAAGTGGTACTCGCCTACATGCGTGGCCACCAGTTGCCATGAGTAACATTATTCCAGCCGACATGACGCTGAAGAGTCTAACTTTCCGAGTAGTGCACTACTCAGGAGAGACTATAAATTTCTCATTCCCGGCTAACATGATGCGGAGAGTCTAGCTCGGGTGGGACGCCACTCGGGAAAGACTAAAACCTCTTTTCCAGCTGACATAGCTGAAGAGTCCCCATATACGAGTAACATCTTCTCGGCAAGACTATAAACGCATATTTCGACTGACATGAAGTCGAAGAGTCCTATATACGAGTAGCATCCTACTCGGCAAGACTATAAATTATATTCCGGTTGACATGATACCGAAGAGTCTCATGTACCAGTAGTAATCTACTCGGGAAAGACTACAAGGTTAAAGATCTTTGACTTCATGTTTAATTGTTTTCATAATTAAGCATAAAGTCGGAGGCTACACCTAATAGGTGCGCCTATTCGGCGCACACTATTCATACATCTACACGAAGACCTTCATAGCCTCGTTGCCAGCTGACATGAAGCAGGACTCGGGAAGAAGACACACTCGGACAAAGAGTACTCGGGAGCAACGCACTCGGGCGATCTTCACCATGGAGGACGAGCACTCGGCATCAGCTGTGACTCAACTATGAAGGTCTCGGGGGCTACTGTGGGTGCCATGGGCCCCGGGTACCTCATGACAAGCATATGGGCCACTCGGACAGAGGATGGGCCTAGCCTTGTAATTAGAGATATAGCTAGATTCGGCAGACTTCGCCTTGTATAGAAAGGAATATACAGTCCTAGTCGGGTGCGTTATTATCTCTAAGGGGAGATCTCCTAGTCGGTAATCCGATGGGGGACTCCTACCGTGTAACCCTGTCCCCTAGTATATAAGGGGAGGCAGGGTGCCCCATGAGGGCAGAAGAGCACTCATAAGCTCATGGCCATATTGTTCATCAGAATCGCCACCATAATTCCTCAAAGGAATACATATAAACTGGACGTAGGGTATTACCTCACATTGAGGGCCTGAACCAGTATAAAATCGCTCTGTGTTCCTTTGCAATCCACCGAGTTTACATCCGCCGACTAGCCCCATATATTTATTGCCGGTGTAAAACATCGACAAGCCGCTCGAGATCGGATCTAGGGAGGTTAGGGTCATAATTACACCCCTCAACTACTCCAACTCTGACTCCCAGTCGGACAGCAGTTCGGAAAGCTTCTCTCCACTACGCGAAGTGTTCATGGCATCAAAGGGATCAACCCCTGGCCAAGATGCGCGATGACTACGTGACCAGCAAGAGGAGGAAGCTCGCTGACTGCGTGAACAACAGGAGGAAGATGCACGACGCTTGCAGGCCGAGCGCCGATGACCTCGTAATGACAACCTGTGCAAGGCTGGGCGGACTGCACAACAGGAGATCCTCCAAACCCAAGTCGGTGACCATGACATCTTTGTGACTCCATAGTAGAATGTCGTGGCTGTTGCCACATTACTTGACACCTGGCCCGACCACCAGGCCACCCCGACCATCGCAAGGATTAAAGCCATAATCACCACTGCGGCTTGCCAGCAGCGACAACAGTCTGGAGATACCTTAATACTGTCAAACAAGACAACTTCAGACACGACGATCTCATCTGCCTCAGCACGGCGCCGTGCAGCTAGCCCCAGTCAGCATCACTCAGAGTCTTGTTATACGTCACTCAACAATCAGAACAATGATTGAAGGCGGCACCATGACGACCGCTGTGACAACCAGGATGCCTGAGGACGACTACGGCGGGACCTCCGCCAAGACATCAACGCCCGACGCCGAGAGCGCGAGAAAGACGAGCGTCGCCGACTAGAAGACGAGTATGAGCGCTTCGGCCTCCACCACAAGCGATTTCATCACCGTAGTCAGAGTCAGAGCCCACACGTGGATGAAGGAGTATCGGCATTCACCCACAAGCTACAACAAGTCAACTAGCCATCAGGCTTCAAGCCGACTGGAATCAAAAAATACGATGGGAAGACCAACCCCAAGTCCTGGCTCACGGTCTACACTTTGGCGATCTGTGCAGCCGGAGGAGCTCATAAGGCCATGGCTAACTATCTCCCAGTCACCTTAGCTGACTCGGTGAGAACATGGTTAACCGGCCTTCCCAAGTGATCAATCAGCTCCTGGAGAGAACTCTGAGAGCGTTTCATTGCCAACTTCCAAGGAACATACGAGAGGCCGTCTTCCGAGTACGACTTATATTAATGTCACCAAAGGAGGTCAAACCTACCCTCTTCGACCAAATTAAAGAGGCCCAGAAGAATGACAAGGGCATGGCAGAAATTCATGCCAAAATTTCGCAAGGCATAGTCAAATGTTTTTCTAAGGACGCAGATGGTGTCCTATGGTTTGGAAAATGATTGGTTGTGCCTAAGAGCCATGAGTTGAGAATGCTAATCCTTAGTGAAGCTCACAACTCTCCTTTCTCAATCCATCCCGGAAGTACAAAAATGTACCAAGATCTTAAAGAAAGGGTTTGGTGGACCCGAATGAAGCGTGAGATCGCACAGTATGTCTCTAAATGCGATACTTGTAGAAGAGTGAAAGCTGAGCACCTACGACCAGCGGGTACACTTCAACCTTTGTCTATCCCCATGTGGAAATGGGATGAGATCGGTATGGATTTTATCACCGGTCTACCCACGTCATCGAAAGGAAATGATTCTATTTGGGTGATTGTCGATCACCTCACAAAATCAGCCCACTTCCTTCCAATCAAATCCATTTATAAAGTGAGCAAATTAGCTGAGCTTTACCTCTCTCGAATTGTTTGCCTTCACGGTGTTCCAACGAGAATCATTTTATATCGAGGCCCCCAATTCACCTCTCATTTTTGGGAGAGCCTCAACGACGATATGGGCACTAAACTCTCTTTTAGCACGGCATACCATCCACAAACCGGAGGCCAAACTGAAAGGGTGAATCAAATTCTTGAGGATATGTTAAGAGCCTGTGTCCTTGATTACGGGAAAAATTGGGAGAAAAGTTTACCTTATGCTGAATTCTCTTATAACAATAGTTATCAATCTAGCCTCCAAATGTCACCTTTTGAAGCCTTGTATGGTAGGAGATGTAGAACTGGTCCGAGTCTAGGGAGAGATCATTCTTTGGTCCGGATTTGGTCATGGAGGCTGAAGAGCAAGTGCGAGTCATTCGCAAGCAATTGCGAACGGCTCAATCCTGGCAAAAGAGCTATGCCAACCGTCGCCAACATGAGCTGAGTTTCAATGTTGGTGATCATGTCTATCTTAAGGTCACACCATTCAAGTCCACACATCGATTTGGAGTTAAGGGAAAATTAGCACCTCGCTACATCGGTCATTTCCGTATTCTTGGAAAGCGAGGAACTGTTGCTTACAAGTTAGACCTACCACCATCACTCTTAGCTTTCCACAATGTTTTCCATGTCTCGCAACTGAAACAATGCCTCTGAGTTCCCACCGAAGAAACCAAGATGGGAAGTCTTGACCTTCAACCCGATCTTTCTTATCGTGAGCATCCAATTCGCATCCTTGATCAAATGGAGCGCACGACTAGGAGATGCACCATCAAATTCCTTAAGATCCAGTGGAGCAATCACACAATGGATGAGGCCACATGGGAACATGAAGATCACCTCCGAGATGCCTACCCATATCTTTTCACCGATACTTCGCAATCTCAAGGACGAGATTCTTTTTAGGGAGGGAAGATGTAACACCCCTCTCCCATTAACCCGTACAGGTTAGCAGAGGAGGAACGTCATTACCTGTAATACCTGTACCAGTCCTAGGAGACCAGCTAGTACATACAGGACATCGGTGGATCACAGCCTAACCTACTTTATTTATTGAACATAGTCCTTACATAAGTTGCAGCCTCGGACAGACCCCGAGACATGCAACGATACATTACAAAAGTAGGTAGCGGAAAGAAAAAAAATACACGGGTAGACCTATACCCACAAGCAACGGCTTGGGGACCTAGAGCGAAACCCTAAAACTCCTCGTACTCGGCTTGATCTTGGTAGAACTGGCTGAGGGTAGGGTATTCATCTTCAAAGATTTCTGAGAGTAGATAAGCAAGGGTGAGTACACAAGGTACTCAGCAAGTCATGGAAATTATGTGGCATGCAAGGTTAGCAAAGGAAGGTTAGGGTTATTTTCGCAAGAGGGTTGCAAAGACTTTGTGGTTTTAAAACTCTAAGTGTGCTCTTTTAGTTGTCGAAAAGAAGCTCACGCTTCAATCTATTCCGTGAGTTGCTTTGCAACAACTCACCACAATTAAGTTAATCGGGAAGAGACTCGCATCTCAACCCATTCCACAAGTCAGAGACTTGTCACAAATTCCGATTCAGAGCATACCCTCCTCTGGTACCTCCATTTAGGTGGATTCTCTTCATCTCAAAGTTTGTCACTTTAGCTCAAGCAACTCCACTCTGGTGTCATCCAACACCCCGGGTCACTCAGGCCCGTTTCAGGCCACACAGGCCTTCCACCAGCCACACAAGCTAATTCTGGTAACGGTCCCCAACCCGCAAAATAATTGCACAAATATTTATAAAAGAAAGTCTACGCTAGAGGAATCACTTTACATTTGCCCCTAACCGTCGGCACGGCTGTTCGAACAGTTCATAAGGATCCTTTATAAAGGGTGTACGCTTTTTCCACACGACGCGAGCTTACTCCCACACTGGCCAAGTGGGGAGGTTCGTGACAAGGCCTTTCCAAAGCCTTCCCAGGATAGCACACTGCCCTATAAATGGGTCCTCTCGACCAAGTACCAGGAACTCATTTCCTGTACTCAGGGACGGGGGTATATCGCCTTCTTGGCACCCAATCCGCTTCCACATTTATTAGCAACCGAAAACCATCTTGGGAATACTAGTTACTTGGCCAGGGGCATCCCACTCCACCCGTGTGGTCGCACTGTATTATGTTCAATGCAATTCCTCAAGGAAACGGTCCTTAATAATCATGCAAAGCCGAAGCCACACAGGCAGCGATGTCCCATGACCAATCTTTGTAAAACTATTTTATTTCGCAAACTTCTCGACCAAGGGTGTTGAGGTTTAATAAATCATTTTCTTTAGAAACCCTGACTTTCCCATTGTCGCATTTTAGTTTAGGTGATAAGGGGGTCATCGACATCCGTACACAAGTACGAACAGCAAAATGACGGGGTTACAAAGGTCAGGGCAACAAATCATTCAAGGCAGGATCGAATGCAGCAAGTGGGTTAGGCCGAACGGATCTGATTACGAATCGCGGCCGAAAATTAATCATGTTCCTAATTATGCATGTTTTAGAAATAAAATAAATTTTAAATCATAGGTCCAACATGGTCAAGGGTGACTTGTCTTGCTCGGGGTCTTGCGCGTCTTCGACGAAAGCGTCCTGCGGCAACTCCTCGGAAACAGTCTCTATGCGTCGCAAAAGAAAACACATAAAAACACCAAGAATCAGAACCTATTTTATACAACTAATAGTGCCAATGTGTAGATCTCAATTTTAGAAAAATTTTGAGAGTTGAATGGGCTCAAACGGAGCTACGGTTTAAAAGTTATGAATTTTCAAAGTTTGGGCTATTTTCTGAAAATAAAAGGATTTAAAATCTCTTTAGGAAAGAAAAGGAATAAAAAGAGATAAAGGAAATAGGTTTAGAGGCTGACAAGTGGGGCCTATTGCTACAGTGAATGAGAGAGAACAGAGACTGGCTGGTGGGACCGAGATGTCAGGGAGTGAGAGAGAGGAGGGAGTCACTGTGCAGGGGCCCATTTGTCAGTGTGAAAAGGAGGGGTAATGATCACTGTGCACTTATTTGGTATGGGGTCCACATGTCATATATTTGAGTGGGCCCACGGGTCAGAGGGATTAGTGGCTAGGCCCACATGCAGCGACCGAGAGGGGTACCGAACGGGGTACAGTAGATGGCCGGCAGAGGGATTGACGGCCGGCGATCGCCGGAGGCGATCTCGCCGACGGCGGCGAGGCTCGGCGAGCGGCCAACATGGGTAGAGAGCGGAGGAGACGGGGAATTGAATGAGTGGCTCGGATTGGAAGGTTAGACGGTGGAAGATGGTCGGCGACGGCCATCCAGAGACGGCGGCGGTGGCGGAGGGAAGAGCTCGTCACCGGCGACTATTCGGGCGGCGGATTGGTTCGGGATGGGGCGGTCTAGGTGCGGTGTTTCGCTAGAAAGCTAGGGAAGGGGATTAATTTGTGTTTTACCTCTTTCAACGGCGAGTACCAAAGCGGTGACGATGGCGGACGGCGGAGGGAAAATTTGGGCGTTTTTGTTTTAAGAGTTAATTGACAGCGGGGAATGGCGGTGAAGCTTCCTGGTGATTGGGGAAGCTCGGCGGTGGAGGTGGATTGGTCGGTGACGGTCTATAACGGCGGTGGGAGCTCCGTCAGTGCTCTAATGGCGGTGGCGGAGAGAGGATCTCAGTGATTAGCTGGCTTGTGCTTGCTACTGGGTGACCGGAGGAAGGGGAGGGTCGTGCTATTTATAGGGGAGCTTATGGCGCTAGAGGACAGTGGACAGCGGTGGTGGGGAAAGAGATAAACTCGAGCTCGGTCGACGAGGTTCATCAATGGCGCCGGACGCTGTGGTTCATGTTACCGGCTGCAAAGAGAGAAAATGGGACGCGGAGAGAGTGGCGAAGCGACAGGACGGGGTGCCTGTGCGTGTGCATCATCTTCCGAGGCTCAGCGCTGAGGAGACACGCGACGACGGCCAGTCTCTTGCCTCTGGGCTCGAGGTGATGATGGCGGGGTACATCTCGCACCGTGTGCCAAGACAGGGGAGGTCGATGATGGCGGGGGCGTCTCGCGCCGTGCGCCAGGACAGGGGAGATTGATGGGCGTGAGCAAAGAGAGAAACAGAGAGAGGGATCGGGAGAAATCCAGAGAGGAGAGAGAGAGGCGAGCGGCGGGAGGAAGACGATGCTACTATGCGTCGGCTGACAGGCGGGGCCGAGCGGCAGATGCGATCCAAGCCGTCCACGCTTACGTATCGGGCGGCCATGGGGAGAAGCCGGAGCAATGCCGCTGACGGGCGAGGCTCGTGGGGATTAAGTCCCACGCGCGCCCGCGCGGGCCGGGCAGGCCGCGCAAGGAGGGCACAGTACCAGGCCGAGAAAGGAAGGGGTTGGCCCGGCTTGAACAGTGGCATTTATTCTTTTCCAGAGAATTGTTTGAATGGGTTTTGGATGATTTTGATTTCTGAAATTGATTTAAAAAGGGTTTAAAATTTCTGCAAAAATTTAGGGAGTTCTACAGAGGCTTTAGGGCTGTTTCAATATATATATATATATATGAGTATTTCCTTGAGATCACACATGGCACAAAAATCCAAAAACCGAATAAAGAGCCAAATTTTGAATTTAACTTTTTATTAAATTAGCTTTTGCACAAAGATAAAATGCGGTCATTACAGAAGAGCTGTCACATAGTTTTAATTTCATGTAATTAGTGTTATGCCCTTCTGTCATTAGAGTGCACAATTTAAATTTTAGCATTGTCACTTCATGCAAGTTAAAGTTTGCATTAATTAAACCCTAAATCGGCAAAAACCAAACACTACTAAAAAGTGCATGAAATTGAACAGAAGTGTACATGGAAGATACTTTATTCAAATACTAGTTTATTTACCATGAATTTATATAATTTTTCTAAAATTTAATTCATTAGTTTAGACCACTTAAAAATTCAAACAAGAATTTCTGTGAGCAAATCATTTTGAATTTTTGTGTGAAACTTTCAAAATGGAACCTAGGTAGCTTGGGCTAGCTACACAAAAATCATCACATTTTTAACACCAGTTTGCTTGGTCAAATTTATTTTTAAAGTGAAGGGGGGAAAATAAATCTAGAAAACCTTGGAAAATAGCTAAACCCTTCTGTACATGGGTTTTTACCCATCTCCCCCATGTTTCCACAAACCACCACGCCCTGGACCCACCTGGCAGTGGCCCTAGCTCACCCAGCCCCCTGTCCAGCCAGCCCAAGTGGAGGGACACGTCCTGGGCGGCCTCAGAGGGCAAGCGACGCGTGTGTGTCATCGTGGCCGGTGTCAAACACCTTCTCTCGCCCTCTAACTCCTCCTAGCTAGCTCATTCATTCTCACAACTCCACCATAGAGCTGAGAAACCAAGGGAGGAGAGCTCCTACACCCATTTTTCTGCTCTTCCGTGCTGCCGGCCATGGAGAAGAAGCCGCCGCCGTTGCCGCTCGGTCCTCTAGCAATCTCACCATCTCTTTTACGTTCCCTACTCACATCTCGATGCCACAGCTTCTCTTGCTGACCTGGCCTCCTTTCGTCCACTGCAGAGCTAGGAACGCCGCCTTGCCACCGGTGCTCAGGAGCTCGGCCACGTGGTGACGTCACGTTGTGCAGCCGCACCGTCGTGCCGACATTCCTGCCGTTCAAGCTCGCCTCCGGCTGAGCTGCTTCGCCACCAATACCGCCTCAACACCAAGAGTAGAGCGCCCCAAAAATCTCTGGAAACCAAGCCTTGTCGATGTTTTATACCGGCAATATGATTATGGGGTTACCCGGTGGAAGGAAACTTGGTGGATTGCAAAGGAACACGGGGAGATTTTATACTGATTCAGGCCCTCGATGTGAAGTAATACCCTACGTCTAGTTGTGGTGTTATTCCTTTGAGGATTTGTGTCGATCTATGATCTTCTGCCCTCAGGGGACGCCCTGCCTCTCCTTATGTACTGGGGGACATGGGTACAAGGTAGGAGTCCCAGCCGGATTGTGGGAGCCATGGGCCCCGGGTACCTCACTACAAGCACATGGGCCACTCGGATAGAGGATGGGCCAGATCATGTAATTAGAGATAAGATAGCACCCGGCAAGCTGTGCCTTGTACAATAAGGAAACATAGCCTCAGTCGGATAGGATTCTATCTCTAATAAGGAAATCCCCTGGTCGTATCCGACTGGGATCCTTACCATGTACCCCTGTCCCCTAGTATATAAAGGGAGGCAGGGCGCCCATGAGGGCACACCAGATCATTGATCACAAATCCACCTCAGAGGAATAACACCTCAACTGGACGTAGGGTATTACCTCACATCGAGGGCCTGAACCAGTATAATTCTCCCGTGTTCCTCTGCAATCCACCGAATTCCAGGTCGCCGAGTAGCCCCATAGTATTATTGCCGGTGCAAAGCATCGATAGTTGGCGCGCCAGGTAGGGGCCCGGCGAATTCTTCATCAACAGATTCGATGGATCCCATCAACGGAGTCAAGGGCGACAAGTTCTCCAATGGAGACACCATCACCTTCGGGAGCCTTGATTTCGTCGCCGATCAACTCGGCAACCTTTCCTTGGCTGAGGCAGATCCAATCTTGCCAGCTGAGGAGCTAGCCGGCGTTGCGCCAGTCGGCCCCAGGGACGTCGCCATCTCCTTCGACGATCTACTACGACAGTCCCTCACATCGCCAGACATCGGGACAACTCTCTCCTTCGGCGTCCGACTCGTGCTAGGCCTTGAGCCAGCGCGGGTTAGGCCGAGAGGGGGAGAGATCGTCAATCTCCCGTACGGATTCGGCGACGCTGTGCATCTACAACCCGCGCAGCAGACCCGACCTCCAGCGATTCAGTTTGGACACGGTCATGAACCGTTTCAGATTGGATCTAGGGAGGTCGGAGTCGTCCTAATCGATAAAACTACTCGGAGTCCGACACTAAGTCGGATGGTGGTTCGAGCACCAACTCGGACTCCACCTTGGCAAGCTTCCTCCTCCCCCGCGAGATCTTCATGGCTTCAACGCCACCTTCCGAGGTGCGCCGACTGCAAGAGGAGCAGCAGGAGGAGGCGCGCCGACTACAACAACAAGAGGAGGCCAACCGACAAGCTCGCAATGACGGGCTTCGACAGGCTGGGCGAGCCGCCCAACAGCAGATCCTCCAAACCAAAGTCGGCGACCACGATGTCTTCGTCACGCCACAACAGAACGTCGTGGCCGCCGCAACTCTGTTGGACACGCTTCAGCTTGGGCCGGATCATCAGGCCACACCAACTATCGCCAAGATCAAGGCGATGATTACTGCTGCCGCCTGCCAGCAGCAAGAACAGTCAGGCAACACTCACATACCGACCCATCGAACGGGCTCTCCAGCAGCGGAGTCATCTGCATCAGCACGACGACGGGCGGCCGGCTCCACCCGGCAGCACGAAGAGTCCCGTCAAACAACACTCGGCAATACCAACTATGACAACCGGCGGCGTCACCAATACGACCGCCGACCCAATCAAGACCTCCGATTGCGATTACAACGCGATCTTCGCCACACCCTAAGGGCCCGGCGCGAAGAACGCGAAGAGGATGAACGCCGCCGACTGGAGGATGAAACACGAGCGCTTCGGTCTCCACTACGAGCGGGCTACACCGAAAACCGAAGCCCAAGTCTCACGATAATGAAGGCATTCTAGCCTTTACTCGGGAGTTATAGGACGTCCGCTGGCCCAGTCGGCTTTAAGCCTACCGGAATCGAAAAGTACGACGCAAGACCAACCCAGAGTCCTGGCTCACCGTTTACGTCCTAGCAGTTCAAGCTGCTGGGGGCGACAGCCAGAGCCATGGCTAAACTACCTCCCAGTCGCATTATCCGACTCGGCAAGGACATGGCTGACAGGCCTCCCAAGGCGATCGATCGTTTCCTGGGGACAACTCAGGGAGCGTTTATATCGCTAACTTCCAGGGGACCTACGAGAGACCGGCTTCGAGCGCACGACCTTTACCAGCTGCATCAGAAAAAGAACGAGTCTCTACGTGAATTCATCAAAAGGTTTTCCGAGAAGCGCAATCAAATCCCAAGCATCAAAGACGAGGTCGTCATCGCCGCCTTCCGCAAGGAGAAAAGACGCCCCGCTCATCGCGAAGTTCACCGGAAGCCACCATCACTGTCCGGACTCTCTTCGACATGGCCAACAAATACGCCGACTCGGTTGAAGCCGTCGCAGAGGCCTTCGACGAGAAGAAAGGAACCCCGACAAAAAGACAACAGGGCGAAAGCGACAACGAGCCGCCTCAGAACAAGCCTGGCAGCCGCAAGCGGAAGTCGGACAACAAGGTGGCCCAACATGAGACGCAGTTGATACACGGCCCCAGCGAAACAACGACTATCAGAAAGTCATGAGCGGGCCTTGCCCCTTTCACCCCAAGGGCCGGTACGCGGCCAAGGACTGCCACATGCTCAAGAAGTTTGCCTCGAGCAAGCTTCATCGTCTGGCGCCGACAAGGACAAGGACAAGCCAGACTCGGGTCCGGCTGATGATTTCCAGGACCCCCCAAGCGAACTCAACCACATCTTCGGGGGCCACTCGCGTACGAATCCAAGCGCAAGCAGAAGCTATCAGCGTGGGACATTAACGCGGTTCCACAACGGATACCCCCCAATACTTGCGCTGGTCAGAGATGGCTATCACTTCAACCGCGCAGATCACCAGATCGGGTTTCCCACCCGGGAAGATACCCACTCGTCCTGGACCGGTCGTCAGAAATATTAGGCTGAAGAAAACCCTCATCGACGGAGGCAGTGCGCTCAACATCCTGTTCGCCAAGCTTTGGACGAGATGAGAATTCCTCGTTCAGCAATACGCCAAGCACTGCGCCTTCCACGTTGAAGATAATGCCCTGGCTTTGTCATCAACCCCCACTCGGGCAGATAACCTTGGTAACACGCAGGACCTTCGGCACGCAGGACGTAACTTCCAGATATGACAACCTACAGAAAACATCCGATTCGAGGATAAAACAATCGCCGACTTCGATCGGCACAAACAACAGATAGCACATCATAAGGAAAAGTATGACACATTCAGTTCCAAGCGTACCGGCCCTGCCCAAATTCATGGCGATACCGCACTACACGTACATGGTGCTGAAGATGCCCGGGCCAGCAGGAGTCCTCTCCCTCCGCAGTGACGCTAAGCAAGCCTTCACCTGCGACTTGGAAGAAACCTTCCAAAACCTTCGAAGATTCAAGATGAAGTTGAACCCGGACAAGTGCGCCTTCGGGGTGCCGTCTGGGAAGTTACTCGGCTTCATCGTCTCGCACCGCGGCATCGAGGCTAACCCGGAGAAAGTCAACGCCATCAAGAACATGGCGCCCCCGACCAAAACCTTAAAGATGTCCAGAAGCTGAACAGGCTGCATGGCGGCACTCAGTCGGTTTATCTCCCGACTGGCGAACCGGGGCATGCCTTTCTTCAAGCTCCTCAAAAAGGCAGACACCTTTCAATGGACCCCGGAAGCCAGCGAGCCTTCGAAGACTTCAAAGAATTCTCACATCACCCCCGTGCTGGCGTCACCCCTGCCCCAGGAACCACTAATGCTTTATCTGGTGGCAACAACACAGGTAGTCAGCACGGTGCTGGTGGAGCGATCAGAATAGGGTCTTTCAGAAATACAACGGCCAATCTATTTTGTCAGTGAGGTCCTTGCGAAACTCCAAAACAAGATACCCGCAGGTCCAGAAGCTGCTATATGGCCTACTCATCACAGTCCGAAAGCTGGTGCACTACTTTCAAGCACATCAAGTACGGTGGTCAAGCGTTTCACTCGGGATGTCCTTCATAATCGCGAGGCCACCGCCGATTGCTAAATGGGCATCGAGCTGATGGCATTTGACATCACCTTTCAGCCACGGACAGCTATCAAATCTTCAAGCTCTAGCGACTTCTGTGCCGAGTGGACAGAAGTTCAACTCCCAACACAACAACAAAGCTAGAGTACTGGACAATGTACTTCGACGGTTCCCTACGGATCGGCGGTGCCGGGCTGGAGTCATACTGAATCCCCCACTGGGCGAAAAGTTGAAGTACGTACTACAAATCCACTTCCCGGCTTCCCACAACGTCGCCGAGTACGAGGCACTTGTTCACGAGCTCCGCATCGCCATATCACTCGGCATACGTCGACTGGTTGTGCACGGAGACTCCCAACTCGTGGTCAACCAAGTCATGAAGACTGGACCTGTCTCGACGACACAATGGCGGCATACTGTCAGGAGCTCCGCTAGTTGGAAAAACAAGTTCGACGGGCTGGAAATCACACACGTCCTGCGTCAATACAACGACGCGGCAGATGAGCTGGGGCAAAGCATGGATCCAAGCGAATCCCCCCCCGGAATTACGACTGGAATCTTTGTCGGCAACTTATGGAGCCATCAAATCAAGAAGAAAAACCGGCACAACAGCAGTCGGGAGGCGAGCCTACCCCGAACCAACCGACAAAGTGCTGCACATATGTCAAGACTGGAGAGGTCCTGTTCTCAAATTTCTCCTGGACGATAACTCCCAGAAGATCGCAGTCAAGCGAGCAGATCAAGCGTCGAAGCAAAGCTTCCTGCTAGTCGGAAAACCTGTACCGAAGAGCGCATCCGGTGTCCTCATGCGCTGTGTCACCACCAGGAAGGCAAGCAGATCCTGCATTCAATCCACTCGGGCATATGTGGCAACCACGCTGCATCCAGGACGTTTAGTCGGAAAGGCTACCGGCAGGGATTCTTCTGGCCCACCGCAGTCACAGACGCCAAAGACATCGTTCGCAAGTGCGAGGGTTGCCAGTTACTTCGCAAGACAGACAAATCTCCCCGCCCAGACTCCAGACATCCCTATTTCCTGGCCATTCGCAGTATGGGGGCTCGACATGGCGGGCCATTCAAGAAAGCGCCAGGAGGGTTCACGCATTTATTCGTCGCAGTGGATAAATTCACCAAGTGATTGAGGCTAAACCCGTCCAACAATCAGCGGCACTCGAGCCAAAAGGACTTCATCCTGAGTATACTATACACGGTTTGGGGTCAACGGCACTCAATTCGCGGCGGCCTATTCCAAGAATTTCTGCGACGACTTCCGCATCAAGATCTGCTATGCATCTGTGCCACACCCGCGGAGCAACGGGCAGGCCCTGAACGAGCCCAACGGCATGCGTCTTACAAGGCATCAAGGCCAGGATATACGACCGACTACAACCCATATTGCGGGCGGTGGGGACAAGAAACTTACCATCCGTGTCTCTGGTCTCTCAGAACCACGGTTAGTCGGGCAACAGGGCAATCCCCTTTCTTCCTGGTCTACGGTACTGAGGCCATGCTACCGACAGAGATACAAGTTCGGCTCGCCGCGAGTCCGGGCTTACTCCGAAG
>RYFJ01003908.1:0-39074 GCA_003991445.1 Oryza meyeriana var. granulata | reverse complement strand
GTCCAGCGCAGCCCTCATCTATCACACCTAAATTTAGCACCAAGTATACTGAGAAATACACAAGAAAAATTTAAAAGCAGAGGAATTCAATTAATGGTTAAATAAAATAAATTTGTGGCCAGGTATTTTTCTTCGTTCCTTAATAGCTTATGGGATTTTTATGGAATTTCAGAGCACAGGACTCTTTTTAATAAATAAAAGATATCGTAATTATTTGCTCTAAGAATTCATTTTCCATTTCTCTTTTTTGTTTGTCTCTTTTTCCTTTTTTCTCCCTCTCTTAAGGAAGCCCATGCTATCATCGCTCCGCAGCCAACGTCGCGTGCCGCCACCGCGCGTTCCCCTCCTTCTTCTCTCTACGCATGCGGCCGCTTGTCAGGCGTGCTCGCGCCCGGCTCGCACTCCTCGCGAAGGCACGGGCCCCACTGTCAGCCCGTCTTCCTCCTCCATTCGAATCAGCGTGAGGGAATCTCCGCCATCCGATAACACACCGCCTCCGCTCGCCAGCTCCGCACCGGTCAAACGAGCGTGGCGATCGGCCCCTCTCCAAATCTCTGTGTCCTCATTCCTCTCTTACAGAGATCGCCGCGCGACCGACGCGCGCTCATCAGTGCAATTCAGAGCTTCGCGCATAATTATCGGCCGAGTGATAAAGGGTTGGGGGTTGTTTTTGCCCCGCCTTTCTTTCCTCTGTCTTTCCCCATAGTTGGCCTCCCGAGCCTCACCAACCACGCACCCGAGTTCCCACAAACACCTTACGAATTCTGGCCATCGCGGCCTCTCCAAGATGCTGCAGCGACGCGATCGTCTCCGCATGCGATGGAGCGTCGGCCGCATCTATGGGCAAGCCTGTGGAACGTCATCCTCATGCACGGTGGCTTACACCTCTTTCTCCCGGCCTGGCATTTCGCTAGCGCTCTCTTATTGGCTAAATTTTCATTTCCCCATCTCCCCAGAGAACTCGGGCCGGCTTTTGTTCGTGCCGCGTGGGCCGTTACCGAGTGTCCTGAGTGGCTGTTCCACGCGGTTGTCCCCGCGTCGCCTCACACGCGATGAGATTCCCGTAGCTCCCGTCCTATTTCGTCTGCATGCTCGCGCTCCCACTCGGGATGGAGCTATGGCGCTTCCGGCGTCGATCTCCGGGTGAGATCAGGTGCCACGGTGGTCACATCGATGGATGCTTGCATGGCGACGTGGCATACTGTTTCGGGGGTGGACGGTCAAGTGCCATGCCCTTGTCGCGCTGCCGGTGGCATATCAGCGCCGATTCTCGGTGCAGTGAGGCCATTAATAGGTTAATTGGCAACTTAATGTTATGTTTTTTTTTACATAGAGATTTTAAATTCAATAATCATTCTAATTCATAGAAATATATGCCCTTCAAATATCAATTAAATTAGAAAATGCGAAAATGCATTAAAGTATATTTTAGCTGCCTCATGATGATTGTCACATGTACTGTTTTAAATTATTTGTGCATTGTTTTGTTAAATCAACTCGGTGATCTGCCGTGTATTGAGGTGTTGCTGATCAGTTGAGCGAGCAAGGCAAGTCGCTTTTATATGATCATTATCATACTTTTCACTAGATTTCTTTGATTACTCATAAACTGCATGAATTTCATATTTATGTGATGGGTGATAACTATATAATGAAGGATGGCATAGTTTCAAAACTTGAATTTGTCATCTGGGTAATAATGATAGATCCATTTGGATTCTTAGCATAGTAGCACATAGGCCACATGGGATTAAATATTTCTTTTATATGATTGACTCAATGTGGAAAATGGAACTTTGGAAGACTGTGTTAAATTATTAAACTGGATAAATGGTGTGCTGTGGTTAGGTTCTTGTCGATACCATGCGGATTAAGGACGGTTCATCGAGATACAATTGGCACTACCTGTATTTCTACAATCAGCAGGGGAAACGCTGGACTTGTAGCGTTTCTTCTTCCCCTCCTGGCACAAAGAGAGGGTGGATGAGTATTGGGTGGTCCGGGTCAGGGGTGAATCGGTTATGGATGTACGTGGCGCAAGGGGTTAGCTGGCCAATTGGGTGCTGTCGGCAGGTGCAACTCAGAGTGGTGTGGATGGTAGGGAGAGGTTTCGTGAGAACTAGTCTGTACACAGCCTTCATGGGCCATGTGTGGTGTCGTCTATCTGGACACGCGGAAAGTGTGGTACGGTCTTGTGGTATAGTCCTTGATAGAGTATCTTATTTGAATAGCTGTGCTCGGTTATGGACATTGTCAGATCCGTGCATTAGTCTACTTTAAATTTAAGGTTATGAAAGGGTTGTGATCGGTGAAGGTTGTGGAGTCCGGTCAACGTGGTGGAGTTGATCGGGGTGGCCGATTCGGTGGTGTAAGTTAATCGGTGGAGATGTGAGCGGGTAAGATCTCAGTGACGCTCTTGGGGGTGAAGTGGTGTGCTTCATAGTGGGCCTAAGTCAACGTGTGTAATGTTGACAGGGGAGACTGGTCAGCGATGGGTCACGTGATCAGTGGAGTCTAGTTACATGGTTACGTTAATAGTGGAGTTGTGATAGTGGGGTAAGTTAACACGAGGAGTCTGTGAACGTGGTGTAGCGTTTCATTCAGTGGAGATATTTGACGTGGTGTAAGTAAACTCAGTTTGGGAAGGTTGGGCTTGGTTAACGTGGTGGAACGTTAACGTGGAGAATTAATATGTTAAATTTACCTTTTTAAACTGTTTGCGAAGTACTATCCTGTTTAGACTACTCTTACAAATAACCTAGCATCTTTGTTCCCCATGCATATGCATAATTAATGGTGTGATTTGTTGAGTATGTAGGTGTACTCCGCTTTGCTCCCTTTCCTCCCTTTAGTGTTGGAGACAGTGAATCGAGGATCGCACTGAGGATAGGCTTGGTGCCGTGAAGGTGCTTGTGGGATGGCTGTGATTGGGCATGCTATAACTTCGTTTACTTTTTCCGGTATTTTGTAATTAATTTTACTCTGTTTTAAGAGCTCTTGTATGGCTGGATTGGTTGTTGGCTTTCCCTGGCAGCGGACTATACAATGAATGTAAATTTCGGTGGGAATTTTTGGCGTTAACAATCATCAGCCAACCAGCCAAGAGGGCCTAGGAAGAAGACAGCAGACTAGGCCATGGAAGAATCTGAGATAAAGGCTTAGCGGCCTAAACTTATAAGGTCAAGAGTGTCGCCCCAGGATCCCAGCCAGTACACATATCGAGGTACCCGTCCATCCAAGGGCGTAAAGTACAGAGCCGATAAGCAAGCTCTCAAACAGGCGTACCAGGGAAAGTGGCTATAACTCGTCGCAGCAAGCTTCAGGCCTTGCCGACTATCAACGCGCACGGGGTGGAGGTCAAGCTTAAGGGTACAAATCTATCTTAGGAATTTTGAGTAATCTTGTAATATCTTGATTGTTGAAAATTTTTGCAGAGAGCCAAGTTGATGCGATCCAAGGGGGCACCTCACGAGCAGTAGAGTCCTGTCGACGAGGTTGAGGCTGACTACACCCCCAAAGCCGAGCAGGCATCATCTCAGCTAAGGTGGACAACCTACTAAGCTGGCAAGACTTTCCAGTAGGAGCCATGAAGAACACCATCCTGAGCTCGCCCAGGAACGGCTGATTCAACAGGGCCCAGGACTCCTTGCTCACTCTCTGTTTTTGACGACGATGATTCCCTAGGCTCGAAGCCCTCTCATCTATACTCACAGCATTGATTGGGTCCCACCAGAGGAGGGAATAAGGAGCTTTGACTGCGGGCAGGCCATAGAGGTGAAGATCAACTTATGACCACATTGCGTTAAGGAGCTCAGGTACATTAACTTATCTATTGTGCTTGTGGATTGCCGTTTTCTTGAATTTCTAACAATATGGGTTATCTTGTCTATGCTTCCAATGCTATCAGCAAGTGGTTAATCGGTCCGAGAAGATGCAGAGTTTATCCGAATTGCTCCTAGCTTATCAACTCGACAGCCAAATGCCAAAGGATCGATCAGAGATCAACAGGAGAGAGGACGGAGTGTGAGGGGATTTATGAAAGCTCAAGATGAGAAATGGGCATAGAGGGAAATAAGTATGTTCCTCGCCGAAGGTGCTCCTATAATCTTTCTGCGTTGTGATGCTTTGCTCTATTCGAGTCTGTACTCTTGCGACAATTTTGAATGAATCAGTCTGGAGATTGAGCGTCGGAAGAAGGCTGAAAGAGATGAGAAGGCAAAGATCAAGATCAAATCACAGTAAGCAGTAATCACATATTCGTGTCTATCGGTTGACTGATGTAGATTTACTGATGCCGTCTTTATGTGAGCGCCTTAAAGAGGCCAATTCATAGATTAGTTTTGGTGCTCGCAGAAGAGATAAGATCCTAAAGGAGTCGCAGGAATCTTGTTGATCCATGAAATTTTTGACATCATGCAGTTCGATCTCCGGGCGGGCCCGACTGCAATTTGCTCCAAGTGCCCAGGTTTGAGGAGTGTAGGAATTCAAAAGGAAGATATTATAGAGGAGCATCGCCGGGATTGGCCCATTACGTTAGCCATGAAAGTTTCTACCCTCGGGTAGACCATTGAGAATTAGGGATAGGCTTTGCGTGAGGGCATACGCAGGAAAGGGCTGAGCTGATAGCTAGGTCTAGGTCTGCCAAAGCATCGCGGAAGATCTGCCATTTGTTATAAAATTTTATGTAAGTGGTGTCCATTGGAAAAATACTTAATTGGTAAATCTTTGGTGTTCTGTGTTTTGCCGAGTACGTGCTTTAGGTTAGTTCATCATAGCTTATCAACAGCGTTATAATGCGAGTGGGTATAAAGACTTTAAAAAAGCATATCATTTCATGAAACTTCCGGAAACTACGTTCATTCATAAATTCATGACTTAGATAAAACAGATATCTTTAAATACAACCACAGAAATGTATCATCATGTAGCCTCGCCTACTACTGGTTGGACAAGGATTGTAGTGAGTCAGCGTAACATTATTTGATTGTTAAAAGGACAAATCAGGTATAGAAGGCATAGCTGTTCTATGTTCATGAGTTGGTGACTAGAACGTCTTCTGTCTTTTGTCGGTAGGCGCCGGATGGTCTACGATATATGAGCCTCCATAGAGGGAATATTTATGCTGTTTTGGGTTGGATTTATCTCAAAATGAATTACGAAGGCGTGGCACAGACATTCATGTGAAACGACGCAGGCTTGAAGATCTTGTGACTGATAGTTCATGTCCTTGCTTCTTAACTGATACCTAGTTCGATAGTCGGGTCTTCAGTTGATTTTGCTTTTGAGTGGGCCTAAATGAGTGAGCGAACTCAACTCGGTAGGTAACACAGCCTCGACGCCCAAAGACTAGAGAAAGGATTGCCTGTGCGCGATCACGGTTCTTAAAGACAGAGAATGATGGAAGTTTTGCACCGCTGATATGGTGTGTGGTGAAAGTGTCTTAGAACTTGTAACTATGATTGCATTGCCTCGTCCTACCATTGCTCGTGTGGTGGCACAGAAGCATAACAGATTTGATGCCGAAGTCCCACACAGAAATCTTGAAAAACGCCACAGTGAATGAGCACTGTTGTCCGTTTATGATGCGGTTGGGAACTTCGAATTCGATATAGCATATATTCATGATGACAGTCTTTATGCCCTTGTCGTTGCTATGGTAGCAACAGGTCTTTCCTCGATCCACTTTGTGAATTTGTCCACTACGACAACAAGTGTGTGAACCCTCCTGGTTACGGCTCGACCATGTCAAGTCCCCAAATTGCAAAAGGCCCACAGAGATTGGAATTGTTTTGTAGTTCTTGAGCTGATGAGACCTGTTTGCCGCAAAGAACTGATCCCTGCATGTCCGAACATGTTTTTGCATCTGTATATAGTCGGCCAAAACCTTGTCTGTAGAGCCTTTCCGACTAATGTCCTTGATTAATGGTTGCCAAGATACCCGAGTAGATGATTGGCAAGAATTGCTTGCCCTCCTTAGGTGTGACGCAACGCATCAGGACTCCGGATGCACTTCGACGAAAGAGATCTTCTCCGACTACAAGGAAATACTTGCTTCGACATTTGATCCACTTGGCTTCACTACGATCTTCTAGGAGCTCGTCTTCTAGGAGGAACCTGATGATTGGAGTCCACCAATCTTGAGGGATAATTAGTACTTCATTTGTTGCCGGGTTTGGTTCAGCCCCCGAGTGCTCGAGTACTGGTTTCTTCTTGACTGACGGCTCCAATAATTGCTCAACAAAAATTCTAGTCGGGACAACTTCTCGTTCGGATCCCATGGTCTGCAGCTTCATTGTATTGGCGTAGCACGTGTGTAATCTCTAGCCCATCGAACTTGTTTTCCAACTTTCATACCTTCTGACAGTATGCCACCATGTTGTCGTCTAGACACGTCCAGTCTTTCATGACCTGGTTGATCACGAGTTGAGAATCCTCACGTACTACCAGTCGGCGGATGCCGAGTGATATGGCGATGCGTAGCCCGTGGAAGAGTGCCTCGTACTCATGACGTTGTGGGACGGCTAGATAAAGTGAATTTGAAGGACGTATGTGAATTTTTCTCCGGTGGGTGTGTGGAGGCCATGGGCCCCAGGTAACTCATCACAAGCATATGGGCCACTCAGATAGAGGATGGGCCGAGACTTGTAATTAGAGATATAGTGGCACCTGGCAGATTTTGCCTTGCACAGTAAGGAATATACAATCCTAGTCGGGTAAATTGTATCTCTAAGAGGAGATCCGTTAGCCATTTCTGGCTGGGACTCCTACCTTGTACCCCTGTCCCCCAGTATATAAGGGGAGGCAGGGCGCCCCCTGAGGGCAGAAGATCATAGATCAACACAAATCCTCAAAGGAATACACCACAACTGGACGTAGGGTATTACCTCACATCGAGGGCCTGAACCAATATAAAATCTCCTTGTGTACCTTTGCAATCCACTGAGTTTCCATCTGCCGAGTAGCCCATATTTATATTGCCGGTGTAAAACATCGACAGTTGGTGTGCCAGGTAGGGGCTTCAGCAAGATCTACATCAACAAGCTTGATGGACCCAACAACAGGAGTCGACGGCGACAAATTCTCCCCCGGAGACACAATTTCGTTTAGAAGCCTCGACTTCGTCGCCGACATGTTCGGCAACCTCGTCTTGGTCGACATAGATCCAATCCAACCGGCCAAGGAACCAGCCGACTCCACGCCAGTCGGCCCACAAGACGCCGTAGTCACCGTCATCGATCTACTGCAGCAATCTTCTACTTCGCCGGGCCTCGGGACAACTCTCTCCTTCGGCATCTGGCTCGCGCTAGGCCTTGAGCCAGCCCAGGTCGGGCTAGGAAGGGTAGAGATTGTCAATCTCCGAACAAGCTCAACAACGCTGTAGATCTACATCTTACGCGGTAGACCCGATTCCCTGCAATTTAGTTTGGACACGGCCCAGAGCCGTTCCAGATTGGATCTAGGGAGGTCGGAGTCGTCCTTACTCTGATCAACTATTTGGATTCTGACTCCAAGTCGGACAGCAGTTCGAACACCAATTCGGACACCAGTCTGGTGAGTTTCCTTCTACCCCACGAGGTCTTCATGGCTTCAACCCCTCCACCAGAGATATGCCGACTTCAAGAGGAGCAACAAGAGGAAGCCGACTGTGAGGCTCGCAACGACGAGCTACGCAAGGCTGGGCGAACCGCTCAGCAACAGATCCTCCAGACCAAAGTCGGTGACCACGATGTCTTCTTCACGCCACAACAGAACATCGTGTCCGCTGCAACCCTGCTGGACACACTCCATCTCGAGCCTAATCATTAGGCCACCCCGACTATTGCCAAGATCAAGGCGATGATTACAGCTGCTGCTTGTCAGCAGCACCAGCAGATGGGCGACACACTTGTACCAACCAACCAATTGGGTTCTTCGGCAGCAGGCTCATCTACATCAGCACGACGCCGGACGGCTAGCTCAAGTCAGCCACACGAGGAGTCATGGCAAACATCACTCAGCAACACCAACAACAACAATCGGCGGCGTCACCAGAACAATCACCGGTTCAACCAAGACCTCCGAGTTCGTCTACAACACGATCTTTGACAAGACATTAATGCCCAGCGCCGTCAACATGAAGAAGACGAACGCTGCCGACTGGAGGATGAGCATGAGCGTTTCGGTCTTCACCACGAGCGGTTTTACCACCGCGGTCAGAGCCATAGCCCTCATGAAGATGAAAGTGTTCCAGCTTTCACCCACGAGCTATAGGACGTCAACTGGCCGTCAGGCTTCAAGCCTACGGGATCGAGAAATACGACGGCAAAACCAACCCCAAATCCTGGCTCACCGTATATACTCTGGCAATCCGAGTTGATGGAGGTGACAACAAAGCCATGGCTAACTATCTCCTGGTCGCCCTGGCCGACTCAGCGAGGACATGGCTAACAGGGCTCCCGAGGCGGTCGATCAATTCCTGGGGAGAACTCAGGGAGCGGTTCATCGCTAACTTCCAGGGGACCTACGAGAGGCCGTCTTCCAAGCATGATTTATACCAGCTGCACCAGAAGAAGAACGAGTCTCTATGCGAATTCATCAAAAGGTTCTCCAAGAAGTGCAACTCCATCTCAATGATCAAGGACGAGGTCGTCATCGCTGCCTTCTGCAAGGGAATAAAGGATGTCTCGTTCATCATGAAGTTCACTTGAAAGCCACCTGCCTCTGTCCTGGCTCTCTTCAATATGGCAAACAAATACGCCGACTCGGCCGAAGCGGTCGCAGAAGCCCTCGACGAGAAGAAAGAGTCCCGGCAGAAGGACCAGAAGGCGAAAGCCGACAATGAGCCATCACAAAACAAGACCGGTAGCCGCAAGCGGAAGTCGGATAACGAGGTGGCCAACATGGAGCGAACTTGGCCACGGCCCCCACGGAATAATGACTACCAGAAAGTTATGAATGGGCCATGCCCCTTCCACCCCAAAGGCAAGCACATGGCCAAAGACTGCTTCATGCTCAAGAAGTTTGCTTCCGAGTAGGCTTCATCATCTGGCACCGACAAGAACAAAGATATGCTAGATCAAGGCCCGGCCGACGATTTTCAAGATCCCCAGGCCGAGCTCAACCACATCTTTGGAGGGCCGTCTGCGTATGAGTCCAAGCAGAAGTAGAAGCTAACAGCACGCGACGTCAACTCAATCTCTACTGTAGACGCCCCCAATATTTGCGCTGGTCAGAGACATCCATCACGTTCACCCGCGTAGATCATCCATATCGGGTTTCACACCTGGGACGCTACTCACTCGTCCTAGACCCGGTCGTCAAGAATATCAAGTTGAAGAAGCTTCTCATAGACGGAGGCAGTGCACTCAATATCCTCTTTGCTAAGACCCTGGATGAGATGAAGATTCCTCGTTCAGATCTGTGGCCGAGTACGGCGCCCTTCCACGGGATAATTCCCGGCCTGTCTTCAACACCACTCAGGCAGATAACCTTGCCGGTCACATTCGGCACGTGGGATAACTTCCACACAGAAAACATCTGCTTTGAGGTCACCGACTTCGAGACTATGTACCACATGATACTCGGACGGCCGGCGATCGCCAAATTCATGGCGATACCGCACTATACCTACATGGTGCTCAAGATGCCAGGGCCAGTAGGAGTCCTCTCGTTCCGCAGCGATGTCAAGCAAGCCTTCACCGACGACAAGGAGAGCTACGAGCTGGCTCAATCACAAGAGGCAGCAATCAGACGCAATAGCATTTGGCAAGCCGTCGCAACTAAAGTCGAGGATAACCAAGTTCCAGTGAAAAATGCAGCGAAGTCAGAAATTTCAGCAGACTCTGACACGAAGAAAATCCCCCTGGACCCTTCCGACCCCTCCAAGATTGCTCTAGTCGGGACCAGACTCAACCCCAAATAGGAAGACGCGCTCGTCGCCTTCCTCCAAGCCAACAAGGATATCTTTGCATGGAAACCGTCCGACATGCCGAGCGTACCAAGGGAGGTGATCGAGCACGCCCTCAACGTCAAGACAGACACCAAGCCAGTCAAGCAACGGCTAAGGCACTTCGCACAAGACCATAAAGATGCTATTCGGGAGGAGATAACCAAGCTTCTCTCAGCTGGGTTCATCAAAGAGGTCTATCACCAGGATTGGCTAGCAAACCCAGTTCTAGTCCGGAAGAAAAATGGTAAATGGTGCATGTGCGTCGACTACACTGATCTCAACAAGGTGTGCCCCAAGGATTCATTTGGTCTACCAAGAATAGATCAGGTGGTGGATTCAACTGCGGGGTGCGAACTTCTCAGCTTTCTCGACTATTACTCGAGGTACCATCAAATCAGCCTGAAGGAGGAGGACTGCTTAAAGACGTCTTTCATCATGCCGTTTGGAGCGTACTGCTACATCACTATGCCGCTTGGTTTGAAAAACACTGGAGCAACGTATCCACGTGCAATTCAGCGGTGTTTGCACACTCACATCGGGCGCAACATGGAAGCCTACATCGATGACGTGGTGATCAAGACCAAGTCCAAACAAGACCTCATCGTTGATCTGGAAGAAACCTTCCAAAATCTTCGAAGATTCAAGATGAAGTTGAACTCAGAAAAGTGTGCCTTCGGTGGCCATCCGGCAAGTTACTCGGCTTCATCGTCTCACATCACAGCATCGAGGCCAACCCGGAGAAAGTCAACACAATTATGAACATGGCACCCCCGACTAACCAGAAGGACATCCAAAAGTTGACAGGCTGCATGGCGGCACTCAGTCGGTTTATTTCCTGACTGGGCGAACAGGGCATGCCCTTTTTCAAGCTATTGAAGAAAGCAGACAATTTCCAATGGACTCCCGAAGCCCAGCAAGCCTTCGAAGACTTCAAGCAATTTCATCACCTCCCGTGTTGGCATCACCTGATGAGGACATCACTAGCTCGGATATGACCTAGCTACCTTATTTATTCATCAACCAAAGGTGCATGCTTTCTACGTAAGATTTATGTGTTATATATTTGAACAGCCGTTACTGCACCATGAGTTTTGTGTGTTATCGTTGGCAGAGATACTTGTTTGGATAAAGGGAAAGAGACCGAGCTCAAGGAACACATGGATGATCAAAGAAGTTGATTGGGGACCAAACCAAGACCTTACCCAAGTCTACTCCTACATCACCACGTCACTTTTGGTCCATAGAATGCAAGAGATGAAGTTCTGCACGTTTTGGATTTGGATTCGGGCCTCCTAATAGCATCAACTTCAAACGGACCTAGCTGCTGATCTAGAAGGATTTTCAGGGCCCATGAGTACTTGTTGGAAAGCTTATGGAGTCTAATTTCAGATGGTTTTGGTCCCACGTCAAAATTCCTCCTGAGCTGTTTGGAATCATTGAAACAAGACACGTACCTCTCCCAGTCCGAATCTGTTTTGGGCCTTGGGCCTTTAATTGTGTCGTGTGCTAAGCCCAAGGGGTGTGCGCCCTAGGGATAACCCTAGGACGTCTGAACTCCTATATATACAGTAGCCGTCATTGTTTAAAGATGGGTTTTGCTTAGATTAATCTGTCTATGAACAGTTTCACCATTTATCGGCTTGTCAGACCTCAACTTCGAGAGTATAATCATTCATCTGCAAGTGAGATGCAATCTTTCTTGTTCTTCCTTGTGTTTTTCAATTCGCATGCAGGGATTAGCCTTCGTGGCGAGGTCAACCGGGCAGCGCACGGTTGATAACGAGAGGAGACATGGTACTGTGATTGCAAGGTTCGGGTCTTGGTGATCCGAAGCCGGATCGTGAGTGTCAATTCTCCACCAAATCGAGAGTTGTCCTTACCTAACGGAAGATCGGGCACCCTGTTGCCATCAAGTGGTATCAGAGCGAAGGTCGCCCGTTAGGTATCATTCTGTTCCGTCCTGTTTCAATTTTTGTTTCTATACCTAGAGTCCAGAAAAAGCCACAAAAACAAAATTGGTAGTCGTAGGTTTTCCTGTCCTACAACCACATTTAGCCTTTTGCATAATTCTGTTTTAGAGTCCGTAGTGTTGAGTTGGTGTCCTAGGTCGAGTTCGGTTGCTAGTTTAGATTGTGTTTGAGTCCAATTCGTGATCCATCCACCGCACCCCTACAAACCCTAGCCACCACCACCACCATTGTCTCTATTTTCCCATATACTAACCATCTTGTGCAAGTGCTGGTCATTGTTTGTTCTGTTTCAGTGTCATATATCACGTCCTTTGATCACCCTATACCTCCATCCACCTCCCCAGCAGCCACCGCCACCATATCATCCCCGGTTCACCACCTGATTCCGAATCAGCCTCCACCAAAACACTGATATGAAGGACCTTCCTTGAAATAGCCATAACTTTCACATACGGAGTCGGAATCAGGCAAATAAATAGTCTACGGACATCTACAAAAAATTTCACATACGGGTTCGCCAAAATCAGTTTTGCAAAATTCAGGCCGGAAGATTGGGTTTTCACACTCCGAAGTTCTAGCACGAATTTTAAAGCACGCTCGTGTATTTCCACAGGCCACACCTTATATCAGTTTGAGCTGCCACCTCCTGAGGTTGTTGTTCCTGTGCTCCTAGTTGAGAAAAAAATATCCAAAAAGTAAAAGAAAAATAAAAAAAAGGTGTGAAAGAAGAAAATAAGAGAAAAGGCCTGCGTCGCTACCACAATCGCAATGTCCATGGCCGTGCCTTATTGGTTGGAGATCTCGTCTTGAGAAAAATACAAACAACCAAAGACAGGCATAAACTATCCCCAATATGGGAAGGGCCGTTCATTATAGCTGAGGTCACGTGGCTAGGCGCTTACCGACTAAAGACCGAAGACAGTGCCCTTGTCAGCAACTCATGGAATATAGAACAGCTACGTCCTTTCTATACCTGAGCTTTATACATTCCCATGTGTATAGTTTTTCTCTGACTCACTACGCCGCTTGTTCCAACCGAGTAGTGAGTCGGGGGCTGCATGTATTATATATGCTTTGTCAATAATATACAAGCCTGTTTTACGTAAGTTATGAAGTTTTGCAATGACTTTGTCATGTTTGCCCGAGTACAGCTTTCTGCGGTGAATGATTTTATTAAGTTCCTATAGACTAACTCGGCGTAGACCACATAGTCGGGTAAAGCTAATGATAACTAAGTAACAACACAGAGCTTGGTGGCATTGCACATATATTTACACATGTCCTTACAAAAAGTTTATACACACCGACTGCATGATGGACTGTTCTTACATACCCAGGTCTTGGGTGACCACCTCTGCAGTCGGCCTCGCCTGGGCTATCAACTCCAGCGCCTCCTCAGGTGTCGTCTCCTCGGTGAATCCCTCTCCAATGGCTTCAATATCTACCCTAGGGTAGATTGACTTGGTCATCGCCAGGGTTTGGGCCACGCCGACAACAACATGCTTATCCGAGTACCTCTTTAGGGTAGTTGGTGCTTCGTTCAGCGCGCCTGCACTTGGGAGATCGTGTTGGAGCTGGTTCCCACGTAGTGAGGATCCATGATGTCAAGGAGCCCTTTCACGGACTCGGCAAGGATCTCCCATGACTCCTTGACAACCTTTATCTCCTCTGCAAAAGCCTGAAACTGGATTTGGGCATTGGCTCTAGCAGCTACTCAAGTTCATCGACAAGTAAACTTGTTAGGCAAAATTGCAGACAGAGTACTTATTGGATTGGTTAGGATCATTGTCAGAGAGGAGACTTACTTTCGTAGTCGGCCACCTCAACTTCAGCGGCCTGATGCACTGAGTCAAGAAATGTCTGGCCACCCATGGACCAGTCAACCTGGCTCTCTTCAACTTATCGATCTTGTCAATCAGTATGTGAACTTGCCCCATTTCTTCAGAGGTGGGCAAAGACGACCACTTGGCTATAACTGTCAGAGGCAAACCCAAAAAAGGGGGAAGGCTTGGTTGAAGATCGGAACAGTAAAACCATTCCTTATGCCAGCCTTTGAGAGAAGATTTCAGGGGAATATTGAAGTAAATCCTCTTCATCTCGCTCCTGAGTAGGATACCGGCCCCCCAATCACTTGGACCTTGCTCTTGGAGGGCTGGGGTTTGATGTAGAACAGATGTCTGAACAGATTCAAATGGGGTTCCACACCCAGGAAGCACTCACAAAGAGTCACAAAAATAGAAATTTGCAAGATCGAGTTGGGATTTAGATTCACCAACTCGAGTTCATAAAAGGCAAGAAGCTAGCGGAAGAACTCGGAAGATGGAAGAGAAAGACCCTAGTTGAAAAAAGAGGCAAAAACAACGGTCTCACCGGCCTGGGGCTCCGGAACCGATTCACCTTCAGCCGGACGCCAGTTGATAACATCGCAGCTTTGCAATCTCAACTGCTTCTCCAAAAGGTTCAACTTAGCCGACCCACAATCCGAAGTTGGCCAGACCTCGTCCGACACATCCACGAAATCTGAAGCCCTCAGCATGGTTAGGGATGAGAAGATTTGGGGGAAATGTTGCTAGAGGTTTGGAATGGATGAGGAGGACTAGAATCACCCGAGTTCCAATGGGGAAGAGCAAGCAATGGCGAACCCTAGTGGAGCAGGAGGTGAAATTTTGGCGCGGAAGCTAGAAGACGAAACGATTGGTGGATTGGAGAAGATGAAGGAATCTTTTCTCTCTCTCCCCGCCTTTTATAGAGCCGTTTCCGATTCGTGGGTTTGGCCTACAAAGTCGGTACTGGGCACCAAGATATGAGTTTCTACAGTAGCACGCTCAATGTGGGCCATTCGCTGGCTGTGTTAAAATCACGGTGCTGGTGCTACCAACAGGAACCGATGAGGTAAACAGATATGCTTCATGAAGGCCTAATTGCTGAACATATGTGTTTGGGTATCTGTCTTATCCGCCAGGTATTGATGATATATCCTTATAAGGGTCACAAGCTGGTCTTCATAAAGATTGGGGATACAGGTATCTCTCAAGTACACCTGACCACATAATGGATTAAATTTCATAAAGTGGTACTCAGCCTACATGCTTGGCCAACAGTTGCCATGAGCAAATCTTTTTCCAGCCGACATGACGCTGAGAAGTCTAACTTCCGAGTAGTACACTAGTTGGGAGAGACTATAAATATTCTTTCTAGCTGATATGACGCTGAAGAGTCTAACTTCCGAGTGGGACGCCACTCGGGAAAGACTATAAACACCTTTTCCAACTGACATGAAGCTAAAGAGTCTGATTTCCAAGTGACATACTACTCGGGAAAGACTATAAATTATTTCCGGTTGACATGATACCGAAGAGTCTATGTACCAGTAGTATACTACTCGGGAAAGACTATAAGGTTAAAGATCTTTGACTTTATGTTTAATTGTTTTCACAATTAAGCACAAAGTCGGGGGCTACATCAAATAGGTGTGCCTATTCGGTGCACACTATTCATACATCTACATGGAGCCCTTCATAGCCTCGCTGCCAACTGACATGAAGCAGGACTCGGGAGAAGACTTACTTGGACAAAGAGTACTCAGGAGCAATGCACGCGGGCAATCTTCACCATGGAGGATGAGCACTCGGCATTAGCTGTGACTCAACTATGAAGGTCTCAGGGGCTATTGTGGAGGCCATGGGCCCCGGGTACCTCATGACAAGCATATGGACTACTTGGACAGAGGATGGGCCTAGCCTTGTAATTAGAGATATGATAGAACCTGGCAGACTTTGACTTGTACGATAAGGAATATACAGTCCTAGTCGGGTAGGTTATATCTCTAAGAGGAGATCCCTTGGCTGTAATCCAGCTGGGACTCCTACCATGTACCCCTGTCCCCCAGTATATTAGGGGAGGCAGGGCGCCCCCTGAGGGCATAAACTCATAGAAGCAAGCACACATCCTCAAAGGAATACACCACAACTGGACGTAGGGTATTACCTCACATCGAGGGCCTGAACCAGTATAAACCTCGCCGTGTTCCTTTGCAATCCACCGAGTTTCGATCCGACGAGTAGCCCTATATTCATATTGCCGGTGTAAAACATCGACACCAAGACCCTGGGTGAGATGAAAATCTCTCGTTCAGAACTGCGGCCGAGTACGGCGCCCTTCCACGGGATAATTCCCGGCCTGTCTTCAACACCCCTTGGGCAGATAACTTTGCCGGTCACCTTCGGCACGCGGGACAACTTGCGCATAGAAAATATCTACTTCGAGGTCGCCGACTTCGAGACTGCGTACCACATGATACTCGGACGACTGGCGCTCACCAAATTTATGGCGATACCGCAATATACCTACATGGTGCTCAAGATGCCTGGGCTAGCCGAAGTTCTCTCCCTTCACAGCGACGTAAAGCAAGCCTTCACCTGTGATAAAGAAAGTTGCGAGTTGGCTCAGTCTCAAGAAGCGACAGTCGGATGCGACAGCATTTGGCAATCCGCTACAACAGAAGTCGAGGACAACCAAGTTCCGGTGAAGAAAGCAGCAAAGTTGGGAATTTCAGTGGACTCCGACACGAAGAAGATCGCCCTGGACCCATCCGACCCCTCCAAGACTGCTCTAATCGGGACTGGACTCGACCCCAAATAGGAAGACGTGCTCGTCACCTTCCTCCAAGCGAACAGGGACATCTTTGCTTGGAAGCCTTCCGACATGCCTAGGGTATCAAGGGAGGTGATCAAGCACGCCCTAAATATCAAGGCAGACGCCAAGCCAGTCAAGCAACGGCTACGGTGCTTCGCACAGGACCGCAAGGATGCTATTCGGGAGGAGATAACCATGCTTCTCGCAGCCTGGTTCATCAAAAGAGGTCTACCACTCGGATTGGCTGGCAAACCCAGTCCTGGTCCAGAAGAAGAACGATAAATGGCGCATGTGCGTTGACTACACCAACATGAACAAAGCGTGCCTCAAAGATCCATTTGGTCTACCACGAATAGATCAGGTGGTGGATTCAACTGCGGGGTGCGAACTTCTCAGCTTTCTCGACTGTTACTCGGGATACCACCAAATCAGCCTGAAGGAGGAGGATTGCCTAAAAACGTCTTTCATCACGCTGTTTGGTGCATACTACTACATCGCTATGCCGTTCGGTTTGAAAAGCGCTGGAGCAACGTATCAACGAGCAATTTAGCGATGTCTACACACTCAGATTGGGTGCAACGTGGAGGCATATGTCGATGACGTGGTGATCAAGACAAAGTCCAAAGAAGACCTCATTGCTGACTTGGAGGAAACCTTCCAAAATCTTCGAAGATTCAAGATGAAGTTGAACCTGGAAAAGTGCGCCTTCAGTGTGCCTTCCGGCAAGCTACTCGGCTTCATCGTATCGCATCGTGGCATCGAGGCCAATCCAGAAAAAATCAAGGAAATTATGAACATGACACCCCCGACTAACCAAAAGGACATCCAGAAGTTGATAGGCTGCATGGCGGCACTTAGCCGATTTATTTCCCGACTGGGCAAACGGGTGTCGATGCTTTGCACCGGCAATAAAACTATGGGGGTACTCGGCGAGGGTGAATTCGGTGGACTGCAGAGGAACACAAGAGAATTATACTGGTTCAGGCCCTCAAGATGAGGTAATACCCTACGTCCAGTTGAGGTGTTATTCCTCTGAGGTGTTTGTAGATCGATGATCTGGCTGCTCTTGTTCTGCTTGCCCTGAGGGGCGCCCTGCCTCCCTTTATATACTAGGGGACAGGGGTACATGATAAGGATCCCAGTCGGATATGACTAAAGGATTTCCTTCTTAGAGATAGAATCCTATCCGACTAAGACTATGTTTCCTTATTATACAAGGTACAGCCTGCCAGGTGCTATCTTATCTCTAATTACATGGTCTGGCCCATCCTCTATCCGAGTAGCCTATGTACTGGTAATGAGGTACCCGGGGCCCATGGCCTCCACAGTAGCCCCTGAGACCTTCATAGTTGAGTCACAGCTGATGCCGAGTTCTCGTCCTCCACGGTGAAGGTTGCCCGAGTGCGGTGCGCCCGAGTACTCTTTGTCCAAGTAAGTCTTCTCCCGAGTCCTGCTTTATGTCAGCTAGCAGCGAGGCTATGAAGGGCTTCATGTAAATATATGAATAGTGTGCGCCGAATAGGCGCACCTATTAGGTGTAGCCCCCGACTTTGTGCTTAATTGTGAAGACAATTAATCATAAAGTCAAAGATCTTTAACCTAGAAGTCTTTCCCGAGTAGATTACTACGGGTATTTGTGACTCTTCAGTATCATGTCAACCGGAATAAACTTTATAGTCTTGCCGAGTAGAAGACTACTCGTATGTAGGACTCTTCGACTTCATGTCAGTCAGAATATGAGTTTATAGTCTTGCCAAGTAGGATGCTACTCGTATATGGGACTCTTCAGCGTCATGTCAGCTGGGAAAAAGGGGTTTATAGTCTTTTCCGAGTGGCGTCCCACTCAAAAGATAGACTCGTCCGCATCATGTCAGCGGGAATGAAGATTTATAGTCTCTCCCGAGTAGTGCACTACTCGAAAATTAGACTCTTCAGCGTCATGTCGGCTGGAACAATGTTGCTCATGGCAACTGGTGGCCACGCATGTAGGCCGAGTACCACTTTATGAAAATAAATCCATGGCGTGGTCAGGTGTACTCGAGAAAGATACCTGTATCCCCAATTTTAATGAAGACCAGCTTGCGATCCTTTTAAGGATATATCCTCGAGACCTGATGGATAAAACAGATACCCAAACATATATGTTTAGCAATAAGGCTCTCATGAAGCATATCTGTTTACCTCATCGGCTCCTGTTAGCAGCTCCAGCACTATAGTTTCAACTCAGCCTGCGGACGGCCCACATGGAGCATGCTACTGTAGGAACTCGTATCTTGCTGGCCAGTGCGGACTGTGTAGGCCCAAGCCCATTTAGTCGGCATTGGTTATAAAAAGATGGGGAGAGAGAAAAAGATTCCGTCGTCTTCCCCAAATCAGCTAATCTCTTCATCTTCCACCTTCGTGCCCAACGTTTCGCCTCCCGCACGGCTAGCGTTAGCTGCTGCTATTCCCCACCCGAACTCGGGCGATTTCAATCTTCTCCGTTTGCTCCAAGCCCCGATTTGTTCTTCCCCAAATCTCATCGCCTCCAGACATGCCGAAGGCTTCGGATCTTGCGGGGGCGCCGGGGAGTTCTTGGCCGGTGTCGGATTGTGGCTCGGTGAAGCTGAAGCAGCTGGAGAATGAACTGAAGTTGCCCAGCCAAGAGGTGATTCGCTGGCAGCCGGCCAGGGATGAGTCGAGCCCGAGTCCTCGACCTGGAGAAACGGTAGTTTCGCCTCCTTTTTCGATCAAGGCTTGTGCCTTCCGTCTTCTGATTTCTTCCGCCGCATCCTTGATTTCTACGGGCTGGAGTTATTGCATCTGAACCCCAACTCCATTCTTCAGATCTCTATTTTCGTCACTCTGTGTGAGTGCTATTTGGGTGTGGAACCCCATTTCTTCTTCTTCAGGCATCTGTTCCACATTAAGCCTCAGCCCTCCAAATCCAACATCAGTGTAATCGGGGGGGCTGGTCTTCAATTGAGGGGTGATAGGAAAAAGTTGTATCTTGATCTTCCCTTGAAGTCCTCCTTGAAAGGCTGGCACAAGGAGTGGTTCTATTGCGCAAATCTGGCACCCTCCTTACGGCCATTTACCGGCCTGCCGCCGGTGTTTTCGCCGAATTGGTCGGTGGACCCGACCTATGAGGAGATGGGTCAAGTGCACCTGCTATTAGCGAAGCTGGATAACTTCAAGAAGGCTGGCCTAACTGGTCCCTGGGTAGCCAGGCGGTTCCTGACTCGGCACTTCCAGCCTCTGAAGCTGAGGAGCGCGTTTGGCTGGGACTACCAGGGAAAAAATGACCCTGACCAAGTTAGTCGGGAGTCGGCCGACGAGCGGAAGGTGACGGAGACCTTGTTTGGATACTTCTCCAGCGGGGTAATCGAAACCGAAGACAAGAAGAGACGCATTGCGTCTTTTAGGCACAACCGGCCTCAGACCGAGGTAACATCTATCTTCCCTTCGTAGCATATGCTTGTGGGCTCAAATGTCTGAGTTTCCGGCAGCGCTTAGTGTATCTTGTTGATTTTCTTGTAGTACTGCGTGGAGTTTGACGAAGACTCCTGTCCATTGTCGGCCGTCGCGTCGAAGAAGAGGCCGAGGAGTCCCTCCACTACCCAACCCGACTCCAAGAGAGCGGGGAAGAAGCCGATTTTATATCGGGGCGAGGGGGCCCTGACGGCGCACGCCATGAGCGGGAGGTTGAAAATAAAGGACGCCGCTGCTGCGACGCCCATTCGATCGAGCCCCAGGTTGAGACCTGCGAATTTGAGCCCAACGTTGTCGAGCCCGGTCGTAGCGCCGGCGAGGGGCCGGCAGGAGCAAACGCCTCCAGGAGCGGAGGCGCCCGAGCCGACCGTACCGGAGTCGGGGCCGACTCGGATTGATGCGCCACCGCCGACTGAGACGCCGGCCAGGCCAACCGCCGGAGCTAGCGCTCCGTCGGGGAGCAGGTCGCCCGGCAAGAAGCTGAAGTTCTCCAAGAGGTGCGCTGCTCCGGGTCTTCCGAAGTCTTTGTGTTGTTCAAGTAATGTCTTGATGTCATGCTTCGTCGTGCAGGAAGCGGGCCGATGTCGATCTCAAGGAGGTCGACCTGTCTGCTCCACTTGATGAGCCTGCCCCAGCCGAGCCAGCGGCCGCGAACACACCTGTTGGGCCAGCGGCCAGCCCGGTTGCTGAGACCGAGGTGGCTCCGACTACAAGGCCGTTGCCGCCACCCGACCGAGAGGTGGCTGCTGAAACTGAGGCCCTAGCCCCCGAGGCGCCGCATGTTGCGGAAGCCGTGGACGGAGCCCCTGAGCCGGTCCCCGAAGTCGTGGGGGCGGGCAGTGCTGAGACCAGGACCCCGTCACCGTCGTGGTTGTCATCTTCGCCGTCGCCGCCGCCGCCACTGCCGGAGATCCCACATCTGCCTCGGATCGAAGCTCCTCCACGTGTGATGCCCCGGACCTTTACGTGGATAGCTCGCGACGGTACTGTGAAAAGCTTCAGGCTCGATGAAGTCATTGCCAGGAGAGAGCGCGAGAGCCTGCTTTGTGCCGCCATCAGCGGGTCGCAGGGGGTCACGGTATGAGTCTTGTAGTAAAGCTCTGGTAATCTTCGTGTTTTGATGTCGGACTCCGTCCTTGATTCGTCTTTTATCTTGGGCAGAAACTTGTAGACCACAATGAGGCGATGACGGAGATCTTGGTCGAGGTAGCTCCCCACCTCGCAGAGTTGGAACAGCTCCGGGCCTTGAAGGCCGAGATGGAGGAGCGTCATGCGGGGAGGGAGGCCTAGTTGAAGGGCAGCGCCGATCAACTCAGGGCGGAGACATGGGCCCTAGCCGGAAAGATCAGAGGTAAGTTCCTCGAGTATATTTTCCCGACTGAACCGTTGATGTATTCGTCCAGCTGCGTTGTTCCCGACTGCCCAGTTGTGTCATGACTGCACGGTTGAGCTCTTGGCTAATCTGTGGTGCAGACCTCGAAGCGGAGTTAAAGACCCGAACAGAGAGGGAATCGTAGCTGAAGGAGGCCGAAGAAGCCAAGGTTGAGCTTGAGAAGGTCAAGGCCGACCTGACAAAGGCCAACACCGAGCTTGATCGGGAGAAGTCCGAGTTGGAGAAGGCCATCGTCAAGCTCGGTAAGGAGAAGGCCGAACTGGAGAAAACCGTAGCCGGGTGGGAGGCCGACTACGAAAGTAAGTCCTCAACCCGACTGTAATCTTAGCCAATCCATTAATTATCCTGTGTGTAGCCGAATTTGACAAGCTTACTTGCCGGCTGATCTGGGCAGACATGAGAACTAATGTCCGGGCCCACTACCAGTTCTACACGGAGGAGATAAGGTTGATCAGGGAGTCACGGGAGGCCCTTGTCGGGTCCGTGAAAGGGCTCCTTGACCTTATAGATCCCTGCCCAGTGGGAACCAGCTGCAGCAGAATCCCTCAGATAGTGGGGCGTCTCGAGGATGCACCGAGTGCCTTGAAAAGGTACTCGGATGAGCGTGTTGTCGCCGGCGTGGCCCAGACCCTGGCGATGACCAAATCCATATACCCTAGGGCGGATATTGAAGCCATCGGGGAGGGGTTTGCCGAAGAGACGACGCCAGAGGAGGCGCTGGAGCTGATCGCCCGGGCGAAGCCGACTGTAGAAATAATTACTCGAGACCTGGGTCTGTAACGGCAATATGTCATGTAGTCGGGACATATGAATTTGCGTAAACAAGCATGTGTAAATATGTGTGCAATGCCGCCAAGCTTATTATTCAGTTGTCATTAGCTTTACTTGACTGTGTAGTATGCACCGAGTTTGTTTGTCAGAACTTAATAAAAACGTTCAAGGTAAGAGGCTGTACTCGGGCAAACGCGACAGTCGTAGTAAGGCTTCATAACTGAAATGAAATAAGCTCGTATGTTATTGACAACGCACATATATACATGCAGCCCCCGACTCACTACTCGGTTGATACAAGCGGCGTAGTGAGTTAGAAGAGCTGTACACATGAAAATTATAGAACTCAGGTATAGAAAGGACGTAGCTGTTCTATGTTCCATGAGTTGCTGATGAGAACGCCGTCTTCAGTCTTCAGTCGGTAGGCGCCTGGCCGCGTGACCTCAGCTATAATGTACGGCCCTTCCCAGATTGGGGATAATTTATGCCTGTCTTTGGTGGTTTGTATTTTCCTCAGGACGAGATCCCCGACCAAAAAGGCACGGCCACGGACACTGTGATTGTGGTAGCGACGTAGGCCTTGAAGATACCTTGCCGACTGGATAGTTGCGGTGTCTCTTGCTTCTTCCAGCTGATCTAGTTCGACCAGTCGGGTATTCTTGGAGTCATCTTCTGAGTAGGCCCGGACTCGTGGAGAGCCAAACTGTAACTCGGTGGGTAGCATAGCCTCGGCACCGTAGACCAGAAAGAAAGGGGATTGCCCTGTTGCCCGACTAACCGTGGTTCTGAGGGACCAGAGAACGGATGGGAGTTCTTGTACCCACCGGCCCGCATATGGTTGTAGTCGGTCGAATATCCTGGCCTTGATGCCTTGTAAGACCATACCATTGGCTCGTTCAACCTGCCCATTGCTCCGCGGGTGTGCCACAGATGCATAGCAGATCTTGATGCCAAAATTGTCGCAGAAGTCTTGGAATACGCCTGCCGCGAACTGAGTGCCGTTGTCGGTGATGATGCGGTTAGGGACTCCGAACCGGTATAATATACTCATGATGAAGTCCTTTGCTCGTGCCGCTGTAATTGTTGCAACGGGTTTGGCCTCAATCCACTTGGTGAACTTATCTACCGCGACGAATAAATGGGTGAACCCGCCTGGCGCTTTCTTGAAAGGCCCGACCATGTCGAGCCCCCATACTGCAAATGGCCAGGAGATGGGGATAGTTTGGAGTTCCTGGGCTGGAAGGTTTGTTTGTCTTGCCTAGAACTGGCAACCCTCGCACTTGCGAACGATGTCCTTGGCATCTGTTACTGTTGTGGGCCAGAAAAATCCCTGCCGGTAAGCCTTTCCGACTAACGTCCTGGATGCAGCATGGTTGCCACATATGCCCGAGTGGATCGAGTGCAGGATCTGCTTGCCCTCCTTGGTGGTGACACAGCGCATGAGGACCCCGGATGCGCTCCTTTGGTACAAGTCTTCTCCAACTAGTAGGAAGCTTTTGCTTTGACGCTTTATCTGCTCAGCTTGACTGTGATCTTCTGGGAGTTCGTCGTCCGTGAGAAATTTGACAACAGGAGTCCTCTAGTCTTGACATATGTGCAGCACCTCGTCTGTGGTCGGGGTAGGCTCGCCTCCCGACTGATCTGGGGCCGGTTTCTTCTTGACTGATGGCTCCATGAGTTGCTCGACAAAGATTCCAGCTAGAGCTGCTTCTCATTTAGATCCCATGTTTGCTAGCTCGTCTGCTGCGTCGTTGTATTGGCGCAGGACATGTGTGATTTCCAGCCCGTCGAACTTGTTTTCCAGCTTGCGGACCTCCTGACAGTATGCCGCCATGGTGTCGTCGAGGCAGGTCCAGTCTTTCATGACTTGGTTTACCACGAGTTGAGAATCTCTGCGTACAACCAGTCGATGTATGCTGAGTGATATAGCAATGCGGAGCCCGTGAACAAGTGCCTCGTACTCGGCGACGTTGTGGGAAGCCGGGAAGTGGATTTGTAGAACGTACTTCAGTTTTTCGCCAGTGGAGGACGTCAATATGACTCCGGCCCTAGCACCACCGATCCGTAGAGAACCGTCGAAGTACATTGTCCAATATTCTAGCTTTGCTATTGGTGTAGGCAATTGGACTTCTGTCCACTCGGCCACGAAGTCGGCTAGGGCTTGAGACTTGATTGCTGTCCGTGGCTGAAAGGTGATGTCAAACGCCATCAACTCGAGTGCCCATTTAGCGATTCGGCCAGTGGCCTCGCGATTATGAAGGACATCCCCAAGTGGAAATGCTATGACCACCGTGACTTGGTGTGCTTGGAAATAATGCACCAGCTTCCGGACTGTGATAAGTAGGCCATATAGCAGCTTTTGGACCTGCGGATATCTCGTTTTGGAGTCGGCAAGGACCTCGCTGACGAAGTAGACTGGCCGTTGTATTTTTTGAATATGACCCTGTTCAGACCGCTCAACCACCAGCACCGTGCTGACTACCTATGTTGTTGCCGCCAGATATAGCATTAGCGGTTCCTGGGGCAGAGGTGACACCAACACGGGGGGTGATGTGAGGAATTGTTTGAAGTCTTCGAAGGCTCGCTGGGCTTCCGGAGTCCATTGGAAATTGTCGGTCTTTTTGAGTAGCTTGAAGAAGGGCATGCCCCGCTCGCCCAGTCGGGAGATAAATCGGCTGAGTGCCGCCATGCAGCCTGTCAGCTTCTGGACGTCTTTGAGGTTAGTCGGGGGTGCCATGTGCCTGATGGCGTTGACTTTCTCCGGGTTGGCCTCGATGCCGCTGTGCGAGACGATGAAGCCGAGTAATTTTTCGGATGGCACACCGAAGGCGCATTTTTCTGGGTTCAACTTCATCTTGAATCTTCGAAGGTTTTGGAAGGTTTCTTCCAGGTCAGCGATGAGGTCTTCTTTGGACTTGGTCTTGATCACCACGTCGCCAACATAGGCTTCCACGTTGCGCCCGATCTGAGTATGCAGACACCGCTGAATAGCCCTTTGATAGGTTGCGCCCGCGTTCTTCAGACCGAACGGCATTGTGATATAGCAATACGCTCCAAACGGTGTGATGAAAGATGTCTTCAAGCAGTCTTCTTCCCTCAGGCTGATTTGATGGTATCCCGAGTAGCAGTCGAGAAAACTGAGTAGGTCGCACCCTGCCGTGGAGTCAACCACCTAGTCTATCCGAGGAAGACCAAATGGGTCCTTGGGGCATGCTTTGTTGAGGTCGGTGTAGTCGACGCACATGCGCCACTTACCATTTTTCTTCCGGACCAGAACTGGGTTTGCCAACCAGTCCGGGTGGTAGACCTCTTTGATGAACCCGGCTGCGAGGAGTTTGGTAATTTCCTCCCGGATAGCGTCTTTGCGGTCTTGAGCGAAGCGCCACAGCCGTTGCTTGACTGGCTTGGCGTCTGTCTTCATGTTTAGGGCGTGCTCGATCACCTCCCTTGGTACGCCCGGCATGTCGGACGGTTTCCACGCGAAGATATTCTTGTTGGCTTGGAGGAAGGTGACGAGCGCGTCTTCCTATTTGGGGTCGAGTCCGGTCCCGACTAAAGCAGTCTGGGAGGGGTCGGAAGGGTCCAGGGGGATCTTCTTCATGTCAGAGTCCGCTGAAATTCCTGACTTCGCTGCTTTTTTCGCCGGAACTTGATCTTGCTCGACTTTTGTTGTGACGGCTTGCCGAATGTTGTCGCGCCCGACTGCCACCTCTTGTGATTGAGCCAGTTCGCAGCTCTCCTTGTCGCAGGTGAAGGCTTGCTTTACGTCGCTGCGGAGGGAGAGGACTCCTGCTGGTCCAGGCATCTTCAGCACCATGTATGTATAGTGCGGTATCGCCATAAATTTGGCGAGTGCCGGTCGTCCGAGTATCGCGTGGTACGCAGTCTCGAAGTCGGCGACCTCGAAGCAGATAGTTTCTGTGCGGAAATTATCCCGTGTGCCGAAGGTTACCGGCAAAGTTATCTGCCCAAGTGGAGTTGATGACAGGCCGGGAATTATCCCGTGGAAGGGCGCAGTGCTCGGCCGTAGTTCTGAATGAGGGATTTTCATCTCGTCCAAAGTCTTGGCGAATAGGATGTTGAGCGCGCTGCCTCCGTCGATGAGGGTTTTCTTCAGCCTGATGTTTCTGACGATCGGGTCTAGGACGAGTGGATAGCGTCCCGGGTGGGAAACCCGATCTGGGTGATCTGCGCGATTGAAGGTGATGGCCATCTCTGACCAGCGCAGGTATTGGGGGGTGTCGGCCGTAGAGACCGTGTTGATGTCGCGCACTGAAAGCTTCTGTTTGCGCTTGGACTCGTATGCGAGTGGTCCCCCGAAGATATGGTTGAGCTCGGCTTGAGGGTCTTGGAAGTCGTCAGCCAGGCCCGAGTGTGGCTTCTCTTTGTCCTTGTCGGCGCCAGATGATGAAGTCTGCTCGGAGGCAAACTTTTTGAGCATATAGCAGTCTTTGGCCGCGTGCTTTCCCTTGGGGGCATGGCCCGCTCATGACTTTCTGGTAGTCGTTGTTCCGCTGGGGCCACGACCGGCTGCGCTCCATGTTGGCCACCTCGTTGTCCGACTTCCGTTTACGGCTGCCGGACTTGTTTTGAGATGGCTCGTTGTTGGCTTTCGCCTTCTGTTCTTTCTGTCGGGGCTCCTTCTTCTCGTCGAGGGCCTCGGCGACCGCTTCGGCCGAGTTGGCGTATTTATTGGCCATGTCGAAGAGCGCCCGAACTGTGGATGGTGGCTTCCGAGTGAATTTTGCGATAAGCGGAGCGTCTTTTACCCCTTTGCGAAAGGCGGCGATGACGGCTTCGTCTTTGACCGTTGGGATTTGGTTGCGTTTCTCGGAGAACCTTTTGATGAATTCGCGCAAAGACTCGTTTTTCTTCTGGTGCAATTGATAGAGATCATGCTCCGAAGCGGGTCTATCGTAGGTCCCCTAGAAATTAGCGATGAACCGCTCCCTGAGTTGTCCCCAGGAATCGATTGACCGCCTCAGGAGACCTGTCAGCCATGTCCTCGCCGAGTCGGCTAGTGCGACTAGGAGGTAGTTAGCCATGACTCTGCTGCCGCCCCCAGCAGCTCGGACTGCCAGGGTGTAAACAGTAAGCCAGTACTCTGGGTTTGTCTTGCCGTCGTACTTTTCGATCCCGGTGGGCTTAAAGCCAGTCGGCCACAAGATGTCCTGTAGCTCCCGAGTGAAGGCTGCGATGCCTTCGTCTTCGTGAGGGCTCTGACTCCAATCTTGGCGATGTAGTCGCTCGTGGTGGATGCCGAAGCGCTCATTTTCGTCTTCCAGTCGGTAGCGTTTATCTTCTTCGCGTTCTTCGCGTCGGGCGTTTATGGTGTGGCGAAGGTCCCGGTGCAGTCGAACTCGGAGGTCCTGATTGGGTCGACGATCGTATTGGCGACGCCGCCGGTTGTCATTATTGGTATTGCCGAGCGTTGTTTGCCGGGACTCTTCGCGTTGCCGACTGGAGCCGGCCGCCCAGCGTCGTGCTGATGCGGATGAGCCTGCCGCCGGAGAACCCGACCGGTTGGTCGGTATAGCAGTGTCACCCGACTGCTGTTGCTGCTGACAGGCAGCAGCTGTGATCATCGCCTTGATCTTGGCAATAGTCGGGGTGGCCTGGTGATCGGCCCCGAGCTGGAGTGTGTCCAGCAGGGTCGCAGCGGCCACAATGTTCTGTTGTGGCGTGACAAAGACGTCGTGGTCGCCAATCTTGGTTTGGAGGATCTGTTGCTGAGCGATTCGCCCAGCCTAGCGTAGCTCGTTGTTGCGGGCTTCGCGGTTGGCCTCCTCCTGTTGTAATCGGCGCGCCTCCTCTTGTCGCTCCTCTTGTAGTCGGCGTCCCTCGGAAGGTGGTGTTGAAGCCATGAAGATCTCGCGGGAGAGGGGGAAGCTTGCCAAATTAAAGTCCGAGCTAGCGCTCGAACCGCTATCCGACTTGGTGTCGGACTCTGAATAGTTTATCGGAGTGAGAACAACTCCGACCTCTCTGGATCCAATCTGAAACGGCGCTTGGCCGTGTCCAAACTGAATCACTGGAGATCGGGTCTGCTGCGTGAGGTAAAGATGCGCAGCGTCGCCGGAATTGTGCGGGAAATTGACGACCTCTCCCCTTCTTGGCCCAACTCGAGCTGGCTCAAGGCCTAGTGCAAGCCGGACGCCGAAGGAGAGGGTTGTCCCGATGTTCGGCGATGTGAAGGACTGCCGCAGGAAGTCGCTGAAAGAGACGGCGGTGTCCTGTGTGCCAACTGGCGCAACGTCGGCTGGTTCCCCGGCTGGCAAGATTGGATCTGCCTTAGCCAGGGTGAGATTACCGAATTGATCGGCAATGAAGTCTAAGCTTCCGAAGGTAATTGCATCTCCGGGGAAGAACTTGTCGCTGTCGACTCCGTTGATTGAATCCATCGAATCTTCAGATGAGGAATTCGCTAGAGGCCCCTACCTGGCGCGCCAACTATCGATGCTTTGCACCGGCAATAAAACTATGGGGGTACTCGGCGAGGGTGAATTCGGTGGACTGCAGAGGAACACAAGAGAATTATACTGGTTCAGGCCCTCAAGATGAGGTAATACCCTACGTCCAGTTGAGGTGTTATTCCTCTAAGGTGTTTGTAGATCGATGATCTGGCTGCTCTTGTTCTGCTTGCCCTGAGGGGCGCCCTGCCTCCCTTTATATACTAGGGGACAGGGGTACATGATAAGGATCCCAGTCGGATACGACCAAAGGATTTCCTTCTTAGAGATAGAATCCTATCCGACTAAGACTATGTTTCCTTATTATACAAGGTACAGCCTGCCGGGTGCTATCTTATCTCTAATTACATGGTCCGGCCCATCCTCTATCCGAGTGGCCTATGTACTAGTAATGAGGTACCCGGGCCCCATGGCCTCCACAACGGGGCATGCCCTTCTTCGAGCTACCGAAGAAAGTAGATAATTTTCAATGGACTCCCGAAGCCCAACAAGCCTTCGAAGACATCAAGAAGTTTCTCACATCACCACCCATGTTGGCATCACCTATGCCCCAAGAGCCATTAATGCTATATCTGGTGGCAACCACTCAAGTAGTCAGCACGGTGTTGGTGGTCGAGCGATCCGAACCGGGTCACATATAGAAAATCCAACGGCCAGTCTACTTCGTCAGTGAGGTCCTAGCTGACTCAAAGATGAGATCTCTGCAGGTCCAGAAGCTGCTCAATGGCCTACTTATCATTGTCCGGAAGCTGGTCCACTATTTCCAGTTGCATCAAGTCACGGTGGTCACATCATGTCCACTCGGGGATGTCTTGCATAACCATGAGGCCACCGGCCGAATTGCTAAATGGGCGCTTGAGTTGATGGCATTCGACATCACCTTTCAGCCACGGACAGCTATCAAATCACAAGCTCTAGCCAACTTTGTGGCCGAATGGACAGAAGTTCAGACGCCTACAACAACAGTAAAGCTAGAGTACTAGACAATGTACTTCGACGGTTCTCTAAGGATCAACGGCGCCGGGGCTGGCATAGTACTGACGTCACCCACCGGCAAAAAACTCAAGTAGGTTCTCCAAATTCACTTTCTAGCTTCCCACGATGTCGCCGAGTACGAGGCACTCATCCATAGGCTCCGCATTGCTATATCACTCAGCATCCGTCAACTGGTTGTGCGTGGAGATTCTCAACTCGTGGTCAACCAAGTCATGAAAGACTGGAGATGTCTCGACAATACCATGGTGGCGTACTGTCAGGAGGTCCGAAAGCTGGAAAACAAGTTCGATGGGCTGGAGATAACTCACGTCTTACGATAATACAATGATGCTGTAGACAAATTGGCAAACATGGGATCCAAGCGAGAGGTGGTCCCAATAGGGATCTTTGTCGAGCAACTAACGGAGCCATCAGTCAAGAAGAAACTAGTGCCAGAATAGTCGGGGGCTGAACCTACCCTGGCAACAGAGGAGGTATTGGTCATATCTCAAGATTGGTGGACTCCTATCCTCAAATTCCTCCTGTAAGATAAACTCCTAGAAGATCACATCCAAGCCGAACAAATCAAACGTCGAAGCAAAAGTTTCCTAGTAGTCGGAGAAGACCTGTACCGAAGAAGTGCATCCGGTGTCCTCATGCGCTGCATCACACCCGAGGAGGGCAAGCAGATTCTGCAATTGATCCACTCGGGCATAGGTGGCAACCACGCCACATCTAGGACATTAGTCGGAAAGGCTTACAGGCAGGGATTTTTCTAGCCAACAGCAGTAACAGATGCTAAAGACATAGTTCGCACATGCGAGGGTTGTTAGTTCTATGCAAGACAGACAAATCTCCTAGCCCAAGAACTCCAAACAATCCCAATCTCTTGGCCCTTTGCAGTATGGGGGCTTGACATGGTCGGATCTTTCAAGAAAGCGCCAGGAGGGTTCACACACTTGTTTGTCGCAGTGGATAAATTCACGAAGTGGATTGAGGCAAAACCCGTTGCTATCATAACAGTGGCACGAGCAAAGGACTTCGTCATGAGTATATTATACCGATTCAGGGTCCCTAATCGCATCATCACGGACAATGGCACTCAGTTCACGGGTGGCATATTTCAAGGTTTCTGTGACGACTTCGGCATCAAGATCTGTTATGCATCTATGGCACACCCACGGAGCAATGGGTAGGTTGAGCGTGCCAATGGCATGGTCTTACAAGGTATCAAGGCTAGGATATTCGACCGACTACAACCATATGCAGGGCGGTGGGTACAAGAACTCCCATCTGTTCTCTAGTCTCTAAGAACCACGGTTAGTCGAGCAACAAGGCAATCCCCTTTCTTTCTGGTCTATAGTGCTGAGGCTGTGTTACCAACCGAGTTAGAGTTCGGCTCTCCGCGAGTTCGGGCTTACTCAGAAGACAAATCCAACAATACCCGATTGGTTGAACTAGATCAGTTGGAAGAAGCAAGGGACATCGCAATAATCCAGTCGGTAAGGTATCTTCAAGGCCTGCGTCGTTATCACAATTGCAATGTCCATGGCCGTGCCTTTTTGGTTGGGGATCTCATCTTGAGAAAAATACAAACCACCAAAGATAGGCAAAAACTATCCCCAATATGGGAAGGGCCGTTCATTATCGCCGAGGTTACACAGCCAGGCGCCTACCGACTGAAGACCAAAGACGGTGCCCTCGTTAGCAACTCATGGAATATAGAACAACTACGTCCTTTCTATACTTGAATTTTATATTTTTCCATGTGTACAGTTTTTCTCTGACTCACTACGCCACTTGTTCCAACTGAGTAGTGAGTCGGGGGCTGCATGTATTATATGTTCCTTGTCAATAATATACGAGCCTGTTTTACTTAAGTTATGAAGTTCTGCAACGACTTTGTCATGTTTGCCCGAGTATAGCTTTCTGCGGTGAATGATTTTATTAAGTTTCTATAGACTAACTCGGTGTAGACCTACACAGTCGAGTAGAGCTAATGATAACAAAGTAAAATCACAAAGCTCAGCGGCCTTGTACATATATTTACACATGTTCTTACAAAAGACTTTATATACACCGACTGCCCAATGGATTGTTCTTACATTCCCAGGTCCCTAGTGATCATCTTGGCACTCGGCCTCACCTGGGTTATCAACTCCAATGCCTCCTCAGGTGTTGTCTCTTCGACAAACCCTTCACCGATGGCCTCAAGATTTGCCCTGGGGTAGATCGACTTGGTCATCGCGAGGGTCTGCGCCACGCCGACAACAACATGCTCATCCGAGTTCCTCTTCAGGATACTCGGTGCTTTGTTAAGGTGCGCCTACACCTGGGAGACCATGTTGGAGCTGGTTCCCACATAATGAGGATCCATCACGTCAAGGAGCCCTTTCACGGACTCGGCAAGAATCTCCTGTGACTCCTTGACGACCTTGATCTCCTCTGCAAAGGCTCCAAACTGGGTTTGGCTGTTGGCTCTTGCAGCTGCTCAGATTCATTGGCAAGTAAACTTGTCAGCCAAAACAGTAGTAGGAGTTATCAAAGGATTGGACAAGGTCTTTGTCAGAGTGAGAACTTACTTTTGTAGTCAGCCTCCACCTTGGCTTTGGCCTTCTCCAGTTTGGTCTTTTCCTTCTCGAGTTTGACCTTGGCCCTTTCCAGCTCGGCCTTGTCTTTCTTGAGTTCAACTTTGGCCTTCTCGGCCTCCTTCCGCTTGGATTCCCCCTCTGTTCAGGTCTTCACCTCAGCTTCGAGGGCTACACATCAAAATGGTCAAGAACTCGAGATTACAGTCAGGACACAACTGGGTAGTTGGGAAACAACAAAGCTAAAGAAATATGCATGGGATTTAGTCGAGAAGACAAATACGGGAGACTTACTTCCGATCTTTGTCGATGTTTTACACTGGAATAGAACTATAGGGCTACTCGGCAAGGGGAAACTCGGTGGATTGCAGAGGAACGCAAAGAGATTTTATACTGGTTCAGGTCCTCGATGTGAGGTAATACCCTACGTCCAGTTGTGGTGTTATTCCTCTAATGGGTTATGTCGATCAATGATCTTCCCTGCCCTCATGGGGCGGCCCTGCCTCCTTTATATACTAGGGACAAGGGCCACAAGATGAGGATCCAGCCGGATACAGCCAAGGATTTCCTTCTTAGAGATAGAAACTTATCCGACTAAGACTCTGTTTTCCTTATCGTACAAGGCAAAGTCTGCTGGGTGCTATCTTATCTCTAACTGCATGATTCGGCCCATCCTCTATCCGAGTGGCCCATATGTAGGTGGTGAGGTACCCAGGGCCCATGGCCTCCACAGTAGCCCCTGAGACCTTCATAGTTGAGTCACAGCTGATGCCAAGTGCTCATCCTCCATGGTGAAGTCTTCCCGAGTGCATTGCTCCCGAGTACTCTTTTGTCCGAGTGCTTCTTCTTCTCGAGTCCTGCTTCATGTCAGCTGGCAGCGAGGCTATGAAGGGCTTCATGGAGATATATGAATAGTGTGCGCCGAATAGGTGCACCTATTAGGTATAGCCCCCAACTTTGTGCTTAATTGTGAAGACAATTAAACATAAAGTCAAAGATCTTTAACCTGGAAGTCTTTCCTGAGTAATATACTACTGGTATATGAGACTCTTCAGTATCATGTCAACCAGAATAAACTTTATAGTCTTGTCGAGTAGGGAACTACTCGTATGTAGGACTCTTTGACTTCATGTCAGTCGGAATGTGTGTTTATAGTCTTGCCGAGTAGGATGCTACTCGTATATGGGACTCTTCAGCGTCATATCAGCTAGAAAGGGGGGTTTATAGTCTTTCCCGAGTGGCGTCCCACCCAGAGGTTAGACTCCTCCGCGTCATGTCAGCGGGAATATGTTTATAGTCTCTCCCGAGTAGTGCACTAATCAAAAGTTAGACTCTTCAGCGTCATGTCGGCTGGAATAATGTTGCTCATGGCAACTGTTGGCCAAGCATATAGGCCGAGTACCACTTTTATGAAAATAAATTCATGGCATGGTCAGGTGTACTCGAGAAAGATACCTGCATCCTCAATTTTAATGAAGACCAGCTTGTGATCCTTGTAAGGATATATTCTCGAGACCTGGTGGATAAAAACAGAATAACCCAAACATATATGTTTAGCAATAAGGCTCTCATGAAGCATAACTGTTTACCTCATTGGCTCCCGTTAGTAGCACCAGCGCTATAATTTCAACTCAGCCTGCGGGCGGCCCACATGGAGAATGCTACTGTAGGAACTCATATCTTGGCGGCCCAGTACCAGCTATGTAGGCCCAAGCCCGTTAGTCGGTATCGGCTCTATAAAAAGCGGGGAGAGAGAAAAAGATTCCTTCATCTTCCCCAAATCAGCCAATCGCTTCGTCTTCCGCTTCCGGACCAAACTTTTCGCCTCCTGCTCGGCTAGGGTTAGCTGCTGCTGCTGTTCCCCGCTCGAACTCAGGCGCTTCCAGTCCACTTCGTCTGTTCCAAGCCTCCAATTCGCCTTTCCCCCAAATCTTTCCGCTCCCAACTATGCCAAAAGCTTCGGATCCTGCGGGTGCGCCGGAGAATGCTTGGCCAACTTTGGATTGCGGCTCGGTGAAACTAAAGCTGCTGGAGAGTCAATTGAAGTTGCCCAGCCAAGAGGTAATCCGCTGGGCGCGGTAAGGGTGAGTCGGTCCCAAATCCCAATCTGGCGAAACAGTAGTTTGCTCTTTTTTCGATCGGGTTTGTGCCTTCCCTCTTTTGATTTCTTCCGCCGCATCCTTAACTTCTATGGGTTGGAGTCGGTGAATTTGAATCCCAACTCTATTCTTCAAATCTCCATATTTGTCACTCTCTACGAGTGCTTTTTGGGTGTGGAACCCCATTTAATTTCATCAGGCATCTGTTCCACATCAAACCCCAGCCCTCCAAGAATAATATCAATGTGATTGGGGGGCTGGTCTCCAGTTGACCGCTCCCCTTGAAAGCCGCCCCAACGAGCGGGGCGGTCCACCCACGAGCACACCCGCTGAGCCGGTGGCATCCTAGTCTGAGACTGAGGTGGTCCGACTGTGGGGCCACTAGTGCCGCCCGACCAAGGAGCGGTTATTGAGGTTGCTGCCCCAGCCCCTAAGTCGACGCCCGCTGCCGAGGCCGTTGCTGGAGCCCCCGAGTCGACCCTCGAGGCCGCAGGGGATGCCGGCGTGGGGGCCAGGACCCCCTCGCTGTCATGGTCATCGTCGTCGTCATCGTCGTTGCCGCGGCCGGAGGTCCCGAACCTTCCCGGATTGAAGCTCCTCCGTGTAAGTTTCCCTGGACGTTCACCTGGACGGCGCCTGATGGAACCGCGAAGAGGTTCAAGCTTGAAGAGGCCGCAGCGAGAAGGGAATGCGAAAGCCTGCTTCGCACCGCCATCACCGGGTCCTAGGGAGTTCGGGTATAATTCTTGCAGTGGAGTCCTGGGGGTCTTCCTGTTCTAACATCTGACTCCGCTCTTGACTTGTTCTCTCCCTGAGCAGAAGTTGGTTGATCGTAATGAGGAGATGACCGGGATCCTAGTCGAAATGGCCCCCTATCTCGCGGAATTAGAGCAGCTCCGAGCGTTGAAGGCCGAGATGGAAGAGCGCCACGCGGGGAGGGAAGCCTGGCTGAAGGATGCAGCCACCCAGTCAAGGACAAAACTTGGGCCCAAGTCGGGAAGATTAGAGGTAAGTCTCCCGAATGTATCTTCCCGACTGAACCCTTGAAGTATTTCTCCAGCTGCGCCATTCCCGATTGCCCAGTTGTGTCTTGGCTGCAAAGTTGATTTCTTGACTAATCTATCATGCAGCCCTCGAAGCCGAGTTGAAGACCCGAACAGAGAGGGAATCCCAGCTGAAGGGGGCCGAGGAAGCTAAGGCTGAGCTTGAAAAGGACAAGGCCGACCTGACAAGGCCAATGCCCCCAAGCTCCGAACGGAGAAGGCCGAGTTAAAAGAGGCCAACATCAGCTTCCCGGTGAAGAAAAAAGCTAGACTGGAGAACCCCTGACAGTGCTGAGCGACCTGAGTGGGAGGCTGATTACACGAGTAAGTCTCATCCGACAGTGATCTTAACCAATCTTTTAATCGTTCATCTGCAGCCGGCCTAACAAGTTACTTGTCGGCGGGCCTGGGCAAACCTAGAGCCAATGCCCAGGCCCAATACCAGTTTTACATAGAGGAGATAAGGGTCATCACGGAGTCACGGGAGCCCTTGTAGGGGTCTGTGACAAGGACTCCCTTGATCTGATGGATCCTAGCCCTATGGAACAGCTACAGCCGAATCCCAAGTGGAGGCGCGTCTTTGAGAATGCACGATGTGCCTGAAGAGGTACTCGGATAAGCATGTCATTGCCGGTGTGGCCTAGACCCTTGGCGATGACCAAATCAATCTACCCGAGGGCAGACATGAAGCCATCGGGGAGGGGTTGTGCAATGGAGATGACGCCGAGAGGCACTGGAGCTGATAGCCTGGGGCGAGGCCGACTGTTGAGATAATCACCTGAGACCTGGGTCTGCAAGAGTAATATATCATGTAGTCGTATGTATAAACTTTTGTGGAAACATGTGTAAATATATGTGCAGTGCGCCAAGTCATGAATTACTACTCAGTTGTCATTAGCTTACTCTCGAATGTGTAGTCTACGCTGAGTTAGTCTATCGGAACTTAATAAAATCGTTCACTGTAAGAAAGTGTACTCGACAAATGTGATAGTCTAGTAAGGCTTCCATAACTGGAGTTAGACAGGGCTCATATATATTGACAAAACTCATATAATACATGCAGCTCTGACTCACTACTGCGATTGATACAAGCACGTATAATGAAGTCAGAGAGACTGTACACAGAGAAAGTATAAAGCTCAGGTATAGAACGGACGTAGCTGTTCTATTTATTCCATGAGTTGCTGATATGAGGACACCGTCTTCGGTCTTCAGTCGGTAGGTGCCTGCCACGTGACCTCGGCTATAATGAATGGCCTTCCCCAAAGGGGATAATTTGTGCCTGTCTTTTGGTGGTTTGTATTTTCTCAAGACGAATCCCCCGACCAAGAAAGCGCGGCCACGGACCATATGCGATTGTAGGTAGCGACGTAGCCTGAAGTTACCTTGCGACTAATTGTTGTTAGATGTCCTGCTTCTTCCAACTGATCTAGCTCAACTAGTCGGGTATATTTGAGACGTCTTCTGAGTAAAGCCCAGACTCGTTGAGTAGCCGAACTGTAACTCTATCAGTAGCATAGCCTCAGCACCGTAGACCAGAAAGAAAGGATTGCCCAACCTGTCTCGAACTCACGTGGTCTGAGAGACTAGAGAATAGATGGGAGTTTTGTACCCACCGACCCCGCATATGTTGTATTCGTCGAATATCCTGGCCTTGATGCCTTGTAAGACCATACCGTATGCTTGTTGGCTGCCGTTGCTCCGTGGTGTGCCACGGATGCATAGCAGATCCTTGATGCCGAAATCTTCGCAGAAAGTCTTGGAATATGCCTCCCGTGAACTGAGTCCGTACGTGTCGGTTGATGATCGTTAGGACCCCAAATCGGTATAGTATACTCATGTAAGTTCTTTTGCTCGTGCCCTGTTATAGTTGCAACGGGTTGGCCTCATCCACTTGATGAACTTGTCACTGCGTACCATGAATAGATGTTGAAACCCTCCTGGCGCGTTTCTTGAAAGGCCCGACCATGTCGAGCCCCCATACTGCGAATAGGCCAAGCAAAAATAGGGATAGTTTGGAGTTCTTGGCTAGGAGATACTTTGTTTGTCTTGCGCGTAGAAACTAGCACCCTCGCACTTGGGAACAATTTCTTTTGCTATTCTATTACTGCTGTGGCCAGAAGAATCTCCTACGATAGGCCTTTCCAACTAACCTCCGGATGCAGACATGTTGCACATATCCCGAGTGGATCGACTGTAGGATCTGCTTGCCCTCCTCAGGTGGTGACGCAACGCATGAGGACCACGGTCTATGCGCTCCTTGCGTACATTCTCTCCGACTAGTAGGAGCTTTGCTTCGACGCTTGATCCTGGGCATTGACTGCGATCTTCTGGGAGTTCGATATCTAGGAAGAAATTTGATAAACAGGAGTCGCCAATTGACATATGTGCAGCGCCTCGTCTGTAGCCGGTGTTTGCCTCCTGACTGCTTCCGGTGCTGGTTCTTCTGACTGATGCTCCATAAGGTTGCTCGACAAAGATCCCTGTCGAGACCGCTCTCGCTTGGATCCCATATTTGCCAATTCGTCTAGCGGCGTCGTTGTATTGGCGTAGGACATGTGTTATCTCCAGCCCATCAAACTGTTTTCCTAGCTTCGGACTCCTGACAGTATGCCGCCATGGTATCATCGAGACAAGTCAGTTTTCATGCTTGGTTCACACAGTTGAGTCCCTGCGCACAACCAGTCAAACGTATGCCGAGTGATTTTATAGCAAGACGGAGCCCGTGGATAAGTGCCTCGTACTCGGCGACGTTGTGGGAAGCCGGGAAGTGGATTGTAGGACGTACTTGAGTTTTCGCAGTGGGGGATGTTAATGTGACTCCCAGCCCCGGTCGCCGACCGTAGAGAATTGATCGAACTACATGTCCAGTACTCTAGCTTCAGTTGTTGATGTAAGCAGTTGAACTCTGTCCATTCGGCCAAGTCGGTGTGTCGACTCTCTTACACCGCAATAAATATATGGGGCTACTCGGTGGATGGAAACTTATGGATTGGCAAAGGCACACAAGGGAGATTTATACTACTGGTTCAGGCCCCCAATGTCGAGGTATTATACGTCCTTTCTAGTTTCCTATTGAGAATATGTGGCGATTCTGATGAACCGATGGCCGTCTGAGCTATGATGCTCTTCTCCCTCAGGGGCACCCGCTGTTCGCCTTATATACTAGGGACAGGATCGTTACATGGGATCCCCATCGGATTACGACATAGGAGATCTCCTTAGAGATATAATGCACCTATCGACTAGGATGTATATTCCATTTCTATAGCAAGGCAAAGTCTGCCGATCTAGGATATATCTCTATTACCAATCTGGCCCATCCTCTATCCGAGTGGCCCATAATGCTCTTGGTCATGAGGTACCGGGCCCATGGACCCACAGTAGCCCCCGAGACCTTCAATAGTTGAGCCACAGCTGAGGCCGAGTGCTCACTCGCTCCACGGTGAATTCTTCCCGAGTGCATTGTCTCCGAATACTCTGTTGTCTGAGTAGTCTTCTCACGAGTCCTGCTTCAATTCACTGGCAGCGAGGGCTATGAAGGCTCATGTAGATATAGAATAGTGTGCGACGAATAGGTGCACCCTATTAGGTGTAGCCTCTGACTTGTGCTTAATTGTGAAGACAATAAACATAAAGTCAAAGACTTTAACCTGGAAGTGTATTCCGATTAGATTACCTACTGGTATATAGACTCTTCGGTATCATGTCAACGAAAAACTTTATGTCTC